>KQ991566.1:51942-79859 GCA_001598015.1 Dorcoceras hygrometricum | reverse complement strand
ACACAGCGAATATTAGATGTGTTTCATGATAGCCGTCATACCCACTATCACACCTAACATACGCTTTAGTGCATTCTAGGTCTTTACTCAACACAATTGTAAATCATTACACACATAATGAAAGTAAAGAATGCCATATAAGAAAATGCGAATATCATATATAAAGATCGTTTGTACAAGAGTCTATAAAACCCACACGCCACAAGTTGGCTAGTTGGGCATCTACTCTAACAATTATACCATGACTGCACAAGTATAGTAGGATCTAACGAGTGAAATTTAGCTGTACAAATTGACATAAGAACATGGAATGCCGAAAATTGTCCATTTTCCACATGAAAAATCATCTGTTGATATACGCACAACCTGAACATGTTGCCCACGACTTGGTCGACCAGCTGTAGAAACTGAAGAAGTTTGGGTTCTAACATCGTAGTTGGTAACACGATGCTCGGTGGATTTTCGCGACCATTCCTCAAACTTTCGAAGTGTATAGTCTGTCCATGGTTGATTTTGTTGAACCATACGCTGTCCTTTGGTAACACGTTATATGAAGTATTGTACACATCTCGACAGATTTAACTGCACTATTGCAGAAATTGGTAGCCTGCGAACACATTTGAGAACACTATTCATACATTCAGACATATTCGTCGTCATCATCCCACGTCGCCAACCAACATCATGTGTCAAACTCCATTTCTCCTTTGCAATCCCATTCAGATATTTGTGAGCCAGAATATTTTTGTTCTTAATTGCCTCATTATCGCATCGAACTTATAAAATCAGATGTTGTGTACCTGCTGCCCAACACAAATCTTTTAAATGCACATCTTTGAACTTATAGTTGAAATTAGAACAGACGTGTCGCAAAAAAAAACCATGTACACCATGTGGAGGCTGGAGATAGGATAAATCATCAACTGCTCGCATGATTCCCTTATGCCTATCAGAAATAAGGCACACGACATTTGCTCCTCGAACCACACATCTTCCAATAATTTCTAAGAACCATTTCCATGAATCAGAAGTATATTCATCCACTACGACAAAAGCTAGTGGTAGAACTTGATTGTTCGCATCGAGAGTAATAACAACCAATATTTTATGCTTATATTTTGTATATAAATGAGTACCATCAACACTAATTATTATACGACAGTGTTGAAACTCATCTATATTAGCTTGAATGCCCAAAACACAAAATTCAAAGTCTTTACCGGATGATTGGTTGCTCTTAGGTGCTTCTACTCCACAATTGTTCCTGAGTTATATTTCACCAAAGCACGCATATACTTTGGTAGTAGCTGAACAGAGCTCTCCCATGTACCATAAACAATTTCGACCGCACGTCTCAAACTTTTTCATGCCTTCAAATACGTGATTTTGTATCCATATTTTTCTTTCATATTCTCCATTATATATTTGATCTCGTACGAAGGATTACATCGTACAATACCGAACAAAATTTGAGCGATCATGTTACTGTTCAGGTTGTGATGATCAATTTCGATGTTGGAGGTGATACATGTATGAGGTCCACCAAATTTGGTTATTTTCCAATAACCTGTCTTCGACTTCAAAGAAGCTCGTAAACCCCAACGACACATGGTTTTACTTGCACCGTACCTTCCACAAAGTGTGTGTGCTCTCCACTATAGTATACTCACGTCTAACAATTCTAACAGAATAATCTTTCACAGATGCAATCAGATCTTGTTTATCTTTAAACATCATGTTTACAGATAACTCACATCTCTCCGTGTTGTAGTAGCTCGTTCTTCCAGAAGGTACACCAATAGAAATCAGGTATCTCTTCCCCGAAAACTGTAGTAAAAAAAGATGGCATTTCATGTGTGCCTGAGAGAAATGGCGTGACTTGTCGTTGTAAAGTATCTCCTCGAACGTGACGAGATGATGTCCTCTCGTGCATGTTATCCCTGTGTTCATCATTAGCAGGTTATTCATTAGACTCGTCAGATGATGTCTCTGGTTCGGTATCATTGTTATCAACATGTGTATTAGCATCACCCTGATCCGGAGAAGGTAGCTCTATTTCATGATCAGCGATATTCGTGTCAAAATATTCATTTCCTCCGGTGATATGTTGATCCCATGATCCACTTCCATGCTTCAAAGATATATTGCATAATCCTTCGGTAACATGTGGAACATATATCTGTGGCTCATGGAACACATCATATGTAGAAGTACCTGGTTGGTTAAAACACCCTTCATCGGAGACATGCTGAATATATGAATCATCAGGTTCATTATCACCAACAGTAGGATTAATTGACTGTATCTCCACATACTAATGCAAAATCTGCATATTTGGACATTGCATTACAAATTCTAAAACACCATCATCGTCAATATGGACTAGGACTTCTGTCCAACATGATTTCTCAATAAATGCATATTTCGTGGATAATTTTATAGAAAATTTGGAACTATCAACGTTCAATTATACACACAAGTTCAACCAAATCAAACAAATTTATTGATCGTGGGACTCTCATCGGCCTTCTATGTGAAATAGAATATTCGACAGATCCATTTCCAACAATAATATCACCACCAAAATATAAAAATACTCCGACAGAATCCATTTTAAAGAACAAAAATCAAGTTATTTGATAAAACAATTTAAAAATTTCCAGAAATTAACAGATAGATAAAATATAGATAGAGTATATTAAAGCAATAGATAGATGAAATATAGAGCACACACAAGATGTAGGTTAGAGAAATAGAATGAAGATTGAGTAAGAGATTATAAATTGCGAAGGGGAAGGGCTGTTGTGAATTGAGCAGTAATATGTTATAAGTTGTGGAGAGAAGACTTTTGCGAATGATAATGTGTATAAGTTGTGAAGGGATTAGACTTTTCTTAATTGACAAGGAAGGAGCGAAATGTATCGTAAGAAGGGCTTGTGAATTGAGCAACAAAGAGCGATCAATTTATAGGAGGGGGAATCGAAAGAAACAAACACAGCGTCCGCTTTTATAAAAGCGAACGCTCGATTCACGTGAATGATGTGACGCTACGTAGCGTCACATCAACTGATTAATTTTTTTTTTAAATATCTAAGCGTCCGTTGCTACACTATATAATTTTTCAGTAGCGGACGCTTACTTTTTTTTTTAAAAACTTCAGCGTCCGCTGCTTAAAACAGCGGGTGCTAACCATTTTTTTTTTAATCGATGGTCCGCTGCTCAGAGAAACGGACCATCATTACCGTCCGCTGTTGGAAATAGAGTTTTACGGTAATTTTGAAACCTTCCCCAAATTGCCTTATTTTTGTCATTTATTTTTTTTTACATTAATTATAAAAAAACCCCTACAGCTGGTGTAGTTTTTTGTATTGATTTAATAGTTATAATTAATATAAAAAGAAGAAAATTTTAGACCATAAAAAGAAAACAAACGAAAAGGAAAAATAAATTCTGAAATTCCACTTTTAACCTTATCTACAACCACGCATCCCACGTGCATCATCAATTATTAAATAAGATCCCCGGTTGCGATTTCAGACTTCCTCGCTTGACAGCCATGTCTACAGCAACTCTTCTCCGTTTATCCATCTCCCCTTCCTACCGCCGCCATGAATTTGCTCCTCGCCGCCACAAGTGGCGGAGCTTCCACACTCCTCAACATTTTCCGGGAATCCATAAAGGCAGCCGCATTTTCTCTAAAGCTGTGGAATTTGAAGCGCCTAGTGAGCTCCGGCAGCAAGAGAAGCAGGCTCGAAAGGAGTCGCAATCGACGGTTCTGCTGGATGTGTCTGGAATGATGTGTGGCGCGTGTGTGACTCGGGTCAAATCAATCATTTCCGCCGACGACCGTGTCGACTCGGTCGTGGTAAACATGCTGACCGAGACGGCTGCGATCAAGCTGAAGGAGGAAGTGGAAGATGAATACTCAGGCGTGGCGGAGGAATTGGCGAAAAGAGTGTCGGCGAGTGGATTTGAGGCCCAGCGGAGATTGTCGGGGATGGGAGTGGAGGCTAAGGTGCGGAAGTGGAGGGAGACGGTGAATAAGAAGGAAGAGTTGCTCGTGAAGAGTAGGAATCGCGTGGCTTTCGCATGGACGTTGGTTGCGCTCTGTTGTGGTTCGCACTCATCACACATCTTGCATTCCATCGGCATTCATATAGCTCATGGTGAGATTTTAGAGTTTCATTTCAGTTTTTCTTTGCGGTTGTGGCTCAATTTACTTCTTAGTTTCCGTGTGTTTGTACCCGATTTACTTCTATACCACAGAATTCTGTTGTTAGAATGTGCCACCTTTAATCAATTATTGTTTGTGTTCCTTGAATATGTAGCTCAGACTTGAAGGTGATATCTTTCAGCAGCAATTTGGATTGATGTCCTCTAGGAATTAAGTTCAATGTATTTTCTATAATTGTTTCTATGATGCTAATGTGCAGTATCTGTGATTCATTATGTTCTATGCATTCCAGTTTATATATAAAATTTCAGTTCCTGAAAAAGGTAATGGTTTCAGTTCTTTTGGTTGACATTTATGAAAGTTTGAATTGGCCTCCATATCTGAAAGTACCATAAAGTTAGCTCTTCTTTTAAGGGAACAATATCATTTCAAGTATACGGATTGAGAGAGATTTATTGGTGGCACATGTGTATTATAATACCAATACAGATACTCATGGATAAGTTGACGTGCAATTATTGTCATTATCAATTAGTTCAAAAAAGTAATGTCACTCAAATCTTAAAATAGTGTTTGGAACATCATTCCACTGGATTGACTTTTGTAGGTAATTAGTTCACGAGGTTTTGTAATAAGTGAATGTACATGTTATATTGATCAAGAGGTTTTGTCACAAGTGATTGAAACATCATTCCAGTGGATTGGAGTACATAATTAAGTTCATCATGATGTTTTGTCTAGTAAGTGCATATGATAAGTACATGATATTTTTTTAACGATCCCATTAAACTCACTATAGCACGAACAATTTAAAATTAGTTTCCTATAAATTAAATATAATCTGGTCAGTAAATTACGGAAAGGAAGAAAAAACAAACAAATTCACAGATCACGTGCAAAATAATAGAAAAGGAAAGAAAATAGAGGAGAATGGAGAAGGGTAAATGGAAACTGCTGCTTGAGACGGAGGGAACATACAGATGTTGTTAATCTAAAACCGTTTTATTTTAGTACGGCTTTTTTAGTGGATCGACTTTATTAGATTCATATACTAAATTTCATAGTTTTATTCTTATTGCTTGCCCATGTTGTACTTCCCAACAATTATATTCTTAATAAACGAGTTGACCTAAATTAACTTAGAACATTTACCTTCAGCTTCAGGTTTTTACTCTTCTACTTTCTGCAGTGGGGTCAAACAATGCTATGATTAGGATTTGGGGGGTGGGGGGCTGTGGTATTATGAAGCTCTATATTTAAAAGAGTCTGTTTAATTATGTTTCCAAGTTAAAGTTTGCAAGTCCAAGCTGCTGGTAATTTAACGGATTTATTTTCTTTGATAGGATCAATCTTTGATGTTCTACACAATTCATATGTGAAAGGTGGTTTGGCTTTGGGATCTCTCTTGGGACCTGGGCGAGGTAAGTCTTTGCTACTAGCTTGGTTTTTTTTTTGTATAGGTCAACATTGATGCAACTCCTTGAATCATGATCCAGACTTACTTTTCGATGGATTGAGAGCATTCAGAAAGGGTGTACCCAATATGAACTCTCTCGTTGGCTTTGGATCGATTGCTGCATTTGCCATAAGTGCGGTAAGGGCATAGGTGATTCTGGTTCATCTTGTAAAGTTTCAAATGATTCGGACCGATTAGTTTTTAATCACTCGGTATAATGTGCATCAAATGAGTTGTCCGTTGTTATAGCTTTAAATCACTGATACGTTTTCCACGTTACAGGTGTCTCTCCTCAACCCTGAACTTCAATGGAATGCAGCATTTTTCGATGAACCTGTATGGTTTGCCTTGATTTAATATGTTTTCACAGCTTAATGTTATGCTCTTTATGCACACAATCCATTTTCGAAATGGATGTTTAATCTACATAATTCATGCCTTTAAAAATCCATATATTTCTTATCTTACTTTTGCTGCTTTGTTGACATTATGCGAGGAAAGGTTTCTGAGTCTGTACCTTGTAAGTTATAAACTATTAGCAAGATCCCTAGTCATTTTAGGAATGTTTCGGAATCTGCTCGTCCTCTCATGGTTATTATATGTTTAGAATTAAATGTCATCATTTAGTTTCTTACTGAAAGTAAAACTTTTTAGCATGCAGGTCATGCTTCTTGGCTTTATCTTATTGGGGCGTTCACTAGAAGAAAGAGCAAGGATCAAAGCATCCAGTGACATGAATGAGCTTCTGGTTGGATTTCATATGCTCTATTTTTTTCAGGTTTTATAAAAAAACATTTTTCATCCCCAACCAGTTTGGAGCAATTTCTTCCAGTCAACTGTATGCCAACGTGTTACTCTCCATAGATATGGATCTCATGCATTTCCATGGTGAATTAATTCATGTGATACCTAATTGATGTGAATGAATACTTTATCTGAAGTTATCACGTCAGTTGAAAGTCTGTTTTAATAACTTTTGATGTCGCACCATATTCTTTTCTAAATGCACTAATTAATATATGAAATTTGGAAGACAAAAGTTCTGGATATCCATTCATGCAACTTCTTTGTTGGAGGAATGTTCACTTGCTGGAAGCAGTTTGTGGTTCATCGTCTCTTTGAGAAGCGAAATTCATAGTTTTCTAAATTTTATTTGAACTGTATTACAAAAATATTTGAATAGACTTCTGGTGGAACATATTTTATACTTGCTATTTGTCAAGATATCTTGATAACTGCTAATTGTTCATGCCGCAGTCACTTATATCAACTAAATCAAGGCTCGTTATCACTCCGTTTGGAAGTGATATGTCTTCTGACAGCGTTCTTTGTTCTGATGCAATGTGCATCGAAGTTCCCACCGATGATATTCGAGTTGGAGATTCAATCTTGGTCTTGCCTGGAGAAACCATTCCTGTAGACGTGAGCTAATTTTCTATCTGAACACTTCAGCATTTTGAGCCATTTCAAGGAAATTTTTACATTGATGCTGCGACTGTATGATGTTTGGATGAGACTGGATGCTACACCAATATTTGTCTTTAGAAAATAAAATCTAGTGGTGATAACATAGATGAGGATTTTTGTTGTGACCAAGAGCAGATTAATTTCTGCTAACAAATTTTATTGATGCAGCTCCTCCAATCAAACAAACAAATTATAAAAACAAAATGCAAAAACTGAAGAAAATATTCACTAAAATAACGAACATTCGGTTAGAAGGCTATTTAGTGGTCAAGGGTCATTTTTTCTGAATTCTGGAAGACAACTTATGGAAGGAGATACTGGAGGTTATGTTTTGGTAACTTGGTCTGTGTGTCACTGTGGTTGAAGAAAAAAATGCCCAATTACGTGATGAATGAAACATGATTCTGCCTTGCAGGGAAAAGTTCTTGCTGGCCGAAGCGTAGTGGATGAGTCTATGCTTACTGGTGAATCTCTTCCTGTATTCAAGGAGAAAGGCCTTTCTGTTTCATCAGGGACAATTAATTGGGTAAGATATGTCATGAAAATTATTTGTCGTAAGACCATCTCTGTCTCATATTTGGAATTTTCTCTGGTAGTCACATACTATTACTGAATGAATACTGTAAAGGTCGATTAGCTCCCCTGTTCTATGTTAAATTTCTTGTTCGTCTCGTATTGCAATCTCTCTACTTAATTCTTTTTTCTATGGGTTTTATGCTTCATTAGTTCTTAAAAAATCTATAATTACACAGTTAACATCGATTTGGAGCATAATATGTGCGGTATGTTGTTTTTTAATAGAACATCTCTGTTAGCTGTATTGTCATCAAGACCCTTGCGTTGATGAAGATGGAATTTCATTCATGTTTTATGAATGTCTCTCTGTTCTTAATTTAATTGTTTGATCTTTTCAAATAATGTTTTCAGGATGGTCCGTTGAGGGTAGAGGCATCTTCCACAGGATCAAATTCAACGATCTCCAAGATTGTTAACATGGTTCTCTATCTCTCACTCTCTCTCTATATATATGTGTGTGTGTGTGTTTGTAGATATATGTTTATGTATATGTATGTAGCTTGCATTTGTTTCTAGTGAAATCTTTCTTTATATATATATGTGTGTGTGTGTATGTGTGTGTGTGCTATCAAGCTATTCTTGAGACTTTCTGCAATATTGTCTTTAAGGTAGAGGAAGCTCAAGGGCGGGAAGCACCCATCCAAAGGCTTGCTGATTCAATCGCTGGCCCATTTGTCTATAGTGTCATGACATTATCTGCAGCCACATTTGCTTTTTGGTAGCTTTATGAATCTACAGTTTCTATTTCACAAGATTATCAATAACACTTCATATGGAAGAGGAGATATAACTTATTATGAATTAAATTAGAGTATCGTAACAGAATCTTTTATTTTACAAAGATTATACATTTGTCAATGTTAAAGTTGATTCTTGAATTCACTTTTCGCCCTCTTCTAGAATAGAGCCAGTAATTGCTTGCCAGCACACAATTTCACTTTTTTGTTTCTTTTATTTTTATGAGATAAGTGTTATTTTGACATGATATAACTGGTGGCGTGCGTATATCCATTATGTGCTTGACACCTGCTTCTTTTCCTTTCAGGTACTACATTGGGACACACATGTTTCCTGATGTGTTGCTTAATGATATAGCTGGACCAGATGGAAACTCTCTCCTTTTGAGCATGAAGCTTGCTGTAGATGTTTTGGTGTGTGATTATGTGGTTTATTTAGATTTGATATATTTAATTCGTCCCCCGTGATATTCCTGTTAAACATAATTTTATCATCTGTGAACTAGATTTGTCGCTTTTCAGGAGATCTTGTATTTGTTTTAGTCAAGATTTTCTTGAGTAATTTTGCTTTTTCCAGGTTGTTTCATGTCCGTGTGCTTTAGGCCTCGCAACACCAACAGCAATTCTAGTTGGAACGTCCCTTGGTACAATTTTAGATGCATTTCAACTTTGAGAGCTCTTACTCTTGTAGTAAATTGATTAGAGTTGTTGATAATGTTGTTATTTAGTACTGGCAATTTGGTTGGATGTGTGAGAATGGCTGTTCATCATATTTGTTCCCGATAGTTTAGTCAGATAATACCAATTCGAAGACTTTATCTTCTGTTCTTAGGCTCAATGTTTGGACTGGTGTGAAGTTTATTAACAATTAAGACAGGATTTGTAAACGCCAAATGTAATATCAAAACATCTCTGTGAAGATCAGTATGAAAGATGTGGTAATCCCAGTACTTGATGAATTACTATACTAATCACCTTCTAGAAATTTTTATTGATGTTTTGCAAGTGCGATATGTACCCAGGAAAAGCGGGCAAGTTTCTGTAGTACGTCAACATTAGGATGGTACCATCAGATTCAATTATTGCATTGATATTGGGGCAGTTGGAAACTTCTCCGGTGATACTGTAGGCCTTGTATTCTAGAATGTTACTTATTTACCCCATTTGTCATTGAACATCAGGTGCAAAACAAGGACTTCTTGTAAGAGGAGGCGATGTGTTAGAACGCTTGGCAGGCATAGATTACATTGCTTTGGATAAAGTATGTATGCCAATGCTTTGCTTGATCTTCTGCTTTAAACTTAACTTTAAGATGTAGCTCAATGTACATCCATATGAATATCCACTCACATAAAAAGATGAGATGGGACCACATGAAATTGACAATGCTTCACTCACATTCTCTTTTGTAAATTTTCAGACAGGAACACTAACTGAAGGAAAACCTGCTGTAGCAAGTGTTGCGTGTCTGGATCATGATGAATTGGAAATAATTCAAATCGCTGCTGCTAGTAGAAAAAACAGCCTCTCATCCACTTGCAAACGCCATTGTTGCTAAAGCCAAATCATTAAATTTGAATATTCCTAGCACGTCTGGTCAACTAGCTGAACCAGGCTCTGGATCCATGGCAGAAGTGAATGGGCTTTTAGTGGCAGTAGGAAAGTTAAGTTGGGTGCACGAGCGTTTTCAACGAAGAACAAGCCTCTCAGACCTGGAGAGACTCGAGCAATCTATGATGCAGCAATCATCTGTGGATTTATCATCATCTAATCATTCAAGAACAATTGTTTATGTCGGCAGGGAGGGTGAAGGTGTAATTGGCGCTATGGGAATATCTGACAATGTGCGCCATGATGCTGCATCGACGGTATCTAGGTAAATTCTGTTTTATTGACTTATGTGGTAGTCTGTAGGAATAATCCAAACGTAGGAAATGTTATAGGAACAATGTTAATGTCTTCGATTATTTCTAGCAAAAGATGGTTTTAGTTTCCGCCAAATCTTTGAGGAGATTCTCATTGGAAATGATGAACCTGCTTCTGGCTTACATTTACAATAGATTTTTCTATGGTATTTTCTCTTGCATATTCTTATATTTTTATCAATTGATTATTGAAAGGCTTCAGCAGAAGGGAATTCGGACAGTCATTTTATCGGGGGACAGGCAAGAGGCAGTTGCATCTGTGGCAAAGACAGTTGGAATAGAAGATAAATTTGTAAACTGTTCTTTATCACCACAGCAAAAATCTGGCATTATTTCTAGTCTTCAAGCATCCGGCAATCATGTTGCTGTGGTAATTATAAATCTCAACTCTTTTATTGGCTAACTATGTTCTACTTGTGATTAATGAATTACTAACCATATATTTGAAAAACTAGAACTCCTGAATGAATTTACATTTTTAGGTTGGCGATGGCATCAATGATGCCCCTTCTCTTGCACTTGCTGATGTTGGGATTGCTTTGCAAACTGATGGTCAAGAAAATGCTGCATCAAATGCAGCATCTATTGTACTACTGGGAAATAGACTTTCACAGGTATGCATTTCATTGAAAATGGAAAAAGGTTATGACAGTATCGAGTGTGTCAGCAGTACTGAGAAATTGTGTTTTCAGTTCTAGGGTGGCTCGTCTGTAACTTTTAGCGTCTCCATATTGTACATTTCATTGTGGTGGTGTTAAATGTGATAGATATTTTTTGTTCGGCCCTGAATAACGTTTTGCCTCCGCATCTGCGGCAGGTTGTAGAAGCCATTGATCTTGCAAGAGCAACAATGGCAAAAGTGCGTCAAAATCTGACTTGGGCAGTCGCATATAATATCATTGCAATTCCCATGGCATCAGGAATACTGCTTCCCAATTTTGATTTCGCAATGTCACCTTCTCTTTCCGGTGAGTGCTTTCTAGTTCTATTGCTAACTTCAAGTACATCATACCTAAACTTATATTTTGTTTCTGAACTTTCCTACCTAGCAAATACCCAATACAACAATGCACCAAGTTATTCTTGAGTTGAAGAATTAGAATACTTGGCTTGCCCGTTTTGCGTTTAGAACTTAATATTTAGTATGAACTGTTTGGCTCTGCAGGGGGAATGATGGCTTTGAGCTCCATATTTGTTGTGAGCAACTCACTACTTCTGCAGCTCCACGGCCCTCAGAGGAAGAAAGATAAGAGCCACGACGAATAAATGAATTCTTTTAGAAGGATAGAGGTGGGGATTTTTTTTTACACGTAAATGAATTTTTCCCACGTAAGAAGAACGTTCAGTGTTGTACTTTTTTCAAATAAAGTCTTTTCTGCCAAATGTCTCGAGGAACAAATTACTGTGAAAAAGTTACGCCGGAGAATAACTTAAAAAATGTGTGTGTTTGTTACACGTGAAAAATATCTAAAATATATGTTTAGACAAAGGTTTTGCTGAACGTTTTTGAAAAATATGTTTTTAAAAGTGTTTTATAAATATATTTTTTTGAAAACCAAGTATAAGATATTTTTTGGGTAAAAATGCGGATCCAAATGTGAAAAATTGTGACAAATGGGTCTGATCTGAAAATGGTAATTTTTTTTGAAAAATCTAATTTCAAATCTATGTATCATATTTTTTATATATATTTTTTTATAAAATAGTTATCCAAAACTTACTTACTCTAAAATGACTTTAAAAATAATTTGTTAAATTTTTTTTTAAAAATAATTTTGTAAAGGTATTTTTGAAAAATGGAATCATTTTAAATTATGCACGGGCGATTAATAGTAAGCTATTTAAAAAACAATCCATTTGAACAAGCTGTAGTATTAAAACATAAATTGTATATTTGATAGTCAATAGCTTCAAAGAAAAATAATAAGCTATCGGTCGATTTGATGTTACAAAGTAACTGATATGAAAATAAAATGCTTTAATTGAATACTTCGTCCGTTTTGATTATATATATTAATTTTCAATTTACACATTAAGAAAATCTCAGATTAAATAAATTTCCTATTTCATCTCTATTTGATACATTCAATAAATGGTTGTATAGCTTTCAAAAAAGTTGTTACTACCATATATTAGTAAAATGATTGACAAAAATATTACTAAATATAGTATAAGTATATACATGTGATTAACGAAAGACACACGATTTATATAATAAATGGATGTAGTAGTATGATTCGATCTTAAGATAAGGATATTGCTCTATGTAAGATCCAATGATCCAAAATTCCAAATATAAAGCTTTTTCACTATCATTCACTATCATAGCAAAAGATTTTACTCTTGACGGTTTAATATATAATTTTAATAATTCAGGTTAAAATTCTTTGAAAACAGAATAACGTGTATATTATTTTAAATTTCATTGACTTTGAAAATTTTATTGTACTTCCTCTATCCAATATATATGTTTTTTTTTTTTCTTTTTATCTTTAAATTTTTAATTGGTTCATTTAATAAAGTTAATAAAGAAATTAATCTATAAGATTAAATTTTCAAGTGTGATTTTTTAGGAAATGGATAAGAACAAGTTGGCATAAATTTATGGGTTAAGAAAAACAAAAACAAAACAAAAAAAAAAAGAACGTCGCCTGAGAGATTCGAACTCTCGCGGGGAAACCCCATGTACTTAGCAGGCACACGCCTTAACCACTCGGCCAAAGCGACGCTTTTGAATTGCCTTTGGTTAATCGACTTATGATATTAAACGCTTTCAGCACTGAAAAGTGAAAATGAATACCTTTCCCCCGTCGGTCTCTTCAGCTCGCTGAAGCTGGATTTCGGTTCTGAAACTTAGGGGTTGAGGACAAGATTTTACGATATTCAGAATCCTTGCGAAGAATACTGGAAATGGCCACCGTACAGGCGATTTTGGGGAACTTGACGGTGACGGAACGAGGGATTCTGACGGCGATCAACTCCGGCGCCTCCAGTCTATCGCTAATCGGCTCTGGATTCATTGTTCTCTGCTATTTGCTTTTTAAAGAGCTTCGCAAGTTCTCTTTCAAGCTTGTTTTCTTCCTCGCACTCTCTGTACGTGTTTCGCTTTGTTTCCCAAAACAACAATTAGGTATTTTAGGGGAAAGTAGTTTTCAGTTGTCTGCATCGAACTGAAACTGATGATGCCATTGCGATTGAATTTGTTGATCTCACAAGTTCAAATTATTACCACTGTGCTCGATCATCATATCATCTGATGTGATTTCCCAAGTTTTCTCTGTTTTTTTTTTTGGGGTTTTCGTTTTTGCTGCAAGCCTCCACTGGGTTCATTACATTGCTGCATTTTCTTCATTCTCGCGTTGTGAAATACTTGCTTAACTCGTGATGCAGGACATGTTCTGCAGTTTCTTCGGCATCATCGGGTACGTGCAGATCTTGGGGGATATGGAATGTGATCAGCCCTGATCTCGAGTCATTTCTGCGCTATGAGAAATTACATTTTTCTGTTCTTCCTTTTCACCGTGTTGTATCCAGGGATCCATCCAAAGGGCTCTTTTGTTATGCCCAAGGCTACACAACACACTTTTTCTGTGTGGCTTCTTTCCTATGGACAACTACAATTGCATTTACTCTGCACCGCACGGTTGTTAGGCATAAAACCGATGTGGAGGATTTGGAGCCGATGTTTCATTTGTATGTGTGGGGTAATATTTCTTGGTAACCTAATTTGGTTTTTTCTTCGAATCCAGTAAAAGTGATGCTCCTTATTGGTTAGCTGCGTCATTTTAGTTTGTATTTTCTACTTAATGCTCTCTTTGGTGGATCTTAACGCTTCTCTCTTCTTGTTGCTTTTAATTGGTTGCCGAATCGAAATTTTCAGGAACCTCGGTTGTCATGACAGTAATACGCTCTATTGGCAATGACCATGGTCATATAAGTCGTATAGGGGCGTGGTGTTGGGCACAAACAGGGCGTACAGGGAAGGCAAGTCTGTTTTCTGTTTAATAAAGAGTCATTGCTGAAATGGTACCTTTTTTGGCAAATGAAAAATATGTAACTTTATGGTTTAGCATGTACTTTTATTGTTTGTTATGGCTTTTTATGAATTTGAATATTTATCATTCAATGTCTACTAAGCCAAAATGATATCGTAGTTATTCGCTTGCACTTCACTAATAATCATGTTTGCTATGCTTCTTTGTTGCTGCAGATGGTTCACTTTATAACATTTTATGCTCCTCTGTGGGGCGCAATTCTTTTCAACGGCATCACCTATTTTCAAGTTATACGCATGTTAAAGAATGCAACTCGTGTATGTAATCATCTGCATCTTTCTTTTACTTGTACATTCTTCTCAGATTGTGTTTTTGTTTGGCGAGTTCAATTAATTTGAAATACGTTGTTTCAGATGGCGGTAGGAATGTCAGAATGGGCATACCAATCAGATGCACGGCCAGATATGAAGGTTTTATATGTTCTTTTCTTCCTACATATATATCATCAAGAAGCAAGGGACGAAAAATCCCGTCCAAGAAATTTACTACATTTTTTGCCTATTTACTGCGCCTCCTTTTGCCATTTTTCTAAAGAGTAATATTCATGACATGGTTGGAATACAACTTGGTTTCAAGCACCTGTAGATAATAGGAAATTACACTTAACATTCCTCTTTACTTAAGGGTGTCTGTTATTTGTCTCAAGTAAAAATTGTAAAATGGAATATTTTGTCTCTCTTATTTTGTTTATTACTATATTGTCGGAGCACTTAAGAGTACGCGAATTTATGATACTGTAATTTTTGTAATACTGTTGCGATTTCCAACTCTTGAAACCATATATGAAATGTTAAGCCCGTGTAAGAATTTTCAAACTCTTGCAAAAAAGCAGTGGAATGTTTCCTTACGTTTTCACTTCGCCTCAACAGGTACTGAATCGATGGGGTTACTATCCACTTATCCTCATAGGATCATGGTTCTTTGGCACAATTAACCGTATCCATGACTTCATTGAACCTGGTCATAAAATCTTTTGGCTGTCAGTGCTTGAGGTTGGTATGTCAGCACTTATGGTAAGTCTACAATTTGTAAAAATCATTGTTAGATGAATTTGCTTCAAGGGTACTAGACTTCATCCTTCTTTTGATTTGTTCAAGGGCCTCTTCAACTCAATAGCATATGGTCTCAACTCGTCAGTGCGGAGGGCCATTTACGAAAGATTGGATCTGTAAGTGACAAGGCTGCCATTCCTTTCCTCCTGTTCATTTAATCCTATAGGTGCCGAAATTTCTATTTGCACCCAAAATCACATTTTGAAGTGGAAAATATTTCACAACTAACAGTGTCCTTTGAAAAGCCATTGATCAGTTTAAGTGACAAGGATTGGCTTTTATCACAGTTCTGTAGACACTCCCACCTTGCTGTATGTTTATGCATCGAGGATATGATTCTTGAACTTTGTGTTGGAAGATGAAGTAGTTCTTGTGCATTTTTTCAGGTTACCAGATAGTTTTAGAAGATGGTTTCCAAAGAGTTGGAAGCCGAGAGGCCAACAACTGGACAGTGAGCTGGTTTCATTGAAAATCGAAGACCAACGGTGACATCAAATTGTTTCCCTCCACCATGTGGTAAAATTCTATTCCACCACTGACTTAAATTACCGAGAAGAATGGATTGCAAGCTAGAGTGTATCCTTGTTGCTTGTGCTATCATCACGTGAAGCATTGGCCAGCTAATGAAATACGCAAGTCTACATGATTATCTGAATACCCTTAACTATTCTTTGAGTTGTTTTTTTTTCGTATAGCCTTTACCCATTGAATTGAGAAAAGCTCATACTTCTGAAAAAAGTTTCAGTTTTAGGGAAGAAGGTTTTATTGTATTGGAGATATTCAATTGAAAAATACCTAGGTTCTGCTTATGGATTTGGTTGTAATTCATGTATCTATTTTTCTATGTAGAATCTCATTTAGATATTACTACACTGTTGAGGAATCAAATTTGTTCCTATATATGTCACTACATTTGTGTAGGAAAGATAATATACACAATATCGGGTGTAGGAAACATTTGGCGATTATTATTATTTTTCTGAATTTAAGATAGATTATTATTATTTTTTAAAATTAAGATATTTAATGTGCTTGCCAGCTCCCTAGAATGCGACACCTAGAGGGTTCGGGCAAGTTATCGGACACGAGGGCTCACCATTATTGAGTACACACCACAAATTATTGTTATTTTCTTATAATTTATTGATAAATTTCCATCCGCATATGCGACGTAGTTGAATTGTCAAACGGATGGCTCTTCGATGATTAAAAAATTATTTGAGGATCCCACTACTCTCACTTTGTGACAGTGCCACGAATTCTTTAAGTTCTAAAAAGGAGAAAAGGCAAAGAAACAGTTCCAACCTTCTAGTGGATTTGATTTCTTACACGTTCAACACATTAGGAAATTCTTACCTAAAGTATCCACAAAAGTGAGGGCTATACTCGATAATATCATATAACTATCTCGGGGCTTCACTCTTATCTATTAGACTTGGATCTTTGGTGTTCGATGCTATACAGTTGAGTGAATTATTCCTTTTTTTTTTTCTTGGAAAATATAATCTCACTTTTCAGTTTTATCTTTCAAATTATTCTTGGTGTTTGCTCTAATCAGAGGAACATGGCAATTTCTGGAACCAATTTAGATAGTTTGAGCCACTTTGCTATCGTCTCCAAGCAACCCAGATAAGACAATTTTCATACTGTAAATCATTCTGTGTCTCGATCCAAGTTTTAGGTGATGTTTTAAAGTTTCGTATTCACGAAATATGAGTCTTGAAATAACGACTTGCACTTTTTTTATGTTTGCGCATTCCATGCACACATTAAATGGAAGTAAGCCGGCACATAAATTTTATAGTGACTGGTTGGATTTCTTAATTAATTGTCAAGAAATTGTATATTAGATATTGACTGCATAGGATAATTTTCTCGAGCACATTGTGCGATGTTGTCTAATCTATAATATGATTGCAGGGTAACAATCTCAGTTTCAGACAATCATTGTCAAGAAATACATTTGAAAGTGGGGATGTCAATTTGAAGGTCCCTTCCACAAATTTTCTAAGTTTTAGAAAGATGAACATAAAATGTTGAAAGAATATTCACATTATGGACGCATACATGTAATAATATTAGTATTATCAAATCAATAGAGAGTTCCGATTGGCCGAGCGATTAATTTCACTAGTATAAGCCTTTTTTGACCACGTGGCTGCTTCTTTAATATGGTCAAATTTCATTCCTCGTTTACTATTTTATTTTCACAAAATATAGTCCGTTTTCCCTCGGAGCTAAAACTAGATTAAAAAAATTCGGAAGATCCGATACTAAAACTAAAATTTGAGAAACTAAAATTACAAGATATACAAACATAAAATCCAAAAAGTAAATGCATGGGTGAAAGAAATATTGGGACGAGTGACTTTATGGGAGGCTCTTGTAGGTCAAGCTGCTGACGTGTCGCTTGATCTGGTTGACCAGATGGGCTGTAAAAGTGTGACGCCAGATTTTAACTGGTAAAACTATCTTTGCTGGTGATATGACTGACGGTCGGAAAATGATAAGACTGATATGAGGAAAACGAGACAGCACTAACAGTTAGACATGCATATCCGGACTCATGAGCCTAAAAGCACAACACTAACGTACACAATAAGTGCAATATATTATAAGGAAATAAAGTTGTACATTGATTAACAACTATAACTTTTGGCCTAGTTGTAAGAGTTGATCCGAACACATAAATATTAGTATAGCTTACACCATTTGTGTATTGTTTGAAGCATGCACAGCGCCCTCGTTATCTTATTGTAACCGACGGCCTGATTTATGGATATGCGGATCTGGTTCACGTAGAGAGATGCAAGTGCTCTACGCGGTTAAAATAATTATAATATCTAAACATTTAATAGTATAAATACATAATGATAAATAATTGCTTTTTATACATTTGAAAAGTTTTTTGAGGAGAGACCAAAGGTTGTTAATCGAGACACCCGTTTTCATAAGGAGATGGTGTTTATTTTCAACTAGTTATCTTAAGGAATTATTAAAATTTTAATATTTTGCTAAGAAAAATGTTTATATGAAACTTATCAATAAAAGTAATAATATTTAATTAGATAAATACTAAAGTTGTTCGAATATATCCAATAAGAGATATTGATTATAGGATAGACTGATGGTTCTTAAATATTTTAGGGACAATAGGTAATTTCATCAGCAGAATCATCTGTAATCTGTTCATGTACTTTTTTAGCTCTTTATTCCAATTTAAATCAAACTGAAATGATTGAAGTGATTTGTTTAAGAATTTTAAGGAAAATTGTAGATGGGAATTATATAATAGTGTCTCTTGTATGGATTACGTACTTGTATAGTTTATTTTTATTGAATTATTATTTTCGATTACCTTGAACGGATCTCTTTGTTAGTTGGGTGAAGAATTCACATGAAATTGAAGTATTCTTATTAAAAAAAATTGTATCATTAAATTTGAAAAAATAAAATAAAATTCAATTTAATTTTCTAATTCTTTGTCAAAAGATACTGAACCAACAATGGTCATGATCACGTTGTTGATTGCTTCAAGTGATTCTATTGGATAAAAATATGAGAGTGGGGTATTGTTATTAGAAAATATGAGAACCGAAAGATCGTACTGGTACATTATTTGCCTCTATAAATTTCATTTTACTAACTTCATCAAATTCAACAAGTTTTAGTGGATATTATTGGATTCGTTAAGATGGAAACATTGAGTATATGGAAAAACATGCTGACGAAATATATTCAAATCAACTCATCGAGAATAATAATAATCGACCAAGACTCCTAAAATTTGATATATAAATTTATCGGGTATTATTGTTTTGTGCATGTGGGTTTTTAACAGTGGTAATTTGATTATTTTAGTTAAATTTCATATAAAATTAGAATAATTATATTAGAAATGTCTATAATCACTTTGAAACATTATGTAATCTTAAATTATAGATTTTTAGAGAATAATAATCGTATTTGTGATTTATACAGATAATGTGTGATATTTAACTTCTAAATGAGGATACAGTCATGAGTAAGTTTTGAATTTGTTAGAAACAAGTTTTTTTTAGCATTTTATATTAAATGAAAAGGATCAGTTATTAAAATTGATAGGGATATTTGGTAAAATTTTCTATGGTATCACATAGTCGGATATGTTAGACCCATGACCAAATTTATAAAAGACAATACCCTCAAATATTTTCAGGAAAAATTCGTGGAATATTTTCAGGAAAAATTCGTGGAATATTTTCAGGAAAAATTCGTGGAATATTTTCAGGAAAAATTCGTGGAATATTTTCAGGAAAAATTCGTGGAATATTTTCAGGAAAAATTCGTGGAATATTTTCAGGAAAAATTCGTGGAATATTTTCAGGAAAAATTCGTGGAATATTTTCAGGAAAAATTCGTGGAATATTTTCAGGAAAAATTCGTGGAATATTTTCAGGAAAAATTCGTGGAATATTTTCAGGAAAAATTCGTGGAATATTTTCAGGAAAAATTCGTGGAATATTTTCAGGAAAAATTCGTGGAATATTTTCAGGAAAAATTCGTGGAATATTTTCAGGAAAAATTCGTGGAATATTTTCAGGAAAAATTCGTGGAACTAAGCAAAATAGTAATGATGATTGGTCAAAAATTGCAAAATATGAAAAAATATTGATCATGATTATTATCATAATGATAACAATAATAATAATAATAATAATAATAATGAGATAAGAAATCCCCAAGAACACGTGCGAGTTGATAAGACTTGCGATAATGTGGGAATAACTTCCTCGACTTCACGGGTTCGATTCACGTGTGGAGCATATTTTCTACTGAAATATTGTGGGGTATACTCTGAGAATTAGTCCGTTATATGGGTCCTCTCCCCCGGATCTCTGTCTACTCGTGCATTCCCATTTATCAATCTATATGGATCAAGGGACTTTGATCTATATAAAAATTAGTTCGTTGATGAATTAACTTTTAGAATAATGGGTTAAGAAAGGGTTCCAGGAACTAAGCAAAATAGTAATGATGATTGGTCAAAAATTGCAAAATATGAAAAATATTGATCATGATGATTATCATAATAATAAGAATAATAATAATAATAATAATTATAACAATAATAATGGGTTAAGAAAGGGGAAAAATGTAAGGAGGACTAAAACAGCTATATGAAACCAGTAGAGAGCAGAAACTTGAAGAGAGAGAAAAATGAAAAGCCTGAAATAGAGATAAAGATTAGGCAGAGAAGGAAAAAAAACTCACACCTCTTACTCCAAAATCAAGAAACAAATATCCCCCACCAGAGTTAGAAGGAAATAGAATCAAGATATCATCTTTTTGGGCTTAATCGGTAAACAGATACTTACGAACACTCTTGACCCTTTTATATAGCGAAATCCCACCTTTGTAAGAATCCCATCTTTTTCCTCTGGTTATGGATGTATTTGATTTGGTTTCTTTTTCCACAGGACTTCGTAAAGGTATATCCACAAGACCCATATATATTATTTTCTTTCCTTTGACTTTTTTTAGATGAAAATCCATGTTTAGTTTTTGTTTATAAAATTTTAGATCTAGTGTGGTTAGTTGTGTGATTGAAGTTTAAAGTCCTTCCTTTTGTCACTTATCTTTTCTGTTCTCTTTCTTCTGATTTTGGTTGCTGAATAGTAAGATTTGGTAAAGTATCTGTGTGCTAAGTTTTTAGCTGTAGTTCTTTTGGTAGTGGGTTTTATATATTGATAGTTATTGCTGATGACGATTGTTCTTTGACAATGAACTGTTGAAATTTGAGAAACTGGTGTTAATGGAGCTTTTTTCGTAGATCTTGTTGTGAGAAAACCTTGTTTCCAGAGTCCAGACGTTAAGCATTTTATAGTTTCCAACTTATCACTTATTGACAGGGCTGATTCTGTGAATTGAGAGTGGTTGAAACCTGCAATTTTTTTTGAAAAAACTTTAGTTTTTTATGATTCAGGGGAGCAACCGGTCATTGGTCTGTCTATAGGACTTTAGTTTTTTATGATTCTGGGGAGCAATCGGTCATTGGTCTGTCTATAGGAGGGTTGGCTGTAGAAGGGGAGATATTGTGGACTTCTTGTGAAAGGTCTATACTTTTCAAACTGTGGAAGTTGTTTGGAAAAATCTACACTGAGAGATCGTATATTATTGCTTCCGTAATCGTTGATGATTTGATTTTGTACTGGTGTTTAAGTTTGATGCATGGAATGTTCTGTTTACACTTCACAAGATTTTTGGTCTCACTAAATAAACTCTACTCTGTGAATACAAAATATATTTATACTTTTTTACCTTAATATAACTCAACATATGACCATAACTCGAATCTACAATTCCTTCAAGACCCATTATTGTAAATCGCTGGGTTTTTTGGAGTTTTTTTTTTAAATCACAATTATCTTCAATCTATTGATTTTGTTAATGACAACCTCTTATTACTCCAAAACACCACGTTATTTACGGCATCGGGATTTCTGATATGTGAGTATCTCTTATCTCCAGGGTTTGGCTGATACATACATGATAACATGGCTTCAGTTATTCCTTAGAGAGATTTTCGTTGCGCAAAAATACCATTTTATTTTCCTAATCATAACCTATTTAAGATTCAATAAATAATGAACTTGCCGGACAAGGGAGCTTCCATTGGTGACAAAAAGCTTGGTTCTGCAAAAGGAACTTTGAACCCCAATGCTGCCGAATTTGTTCCTTTTTCTCTGCGGCCTCCTGCTGTGGGCAGTAGCACTGGAGATACCTTGTCAAAATATATCACCCCCGCTCCACCCTCACCAGGAAAAGCTATGTTAGATAGATCAGAATCCTCAGTTTCAAATAAGTCTGACGAAGAAGCTCAGCGGTACTGGAGCCATCAGCTTCCAGATGATATTACCCTTGATTTTAAGGGTATGGCCATTGATGATACTCAAGAGATCAACAGCATATCTCCTTTGAACTTATCCTCAACTGATGTTCATGAAGCGTCGAGATATTCTGATTTGACTGGTACTGGCTTTATTTTGACTGGGCAGCAGGGATTATCTCCTCATTCTGTTCAGGGCAATAGGTATACTGGGAAGCTGAAATATCCTATCTCATCCTATGAGGATTACTCATCTCCCACTGGTTTTAATCCTTCACCTTCTAGACCATGGAACAAACACAACGTCAGCAGTGATCAGGTTATTTCAAGAGAAGGACCTCCTTATAATGGAAGTTCGAGACACAGTTTTTTAGCTGACTTGTCAAATGATCAACCATTGGTGGATAATGTGGAAGTGAACCCACTTGAATTTTTGGCTTCACAATTTCCTGGCTTTGCCGCTGAAAGTCTTGGAGAGGTGTATTTTGCCAGTGGTGGTGACTTAAATCTGACAATTGAGATACTTAGTCAGCTCGAGGTAGGTTTCGTCTTCAGCATCTATGCTTGAACTCTGGTCTATTTTGAAATTCTAGCTTGGTAAGCCCTCTGTTGTTCTAACACAGTATTAATTATTTTGTAAAAAAATTCACACTCATGCATCCAATAGCTTGTATCCATTAATTTTTAACCATGAAAATTATGTACGAAAGAAATAGTTGTTCCTTCTAATCATTCTCTTATGATCAAGTGTTGTAAATGGAGGTAGGCGGTGGTTGGGTGGTCACTGATCGTCAACCGCCTTGGATGCTAATTTTTTTTTACTATTTTATACATATTTATATAAATATGCTTCATATGATAAATACAGTTTATAAAAGGTTGCAAATAAATATATATGCAATTAATAAGATAACTAATCAAGATTCATCACCATAGAATACAAGAAAATATTAAATGAAATATAAAAGAAAAAAAATTGAACAAAATTATAAAGCTACAAGAGCTAACCTAGAGGGCTGGCGGCGGTGGGGCGCAGTTTTAGGTGGTGGCGTGAGGCAGAAGGAGACACCTTATGGTGTTACGAATTCCAAACTTAAGTGTGACATGGTGCAGTCTCAATTTTTAGAAGGAATTGTTGGATCAATAGTAGTGTGTCAACTAGATTTGGGCATCAAACCATATTTTGTTAGCATATCTTGATTTTGATTAATATCTTGCTTTTGGAGATACAACTGACATGAGAAGACAAGATGCTATAAATACCTAAGATAAGTGATCTATTACAGGATAATGTCATAATGCTTTATGTTAATGTTGGTCTGATCCCTGACTGAGAGTTTGAATGTTCCTGGCAGAGTTTGAGGTAGCTCAATGATATTTGTGCTCATTTTTTATTCAGTTTGGTAGTACGAAGGAAATCTCATGATATGAAGTGCTATAGATGTATAACTGGTAGGTAGAGTGTTTTCGAGTTGTATTATAGTTGATACATTAAGCAATCTTTGTTTGTCCCATGCGACAGATCTTAAGCAAAACATCTCAACTTGACTTTCTCCGGTTACTTATTCCATGATTTGGCATAGGCTTTTGAAGATATGAGATTCCCTTTGTCTCTTTTTAAGATGTATGAGGTGAAATCTGTGAAAGATGACTTTGCAGTACCTTATTAACTTTCACTGTGCTTGTGGCATCAGCTTCAGGTTGATGGGGGCTTGAATCAGATTCTGAACCCAAAGGCCTTGTCTGCTCCAAATCTAAGTGCATTGGATTTTCCTGCTCTTTCTGTAGCAGATGGTCAAAATGGTTTGGCTAAATTTAGCAGTGAGATGGATCCATATCGGTCTTCAGAAAATGAAAGTTCGCAACTGTTCAAATCCAGTTCTTCTTTTCCTTCAAGAGGGCACACAGATTTTGCTTCTGTTGTAAGAAGAATGGCATCTCAAGATTCTAGCATCTGGAAGTATGACCGAAGTGGGTCTGCACATCCAAGCATTGGGTCGAGTAGAAGTTCTCAACTGGCAAGCTCACATAATGGTAGCCAAAGCAGAAACATTTATGCTGATAGGTTACAAAATCGAGGATCTGCTCATGCATCTTCTGTCTGGCTTGAAACTGGAGATGCTGTTGGTAATTTTTTCGAGACAATATATTTAAATGGCTCTCTAGAACTTTAATCATGAAAAAATTCGTCATGTATGCATATGTATGTTTAACTTTGTTGAGATGGCAGCAAGTATGTATTCTGAGATGCGGGAAGAAGCTCGTGATCATGCACGCATACGTAATTCATACTTCGAGCAGGTATGTTCTTTGAGTTGATGTCTTGAAGGGTGAACATTTCAAGGATGCACATTTCAAGGATGAATAAATAATGAAACACGCTTCCCTTTTTTGTTTTTAATATAAAATACATTTACTATTGAGATTAGGCACGACAGGCATACCTAGTCGGTAACAAGGCTTTAGCCAAGGAGCTGAGTATTAAAGGGCAGTTGCATAACATGCACATGAAAGCAGCCCACGGAAAGGCTCAAGAATCTATTTATCGTCAAAGGTTCGTGCATCATGGACTCGTGGGCAACTACCTACTTTCCTTCTATGTCCACTTATTCTATTCTTGAATCCCTGCCTACTTTTCTTCTGTTTCCAGTGATCTACTCTTGTGAATCCCTACCTACTTTTCTTGTGTTTTCAATGATTCTACCTTGTGAATCCCTTTTTAAGTATAACCATTTGTGCGCTTTCAATTTATTACAGGAATCCAGATGCACAAAGCAATGGAAGAGAGCGAATGATCGACCTACATGGTCTACATGTAAGTGAAGCTATTCACGTGCTCAAGCGGGAACTCACAGTGATGAAGAACACGGCCAGGTCTTCAGGCCAGTGTTTGCTGGCTTATATATGTGTTGGGACTGGTCACCACACAAGGGGTTCACGAACACCTGCTCGACTTCCCACTGCTGTTCAGCGCTACCTGCTAGAGGAAGAGGGGCTCGATTACTCTGAGCCGCAACCAGGCCTCCTTCGAGTTGTCATATACTGAATCAGGAAAGACATAGTAGATTATTAAGTTGACAAAAGCTCACCGACAAATCCTCCACAACAGCAAAAAAACTGGAAAAAAAAAAGAGAGAAGAAACTTGCTTTACCTGTAAATGGGGAAAGAATGGTGTAGGACAAATATTCTGCACAAGGGAAACGTTAGAAAAATGCAAAAGAAGGGACCTTGAGTGAAGTAGAGGGACTGTACTGTTAATCTTGTAGTTGGCCGAATTCAAGAATACGATTTTGTAGATGCCTGTGATTTGCATCGGCTTTGTAATTTTTTTGTACCATTTGTTTTCTTCTATTTACATGAGGTTCAAGATTCATGGCGTTTTATATTTGTTCGTCTTCTTGATCTTGATTCGCTACTAGGATAAGGAGAAAAGGGTTGATGACGTCTTGCTCAAAGAGATTCTATTGTACTTGAACTGAATCTAGCTCTCATAATCCATCGTATAACTTTGACTCAGTGTCGGGACAAACGGATCAAGTATATGTTTTAGAGAATTCAAATGTTAACATAAGATTTTGATGCCCCCATTAGTAGCTCGGGACACGAGGACCATTAGTAGCTCGGCACTCGAGGACAAAGCATCGACCCTACCTACGTCATCAAGGGCGAAAGTAATCAAGAGGCGCGCAGGGAGCTCGGAGCTCGGGATTTTCATCGAGGCCTTGCCATACGCTCGGGAATCGTCCGAGCTCCTTCATTATGAAGAAGAGCTTATAAACCCGAGGAGACAATATAAGTTCGAGGCCTCTCTCGAGGATCCCAACCCGATGTGTTAAAGCACTTCCGCAAAAGGCGGAGAACGTGGGTCGTATTATGCGGGAGACGTGCGCACGATCTCACCCACGTCTCGACAGAACGTGCCAATGAGACGATTCATCTGCCTAGCCCCTCTATAAATACCCCCAGGTTTGTTCTCTTACGATCATTCACTCATTATCGCACTCTCTCGCATACAGCTTATATTCCTCTCATGTTCTCTTACGATCATTCACTCATTATCGCACTCTCTCGCATACAGCTTATATTCCTCTCATTTTACTCTCGTGCACGACTGACTTAAGCATCGGAGGGGCTTCGTCGGACACATCTCCGGCGCCCTTTGACAAGTGTTCGTTGATTGCAGGAATACGCGCACACTCTCCAATCCCCGACGCCCGACGTTCCCGAGGTCCTCGACGTGGTAACAGCTCGTCGGCTGAACTATTTGGCTACATCAGATTTCTTACGAAAAAACAGTTTATTTTAAATATAAATGGTCCATACTCCCGGCTATGGATTGATTTATTTTGTTAGTATAATCAAAACGAAATTTGCGGGCGTAGACATGTTTAATCAAATTGTGAAGTTTCAAACTCATACATAAATAATGTACTCAATGACATAGGACAACATTCAATTTAATTTATTTTAACATTAAACTTTGAATTTTCGAAAAATTAACAATTTGCGAATATAGACATAAGAAAAAAATAGTTTAACCTATCATTTGGTTCATTTGAGGAAGGTAGGATGAGAAACCTTTTTATTTGTTCATGTTTGTTTCATTTTTTATTCATCATAATTTCATTAATTAGTCCACAATGACACTACATGTATATTACATTAGACATCGCTATATGATCAATAAGAATATATGAAATAAAGTTTTACAATTATATTCTTAACGATCATAGCGTAGGATCGCTCGGCGCTTTATCAAAAGTTATAGCTGGTGGTAACGTTGTAACTCCAATCTTTTAAATCATATAACAATCAAAGCGCCACGGTTCGATCGATCTACCTAATAGGGGCAATAATTGCACGTCAGCAACCCCTCCCCCAAAAATTTAACTCCTTGTAATAAATGAGAATCGGACTCGTGATCTTGACTCTAATACCAATTATAGGACGCTCGACCAAAAGTTATAGATGATGATAACGGTGCAACTTCAATATTTTAAGCATAGCAACCCAAACGCCACGGTTAAATCTCTGCCTAACAAGGACACTATTTGTAACGACCCAGACTTTTCTCAAAGAAAAGTTAGAAATTTGGGGTTCGAATTGAAAGACCCAAAATTTTCGATCTTAATAAACATAAAAGTCGTTACTAAATTCTGGACCAAATTGCGAATAAACACAATTCGTTGCTGCTGAAATGCGGAACAATTGAAACAATGAAGTGAGCGGGAGTAAAATAAGCTGACAAACACTTTTCATAGCAAACGGAAGAAATCAGCAGGTGGGGTATATAAAAACATGGAACTAAATCCTCTGCTGATTTTATAACATACGCTGAATAGATATACCAGCTAATGAAAATTCGAAGGACTAGCATATCTCTTGACACCACAAGTTTGTACAGATTTCTACAAAAGAAGAAACTGGAAATCTGCTAACATACATAACTATAACTAAAGTTCTGTACATCAAAACAAAAGCTGAAAAGAACAATGGAAGATGTCCACGATAAACACATCCTCTCATTTCTGATCATCTCCCTCCAGCTCCTACTGCTGATTTGTTGGGGATCCGGATCCGCCCTGAGCCAAAGGCTCAGCAGGTAA
>KQ991566.1:37134-50322 GCA_001598015.1 Dorcoceras hygrometricum | reverse complement strand
AATCATGCAAACAGAATTGAATATATGCTTTCACTGAGTGAGCAAGAAACAGAGTTTACTTGCCTGAATTCTTGAACACAAATCACGGTAGAAATCCAGCAACTCCTAACGCACCGCCTGTTTCCTTTAAAACTCTTTGAAAGTATTTGGTTCGGCTTCTTGAGAGAGAGCACGCTTTATATGATTTGATTCTTGAAAATAATGATGCATGAAGCAACTTAAAATCCTATTTATATGATTTGTAAATGCCTAAGGAAGAAACGCATTCAATTCAATATGCCAAATTCTGAAAGAAGCGTGCTCTGTTTTTAAACCAAATAATGCATATGAAAACCGAACAATTTTAGTTAAAACAAAGGATCCGATTGGCTTGTAGGAATTGTTTAGACATCTACTGTAATTGCTTTCCTGCTATCTGGAATTTAGTTCTTAAATGATAAAAAGCTAAACAATACATAAATAAAATCTGAAACTCGATTAATCAAGAGCTGAATAAAATAGCATTGTAATCCCTCAATCTCATATCTTTCTAGTTTGTGGCTTCTAAAATATCTGGTCGCTACACTATTATACTTCAACATATAATTTATTGATTGTCAAATATACAATAATCATATCATTAAAACCCAAAAAACAATAGTATTCATCTTTATATATCATTCATATCTATTTTATCCCTTTTATCACAATGATAGTAAAATATTATCCTTTATCAGTCATATTTTACTCATTTCCATCCATCAAAATGGTATCTAATTGATCCTACGTAAACAGTGTATTCATTGACAAAAGACAAAAGACAACATTTCAATTTAATTTAGTTCAACGAGTAATAAATAGTCGATTTCAAAAACAAAAAATGTTATAAATAGCATATAATTTGTCCTACAACTTTGATTTTTCCGGTATACATGAAGGAAAAAAATAAGCACTTATAAAATAAAACATAATACTTTAATTGGTAGAAAAAAAAAAATTGTTCCCCCTTCTGGAGTCTCAGGAGCTTTTGAGATACTGATATTAATATTTAAACTTGGAAGAGAGATGCAGAGAGGTGACTGCCGGTGCAGCTGGTGTAGCATTTCCCAGATGATGCAGTTACATCCGACAGTCTGACACGTGGGTTTCCCGCAGGCGGTGCATTGAGATACGGAACCAGCGTCGGTACATCTCTCTGTAGTGGGGTTCATCGTATTTGTCATAAAATCGAACCAGTGATGACGTCATCTTCCCCTGTCCACTTCTATGATCTGATAATGCGAAGTAACGCGATGTTTCTAGATGACCTGCATGCCCATATGTATACAACTAGAGTTTCCCACTCGTACCAATTAGCGGCCCGTATCTTCAACCATGGGAAGTAATGGTGATGATGATACGACCTTGCTTCCTTGTCTGTACAAGGAATGGATGACCCTGCAGGAACAAGAACTATCGGACCTTCTCCAGCACTCCCTGAACCTCAATAAAGACGATATTGACGAAGAGGGAGTGGCTACACTTCTTGAAAGCAACGGCCACAACTTCGAAGATTATGTGGCGAGGCGCCGCCGCCTTGCCCGCATGGATGTACCCGGTTTCTTCTCGCAGAGCTGGCGCACCTCGTTCGAAAACTCGCTTTCTTGGATGGGGGGCTGCAGGCCATCTTCCTATTTCAGATTGATCTATGCGCTGTGTGGCTGCGAGATAGAGTCCAGGCTCGCCAAGTTTGCGCAAGGTTTGTACAAGAAATTACACTAACTGCTGCGCCAGTTAGATTTGTTTTATCTCTATTACACTTGAAAGATGGAAAGATATTTGATTTATTCCACTTTGATTATAAATCCATCAGATGGCAACAGCAGCGATTTCCCTTTGCTGTCGGCTACGCAGCTTACTTCAATCGATGATTTACAGAGAAAAGTAATCGCAGCGGAAGACAAGCTGTCGTTGCGACTAGCTGGTTTGCAGCAAGAAGTAGCAGATATGCCACTAGCCCTGATCGCAAGAAAGTCCAGCCCAGATTACCAGCTGAGTGAAGAGGCTAGAGAAGCAATCGGCAAGATTGAAGAGGCCAAGTTGTGTGCGATTGAAGAGGCCGATGAGCTGAGGCTGAAAACGTACGGAGAACTCATGAAAATACTCACACCGGGGCAAGCTCTGGACTACGTAATAGCTGCCAAGAAACTTCGGCTTTGCGTTCAGGCATGGGGAATAGAGAAGGACCGGGAGCGTGCAAGGGAGTAGGATTTAACAGAAAGATGGGGAATCATGGAGCAGCACCCCTTTCTGTCCTTTACATGTTCGGGTTGTGTGTGTGTGTGTTTTGGTGAATTTCAATCCAAGGTTTCACTGGTTTCTCTTGATTGATTGATAGCTTAGGTGATGGTGGCGCCTGTACTATTACCTAGAACTAGAATAAGATGTGCGTGTTGTGTTGTCTGTCTTGTTGATGCTCGAGTAAAATATGCAGCAGTCCGACTATTGGCAAACTGTTTTCCACAAGTTTAACAATAGGATCAAACATACCATCGCTGTTTGAATGTTGTACTTTTAGTTTTGAATACTTTTTTTTAGACTGGTTACCTCACAACTATTCATTTTAGTGTTGAATAAATTAAGTAATCGGTACACTTCCGAGTTCCCGGAGGACGAGGAACAAGACACTACGAGATCAACCTCGTACAATAAACCTTTATAAAATTCCACAATCCCGATATTATAAATACACCTTGGTCTTGCTATATAAAGTTGATGTGTACCGTGTGTGTCAAAGTAAATGTAACTTTGTAGATAAGACAATCAATATTACATGTCAACCTAGTACAAGACTGCTTACGAGAGTTTTAAAGCTAAAACTTAACGATCACATTTACTTCGTCAAATTAATAAATGCATAGTGAGACCGCTTGTTCTTGATTGACTCAACAAGATATCGATAGAAAAATCAAATTCATTGCTTCAAATTTCAAAATCATCGCCACAAACTCCTTTCTTGTGAATTCCGCAGATGAGAAACCACAGTTTCAGTTTCCTAATTGTTCCTTTGCTGGGCTCCGGTCAAAAAGTTTGAAAGAGAGGGAACACCCTGGTTTCCCATTTCTTCTTGGGCTCGTTTAAGTTCTTCAGGATCTGTTCCAGAATAAATAAATTTTGATGCCATTCTACAGTGTTGGATGTCCAAAAAACATGAAGGGGATATTCACAATTACATAGAACATATCATGAAAATGCTGAAGAAAATCCTAATCAACTAATTACATGTTCAAGTGCAAGGTTTAAATGGAATCAGGAAGTACAGATAAATATAAAACTTACCCACAAGTTTGGGCATCACAAACATCACAATCACCATGAACCCAACCATCAATCCCATGGGGCTTTTTAAGATGGACATTATAGAAAATGGTTCTCTTATCTGAAAGAATTATATGGGATAATACGTTAGCAACCGAAGCATTGAATTTTGAATAAGCTAATAAAGTGTTCAATCTAACCTCATAATAGTGTTCCTCTTGCAATGGCTCCAAAACAAGCTCAGTCAATGCTCTTCTGGTCTCCGTCAAAGCTGCCTGGACCTGGCCAGGATTCCTAGCACTGACATCAACTCGAATCTGGCAACCGAGAAAATTAATAGCATCTATAATAACTAAATCAGCATACATGTAAGATCTTTATTACAAATCATATACAGGATCAGTGGCTTACCGGAGAAAAGAAATAGCCTATTGCAGCTACTTCAATAAGATGAGTCCCTGCTGGCACATTATGGCTTGAGGGACAATGCTTAAAGAACAACATTCACTCTGATAATTGACTTTTCCAGTGTTTTAAGAACTATGAATAGTCTCATCAGAAAAAGTTAGTGATGACATGGTGATGATGCAGGCCACAGATTAGCAACATTTCAGAAGTCACGTGATCAAACAAAAAATAAGTAATAGTCAGTCAAATTCATCTCCAAGCCCCTAAAGTGAGATGGAAACAATGAAGTGTAGGATACAATGAAAAATATCCATCTGGCCTCAAAAACGTAACTTTCTGGCCACCATTGAGTATGACTTTGACATTAGAAAGCTTTGGTGGGAGTCCTAACCCCGTGGAACTAAATCCTAGAAGGAAAAAACATGAAACACAAAACATAAAGTTAACAAAAAAGAAAAAGCCAAGGGGTCAACACAAGGAAAAGGACTCTGTTCATGGTTGCAGCACCACACCCAAGAATTATTAATTATGCAGTAATGAACAAATATTAAGTAATGGGATGATCCTCCCACGATCACGAGCAGCACACCCAAAAAGATTAAATGAGAATCATGCAGTAAAGACCAAATATTAAGACATGGTGGTGTACCTATGGAGTTTATTCTAAATAATTGAAACTTAACATGGACCATTTATAGTTTTTCTGGAAACAGTTAACAGTGAGTATAATACTCAATAGCCTATACCCCTCCATGCATACAGATTGGGAGGTTAAAACTCTCATCATTCATTTAGTGGCATCCACAAAAACTTGGCCATGTCTCTATCCTCCATTTCCTAAGCTGCACATGCGATCTAAAAAGAATTAACTTGCGCAGATTCTGCGCTCATCCAATCAAGTAGTAGTTGGCCATTAGACCAGAGGCCTTGTAGATTCATTAAAATAGCTTTTTAAAATGTTGGATCCCATTAAGCAACATCTTTCCTATCTTGTGAATGCATATTAAAGCGCATCCTTTTGATAATCAACAGGAAAAATAATTCCAAAAGACGTGGTAACCTTAACTATGATGTATCTAAACCCTCAGAGTCTGTAATTGACGGAGTGAACTACAAAATTTTGCCATTGTTCGTCTGATAAACCTCGTATCATTCTAAACTGCTTAGATTTAACAGTTCCATATGCCCCCTGCCCCCCCAAAACCACCAATCAAAAGATGGTGAAATAGAACTCCAGAAATTAGATGAAGTTAGCTCTATATAAGCCGTTAGAACTTGTGACCGAAAATAATGAAGGAAGATATCAAAGCCATCCAAATGTGAATAGTTGCAAGCAAACCAAAACAAAAAAAAACAAAAAGAAAATCAAATCGAAGGTTTACCACATAATGAATTAAAAAGCAATATTGCGAGGTAGCAACTAAGAGGAAACTAATACCTGGAAATCTAACTTTACCAGTAACGGTGAATCCCTCTCCATTCCTGGCAAAATTCACATCCAATAAGAAACTATTTTTCATGAAAATCAAATCAATTACAAAGAAGCCTCAAATCGAATTGACAAACCCCGACTTATCAGAGATCCCGATTGCACAGGGCAAAAAGAGTAAGAGCAGCGACAGAAAGATCGACGAGGAAAGCGCTGCCATGGAAGAGAGAGAAACAATAACGAAAACGAAAAAAAGAAAAACCTCTTCAAGCTCTTGTAGTATTGGGTTTTTTTACAATAAAATAATTTGTTAATTAGAATAATATTTCTGTTTGAAGAGAAATAATAATGATCTGTTATTTGGACTTATAAAATTTAGGGAAAAGAACCCCTAATCTATTTAAAAAATAAAAATTGTTATCCATCTTATCATATATAAAAGTATTAGTTTTTACATATTATAAAAAACCATTGCTTAGTCAGGAAGGATTAAGCAATTTTTTTCCAAATCCACATAAAAAATCTTTTATATCCATTTGACCCAAAATTAGAAAAATTAATTGGAATATCGTATACTTGCCAAATATTATTTTTTTTTTCAATTTCAAATCCAACTAACATGATGATCATTTGATACAAATCCTGCAAAAATCAAATATTTTTCTTCAAACAAAAAATCTGCTTATTTTAAAAACTATATAATCTTAGTTTAAGTTCGAACTAGTTCTAATTAATTTTTTTTTCTTTACAGTAAACTATGTTCGAGGATTCCATATTTTCTCATTCCCTTCCTTTCATTCAATTTTTTTTATTTACTAATTGATGATTAAACCAACGGAAGTAGAAGGCAGTTGCCACCAATCACTCAGCAAACCACACATCAATATAAAAAAATAAAAAAAACTCAGTATATCATCAAAGCTTAAGTTAACTATAGACACTTTGTACCATATGTAAAGGAAAGCTGCAAGCTTCCACAAATTTCTTCAAGTCTATGGAAGCTGAAAAGACCACTTTTGACAATCAAGAAATGGGGTTTAAAGAGGATGAATTTTTACATTTATGTGAAAAGAATCGAGAGAGGATTGACCGGATGCAGCAATCAAATCCAGTTGAAATGCTTAGGTACACAAGAATATACTACATTGTGTAGATCTAAAGCCGTATATAAACGAATGGAGGAGACGCAAGATGTTGCTCTATATCCAAGCTTGAATTCCTAACAGAACGCTACAAGCCAAAAAGTTTCAAAAACCAGTCGGAGACGTTGGCAATCACGAATCCAGCAAACACCTGCAAACGGAACAGATGAAAATAATTTCACTCCCAGGTAAGGACTTTCAAAGAGTATAGACTGTATAGCATTACTCTGCTTCTCATTTACCTGGACCGATCCGAGTACATATATAGCAGAATAGTGACGCCCATGGATCAACATATCAGCCACCATCGCAAGCGGAATGGTCAGAGACATGCCTAACGTGGCCACCAGTGGTGTAGTCCAGACGACACATAATGCCCTAATAAGAACAGTCGATTTTGTGAGGGAAGAATCCCAACTCGAATTGAGATCATGTACTAGAAGAAAAAAGTGCCCCTACACACCAAAAGTAGTCAGAAATAACGCTTCCGACAAGTCCATTTGCGATAACAACTTCATCCATCTTGGCAGAATGAGGAACTGTAAATTTGGGTTCTATACCCAAAGCTGTCAATGGCCACACTGGAACAATGAAACATAGCAATTAAAAAGTGCTGAAAGAAAAGGTAAACTGATCCCCGTCTGTCCATGTAGAGAATAAAGGCTTAAAACGGGAAACATTTAGGAAAACTAACAATGAGTTTTTTGGATCATAAAATATCAAATAATATAGACCACTTACCAAGCCACCACAGTGCCACAAGTGTAAACAATCCAATATAACCAAACAACTTTTGCACATCAACTCTTTCTCCTTCCTCGCCAGAAAACTTCTTCAACAGTACTGCATCATTTTATATAAAGGACACACCCTTTAAATGTTTGCCATGATAGTCTTAATTTGTTTATTCATAAGGTATCATTAGGGGACAATCCCACACCTGTGAACAGGCCATATGACATAGCTGATAGAAGACCAAAAAGATCCCCAGAAAAAGAATGTTTGCCACTTCACAAGAAAGAAAAAGAACCATCACTCATTTTCTGAAACATACAATGCTAATGCATGCTGAGGAATAAACATGAAATCAGAAACTCAGATGTATAAGCATAGTGGAATTTATGAGTTAATGATTACAAAGGTGTGTAAAGACCTACGAAGATGCGTTTAGTTGCGAATCATCGGCCGCCCATGTTTTTCCCAAGGTTGTCATGGCAACACCAGTAATGCTGACGAATACAGCAACTATCTTTGCTATGTTTAAGGAATCTTGGCCCAAAAAAGCACCAATAAAGAGTGTAAAAAGACCTGAAGTAGAAGATAAAACCGTAGTGCTGGCAACACTTGTACGAGCAAGAGCAGCATTCGAAAAATACTGCAAAAGGGGGACAGGAAAAGAATGTGGATAAATTAAGGGAACGTAAAGAGTGAGGGAGAAATCATTCGTCAAGCAGGTCAAACTGTACAGTTAAAATCAGTCTTGCGACAATTCAATTTGAAATAAGCTCATGGATTAAGGAACAACCTCGGTCATAAACCAAAGCGGGGCAATGTAAAATCCATAAGTAGCGATTTCTTTGGTCGTGACTTCTTTTTCATTTCTGGAAATTTTAGCATCATCAACATGTCTGGAAACCAAAGGCTTCCCCTCTTCGTTTGCAGCAAGATCCAGTTCACTGTCTTTTCTAGCCAGGGATCCCTGAATTTCCAGTTCAAACATTTTCTGTCCCCCAATGTATTTTAAAGGAGAGGCCAGTGGAGAACATGAGTCTTCATTCACCCCTTGACCACTTTTTCCTGATCGTCTCTTAAGGAATCTACATATACAATCCTTAACAAATGCTATTGGGAGATATATCACCATTAAAGAAGCTCCCAAATATGTCAAGGCAAATGGTTGTTTATAGTCCGTGAAAATATCCTGTTAAAACACCATGCATCAAGGAAAACAGAATAATAACTAAGTTTTCATTGAGAGACAATGGTCTATCTTCTTCAAGACCAACAGTTTCAGAGCTACGGCAAATATTTTATTAAAAAAGACAGACATGAGAATAAAAAAGTTTTTAGGAAATAAATTGAACTCCTTAGGTATGTCTAACGTAACTTCTCGATTATGTGCATCACAAATACAAAATCCATACATTCAACAATATCATATAGTTTTTCCAATGTCAAATTGATAGCAACAAATTTCATAAGTCACATCTTTTGCTGAAACAGTTTAATATAGCAACCAATTTCATATATCACATCTTTTGCTGAAACAGATTGATAAGAATTATAAGACAAAACAATTATGATTCTCTAGTAACTTGGGTCAACCATCTTTTTAAATTTAGAACAAACATGAAGTAGATGCCGGCAAATCCCATCTGCCCGTACACTCGAGTAAGTCATACAAACTCTTTCGCCAACAAAATAAAGGAGCTAAGGCTATCTGGGACAAGTGATAGCCACCTGTCGCTACCATATTGGCAGACTGAAAAGATGACTATATAGTGAAATCGTCTAACAACATAGTTTTATCGTTGAAAAAAAGGTATTGCTCATGCTAGTTCACAACTACAAAGCTTGAACCAACACAGCCAACATAATTTGCCATAATAATGCGAGTGATTTCGTGTTGGCATGTCTAACTAAATACAGACGAGGAAAAATGCTGAGTTTCATCTGCAGATTGGTTGACCATATTAGTTCTTGCTTCTTACTTCTTAGCCATTTAAATAATAGACTTTGTGCCATATCCAATGCAGAAAGGCTATAAGAAATCTTTTAACACAACATAAACCCAGCAAAAACACATTTGCCAGAAAACCAAACCACAATCAACAATTTGATCACATACTAAATGAACTTTTGTCTGACAGTTTTCAGTTGCCCCATCAGGAAATTCAAGGAAAAGAATATTGCGGCATCCATTCAAAGATGGGAACTTCAGAAACGTATTAACTCCGGAAAAAGAGGACTGTTGAACACATACAAGCCAACATCAATCTCAAGCAATGAACACCACCAAGAACACATGAAATTGGGATACTCACAAATTAACTCAAAACCTGGACACGAGACTAGGAAAGCAACAACACCTGGAACTGAGGCAATTTCGTGAAAAAATAAATGAAAGACGGGAAAGAAATTTGACCTGAGTGACCTCTGCTGAGGTAACCCAAATAATGACAACAGCTGCAATCAACAGAAGGCCGGCCCTGTATCTCCACCCCATCACAAATCCAAGTCAAAAAAAAAAACCGAGTTCGATAAGGAACACAGAAAACCAATAAAGATCTGATCTTTTCACGTCACAGATCTCGTCTCGCCACAAAGTCGAGATTTTCACGATTGCGAAGCCGACAGGATAAACATGCTAAAGAGAGATCCAAATCAAAGATTAACCGACGAATATGGATTCGTGGCGTCGGTGGAAAATACCAAAAGCTTCAGATTGGTGGCGAACGCCCATAAGAAACGAGTGCAAGATGTGTTCTTTTGGGACAATAGGAGAGAAGCCAAATGGTTGGAGTAAAATCTGGGGGGATCAAAGGTGAAAAAGAGGGAAAAATTATGCCAAATCGAGGTTTGTCACGTATAGAAGGAGAATATGAATTTTGGTGGAACAATAATATGTTATAAAATAAAATGAAATAGCAACAAAATAAATTAAATACTTATCTTTGTAATGACTTGAAAATCTTCTTAATTTCTCCAAATAACTTCTTGAATTTTAGTTAATAGGAAATTATGATTTTCCTATATTTTCATTAATTTAGAGAGAGAATAAAATGGGAGAGAATTTGTGGGAGAAGATTGTATAACTTTGTGTATAACATTTGGTGTCATTTTACAAATGAAATTGAAGCCTATTTATAGGCAAATATAATGAATAAAATAATAAAAAGTTCTAACTACTTAATTTAAAATTAGACATCCAACAACTAATATTCTCCAACTAATTATTCCATAATAATTTCACAATACCAACTAATAATTTCATAACACTCCCCCTTTGGATGTCTTTATTACGTGTTTTGTCACTGCCTCGTTAAAAACCTTACTAGGAAAAACCCAGTGGGATAAAAACCATAGTAAGGGAAAAAGAGTGCAGTCACGTAAACTCCTCCTCATGTTGGCATAACTGAATCTTCACATATTTCGTAGGTGGCGCATCCCAATATTGTATATGTGCTTTCTGAACACTGTCGTAGGAAGTGCCTTCGTGAAAAGATCTGAAGAATTTTCACTTGATTGAATGTAACGAATATCAATATCGTTATTCTTCACAAGTTCTTGAGTGAATTCGAAGAACTTAGGGGGGATATGCTTAGTTCTGTCGCTTTTGATGTATCCTTCTTTCATTTGAGCAACACATGCAGCATTATCTTCGTATAGTGTCACAGGCTTCTTATCAGATGATAAACCACTCATGACTTGTATATGGTCTGTTATGGATTTTAGCCATACACATTCACGGCTTGCCTCATGTAGTGCAATAATCTCGGCGTGATTTGATGAAGTTGCTACAAGAGTTTGTTTCTGTGAACGCCAAGAAATTGCAGTGCCTCCACGAGTAAAAACATATCCAGTTTGAGATCGGGCTTTATGTGGATCAGATAAATATCCAGCATCAGCAAAACCAACAATACTTTTATTGGTATCTTTTGAATATAAAAGTCCCAAATCTGTAGTTCCTCGTAGATAACGGAATATATGCTTAATTCCGTTCCAGTGCCTCTTTGTCGGACATGAGCTGAATCTTGCTAATAAATTTACTGCAAAAGAAATGTCAGGTCTAGTACAATTTGCAAGATACATAAGAGCACCAATAGCACTTAGATATGATACTTCTGGACCAAGAATAACTTCATTTTCCTCACATGGACGGAATGGATCCTTTTCAATATTCAATGATCGAACAACCATTGGAGTACTTAAAGGATTTGCTTTATCCATATTAAAACGTTTAAGAACCTTTTCTGTATAATTTGACTGGTGAACAAATATTCCACCTTCTTTGTGCTCAATTTGTAAACCAAGACAATACTTGGTTTTTCCAAGGTCCTTCATTTCAAATTCTTCCTTTAAATACATCACAACATCTTGGATTTCCTTATTCGTACCAATGATGTTTAAATCATCAACATATACAGCAATAATTACGCATCCAGATGTTGTTTTCTTAATGAAAACACAAGGGCATATTGGATTGTTTACATATCCCTTTTTCATCAAGTGCTCACTCAATCGATTATACCACATTCGACCAGATTGTTTCAACCCATATAATGATCTTTGTAATTTTACAGAATAACATTCTTTGGGTTTTGAACTTTGTGCTTCAGACATCTTAAATCCTTCAGGGATTTTCATATATATCACTATCAATCGATCCATATAAGTAAGCCGTAACAACATCCATAAGACGCATTTCAAAATTTTCAGACACCGCCAAACTAATTAAAAATCGAAACGTAATTGTATCCATAACCGGAGTATACGTTTCTTCGTAATCAATTCCAGGCCTTTGAGAAAAACCTTGTGCAACAAGTCGAGCTTTATATCTCACTATTTCGTTTTTCTCATTTCGTTTTCGAACGAAAACCCATTTGTATCCAACAGGTTTTACACCTTCAGGTGTAAGGACTATAGGTCCAAAAACATTACGTTTGTTTAACGAATCTAACTCCACCTGGATGGCGTCTTTCCACTTTATCCAGTCCTGCCGATTTTTACATTCACCAAAAGATTTTGATTCATGATCTTCATTCTCATTTATGATGTCAAATGCCACATTGTAAGAAAATATATCATCAATGTCTTTCATATCATTTCGGTTCCATATTTCTCCAGTATTAATATAATTGATAGAGATTTCATGATTCTCATCATTTTGTGGTTTCAACAGAACATTTTCATCATAATGTTCATCATTATGTGTTTCTGCTGGAACATCATTCACGATTTTATGATCATCGTGTTTCTCTACGCATTTTCTTTTCCGAGGATTTTTATCCTTAGAACGGATTGGCCTTCCACGCTTCAGGCGTGTTATGACATCATGAACATCTTTGTTCTCAATTTGTTTTCTCGGAATTTCAATTCGAACAGGAGCATTTATAGCATGTATATGTGATTTAGTTACTCCTTTTGTGTCTACAAATGCATCTGGCATTTGATTTGCTATTCGTTGCAAATGCACAATTTGTTGTACTTCTTGATCATATTGTTTATTTCTAGGATCCAAATATAACAATGATGGTACATACCATGTAATCTCTTTTTCGATATCCTTCTTTTCTCCCCCTAACATTGGGAAGGTATTCTCATCAAAATGACATTAGCAAAACGTGCGGTGAACATGTCGCCTGTCTGAGGTTCAAGATATCGAATGATTGAGAGACTGTCATAACCAACATAAATTCCCATCTTTCTTTGAGGTCCCATTTTTGTTCGTTGAGGCGGTGCAATAGGTACATATACCGCGCATCCAAAAATTCCGAGATGAGAAATATCTGGTTCTTTACCAAATGCAAGCTGCAATGGTGAGTATTTATGATACGAACTTGGTCTGATGCGAATTAATGCAGCAGCATGTAAAATTGCATGTCCCCATATAGAGATAGGGAGCTTCGTTTTCATAATCATTGGTCTAGCAATCAGTTGTAGACGTTTAATCAATGATTCAGCTAAACCATTTTGTGTATGTACATGAGCAACAGGATGCTCAACAGTAATTCCCACCGACATGCAATAATCATTGAAAGTTTTCGAAGTAAATTCACCAGCATTATCGAGTCTAATATTCTTGATTGTATAATCAGGAAATTGAGCTCGTAATTTTATTATTTGGGCAAGTAATCTTGCAAATGCCACATTTCGAGTTGATAATAAACATACATGTGACCATCTGCTGGAGGCATCTATCAATACCATAAA
>KQ991566.1:0-33638 GCA_001598015.1 Dorcoceras hygrometricum | reverse complement strand
AATTCACCAGCATTATCGAGTCTAATATTCTTGATTGTATAATCAGGAAATTGAGCTTGTAATTTTATTATTTGGGCAAGTAATCTTGCAAATGCCACATTTCGAGTTGATAATAAACATACATGTGACCATCTGCTGGAGGCATCTATCAATACCATAAAGTATCGAAATGGTCCACATGGTGGATGAATTGGTCCACATATATCACCCTGAATACGTTCAAGAAATATTGGTGATTCAGTTTTTATCTTGGCTGGTGATGGCCTTATAATAAGTTTTCCAAGAGAACATGATTTACATTGAAACTTATTATCTTGAAAGATCTTCTGGTCTTTCAGCGGATGGCCATGTGTACTTTCTATAATTCTTCGCATCATTATTGAACCAGGATGTCCCAATCGATCGTGCCAAGTAGTTAACATTGGCAAATTTTGAACTACCATGTTTGATTCGATTGGTCTTATATGCGTATAATGCAATCCAGTAGGGAGCATTGGTAGTTTTTCAACTACACATTTCTTTCCAGATTTATATGTGATAAGACACATATATTTTTTATTTCCTTCAGTCATTGACTGAGTATCATACCCATGAGAATATATATCATTAAAACTCAACAAATTCCTTTTCGATTGTGGTGAAAATAGAGCATCAGTTATCATAAATTTTGTACCATTAGGTAACAAAAACTGAGCTTTACCACATCCTTCAATCAAGTCTACAGGACCTGATATCGTATTTACCATTGTCTTTGTTGGTTTTATTTCCAAGAAATATCTTTTATCTCGGAGAATAGTATGAGTTGTACCACTATCAGGTATGCAAACTTCCATGGGTTTATTTGCTTGTATAGCTTTGTTCCTAACATGTTCAGTTTAAACAAAACATTTAACATATGCAATTAGAAAACATGAAACATATAATAAATATCATTTTAAAAATATATAAAATTATTACTTAATATACCACCATTGAATTGATCATTTTCAGAGGAATCAATGAGAAAATCTGCAGCATAGAAATGAGTTGAATCACTCAATTGATCATTTCGGTTATTATGTTCACTGAAATTTATCTTCTTTTTGTGTTCAGTGAAATTGGTCTCTTTTCATTTGCCCTTTAGTGATTCTTTATAGAGCTTTATAAAAATGCTCTCGGGCTCGATAAATACGAGACCAATGTTCTTTAGTAACAAGAACTTTCAAATCTTTTGAGTGATCATTGTTCGTACTCATGTTCTCATGCTGCCTCTTTAGTTGGTGGTTCGTGGATTTCTTTTTAGAGGGGTTATTGAAGTAACTACCTCTATTGTTTTCAAAACTACGGCCGTGTCCACGACCATAATTATTTTTATATCCACGTCCACGTCCACGTCCCCGACCCCGACCTCTTCCACGACTAGAATCTTGTCCACGACTTTGATTTTGGTTTCGTTCATTTTGAATTACGACATTTACTTCAGGAAATGCCGTTGATCCAGTAGGTCGGGACTGATGATTTCTCATTAATAGCTCGTTATTCTTTTTCGTAAATCCATAGGATTTTATTTTCAGTAAGCTATTCACATTTTAATCCCTCATCAAGATGTAGCCTTTGCTTTATCTTGTGATGAAGAGGAATTATTTTCTTAAATAGTCTCACTTTGACTCAACAATTCAAGATGTATTTCAACATCGAGAGTCCATGACATATATTCTTTTCGTAATATCAAGAATAACAAATTCGAGCTTTGCCAGATTCGACATGGTGGTGCTTTGTAACAAAAAGGAATTTTATTAATAAAGATTCATTAATATGACAATGAAAAACAATGGATACACTATCGATAAAAGCATGAATCGAAATATTGAAGCAACGTCAGGTGGATACTCTTCGGTAAATACAAGGATAGTGAGTATAATGATCAAAATAGTTATCAAAATTATCATTGGATTGATCGGCATCTTCTTCTCTTCTCTTTTGTAATTCGAAAAATAAAATTTGTCGAGAATGGAGGATAATAGAGGGATACATAAACGTTTCAGAAAACATCATATTTATAGGACAAAATCTAGCCGTTTATACCCGTTACGAAACATATCCGTTTAAATATGTTCGTTTTATAATCGATCCGTTTTATAATCGAACGGAAAAATACAATAATTTTATTTATCATTTAGATTAAAATTATAGGAATGTATTTATATAAATGTGATCATATAATTTAAATAATTTTGTATATCGCATCACATTATTATTTTTAGGTGGCATAGCCTCCTTTATATAGCAATATGATATTATACATAAATCATATAACAATGAATAAATGTGATGCATATAATTTAAATAATTTTGTATATCACATCACATTATTATTTTTAGGTGGCATAGCCTCCTTTATATAACAATATGATATTATACGTAAATCATATAACAATGAATAAATGATGAACAATATAATTTTGTAATTCATATCACGTTATTATAATGAGGTGTCAGAGACTCCTTTTATATAATAACATGATATTATACGTTGAAATATATAACAATCGAGTTATCGTGCTGATAACGTGTTATAAAATAAAATGAAATAGCAACAAAATAAATTAAATACTTACCTTTGTAATGACTTGAAAATCTTCTTAATTTCTCCAAATAACTTCTTGAATTTTAGTTAATAGGAAATTATGATTTTCCTATATTTTCCTTAATTTATAGAGAGAATAAAATGGGAGAGAATTTGTGGGAGAAGATTGTATAACTTTGTGTATAACATTTGGTCATTTTACACTAATTATTTCATAATAATTTCACAATACCAACTAATAATTTCATAACAATTCGTAGAATTTGAGAAACTCCTAAAAAATGGATGACTATTAGTTGACTGGCAAGTGGTCATTTTCATCGCAACCAGATTTGCTTGCTGAGATGTGACGGAATTGAGCAGCAAACTAGCTCAGGCAGGCTAGCCTAGTGGTAGATTTCTAACTCAACCCACAGTGTAATTAGAGCCACTAATTATTGTCGGTTTCGATATTTAACTGCTATTATTGTAATAATTGTATGAATACAATCATTTTGGAATTCCTCTCTGTTCCACGGAATATTCTCATTTCTCATAGTATTTTCCAATGCACGTGCTCTTTTAACCATTTTGGGGATTTTCAAGAACATAAATTAAATATCATCAAGGGGGAGAGGATTTATGTAGAAAAAATATGTTTAAGATGTGGACTATCTAGTTTAAGATGAAACAATGAATTTATATTGAACCCCTTACTGCATTTTGTAAGGAATGCATTTGTACAATCATTATCCATACTAGGCGATCACCAATCATAACTTTTGATTAATCGATAAACGTTCGATCTTATAATTTATATTGAAACGAGTAATTCCGATTTTAATAGTGCAATCATTGAGGAGGATTGTTATGGTACAATAATTACTCATGTTTAGTACAAAAAAAAAATGGACCTCAAAGTATAACACTGTTTAAAATATTTAATTACATAACTACCACTATGTAGACCTTGCTACGAGCCGGTTGACCCAAAAACTGGCTTGGAGCCGACCCTTGGTCAACAGGCTGGATAGTTGGGTCAATGGGTTTGATCTGTAACCGTGTACATAGGGCCTATTTCAGGTTATCCTAATGAAACCCGTCGACCCATTTGGTAGACCTGGATCGCGGGTCGACCATTTGAATCCAAAGAAAATGAACCATTGTGCAACGTTCGACTCTTCAGGTTCGACTTGGCCCGACCCAAATGGTCAAGTGGTTTTGTCCACTTTTTTAATCGATCGTTTGAATCCAAAAGAAAATGAACCATTGTGCAACGTTCGACTAGTCAGGCCCGACTTGGCCGTTGTTTCCACTTTTTTAATTATTTTTTTTAAAAAGGGTCAACCCGAAACGTAACGGGACTCACCGATTCCGACAACCGGCTCGTAACCGATACTCACAGTAAGGGTTCGGGATTCCGCAACCCGAACCCAGTAGGTCAGGCTTGGAACGAGCCCGAACCCAACTCGACCACCATATATCGTTTTGAATAAAGCGAATCATGCCACCAGAGGCACAGACGAGTTGTAAGACTTGAGGTGCGTGATATTCTTCTCTCCGGTTTCCCGGGTTTCGATTATCGTGTGGAGTATATTTCCCACTAAAATATTGTGGGGTATGCTCTGGGGGTCGTTTGATATAAATTCTCACTCATATCACTGTCTATCCGTGCATATTACTCAATTTAAAATATGTATGATTTAATGGATCTCTGATTTATATGGAGGGTTAATTAGACAATAGACGAATGTTTTAAGAATAAAGCGAATCATAATAGGAAGCAAGTGTTCAATTCTTTGAATATAGGGGACCCGCTCAAATAGCCCGATTCAATTCCAACGATGATTAGTTAGGTTACATAAATATGCATTAACTTCCGAGTTATTCACGAATTTTGACTACCGCCTATAATGTTTGTGATAACTTTGTTTTTTGTTAAAGTCTCCAAATCGGTGGAATACTTAAACCAAATAGTAACATATTTGATTTATTTTACCAATTATTTTTTATGTTAGTCGATCACATAAAGTTTATCAATATAGTTTCGTAGTACACATCGATGAGTAATGGCTGCGAATCCCCTGATAAATTACAACAACAATATTGTTTGGAACTTCGATGCATTGAGTCACTTCAAACCACTCTAGGATGTGTTAATTAGTTTGATTGAACGTGGCACATGTATACTTATAATTACAATTTATTTATATATTAATTATTTCGCACACTCAAATCAAATATATGTATAAGCACTTTCTATAAGCTATTCCAAATATTACCTTAATTTTCCGATTGGAACATATTTTCGTTATAGACCATAAGAGGACAGCTGCTATTAGTTTCATACATCGTGAGAATAATTGATATGGATTATTTTTTTATCTTTATTTTAGTTCAAATTATGATGTATTCCCCACGTGTTTAGTACTTATATACTAACAAAAGGGAAAATCAATTACTTAAAAGTCCGAGAACCACGTTTTAAAAGATCCATTTGAACATTCTGAAAAAGAAATTAGGAGAATTTTAAAATTTGATCTCGCCGATCAGCAATGATGTGTTTCTTTTCAAATTTAAGTTTTGTCTTAAAGATAAAGTGTCTGAATTTTAATTTGAAAAAAAAAATTTACTATAAGGCTCCGTTTGGACAAGTTCTTTAAAAACGTTTTTAGTGTTTTTAAAGTTAAAAAACTTAAATTATGTGTTTGAATAAAATTTTTATAAAATATTGTTAAAACTAGTTTTGAAGTAACTTTTAGAAGAACGAGTGAAAGATTTATAATGTTTTTAAAATACAAAATATAGGCAAACTTTATACGAATGAATAATTAATATTTTATTAGATTATTTATTTAAATAATATTATAATATTATTTTTTAATTATAAAATCATTTTTTAAATAATTATCTAAATATTTTTTAATTTATTTTTTTATAAAATAATATCGAAACACGTATTTATCTTTAAAAACACTTTCAAAATATTATGAATTTTCTTTTTAAATATCTTTATAAAACTTATCCAAACCAAAAGTTTTACTCGATTCAACCCGATTATAAATATTTTGGTTAGAGTCCAGGTTGGTTATGAAGTCTAAATTCACAATTTCAATGGAGTCCATTATTAACCGAATTGGACGGGCTACTAAATACTAATGGGCCTGTTACCAGATTAGATTTAACGGACGTTTCCGGGTCAAAATTGTCCAATCACCAAAAATTTCTGTTTGGGATCAATCGACTGGGCAAAATTTTTTTCAAACCCAATTCAGCCTTCTCAAAAGGGGCCGAAAAAAAAGCCCAGTTGAAAATATAATCACACCGTTTTCCATCGGCTTGATTTTGATTTGAAAACAAAAATTAGCTCAGCTGGAATGGCTCAGCCCGATATAATTTAAATTTTATTAAAATTTTCGTATGTTCTAAAAACTTTTAAAAAAATGATACAAATAATATGAATATTTTATCTTCTAGTCTGCTGATTGAAAATCAATGCATGCTCCTGGTAGTACTAGCACGTTTAATATTCAAATCCCACCGAATTTCATATTTTTTTGGATTTGATCAATTGATTTCACATTTAGGATTTTATAACTTATTGTGATAATGTATCATATATTATTTACATTTTTCCTTTTCCCATTTTTCTTCTGAAATATAAGTAAGGATAGGCGAGAGATCCAGACAATGATTCAAGTAATCTAGTTCCATAAATTCAATAAAAATTACTGGATCATTTGTATGTAAAATCGATATATTTATTGATTAATTTTTTGTTTTTCCAAAAGGGATTAAAATAGATTTGCCGCAATTAATTATATGTGATCAATTAATAAAACATCCCATACTATTTCTGAAATTGGCAATCTGGTATACTTTTCAAACAAAAATAAATATTTCATTCCAAATTTACCTAGGAAGCAACTGTATAATAAATCGGGAAACGGACAGGTAACGATTTGGCCCTCACAAATTCACTACTCATTAATCCGAATAGATTTAGAAAGCCCGTCAATTTAATAAAATTAAATCAGCATGCAATAAAGAAAGAGAACCCTAGCTACGCTATTTTTTGGTGATGGCATTTTTCTATTCAATATTTACCCTTTCATGTCAAAGTTTTAATTTTTGTTTAATTTGCAATTTGTTTGATGCAAATTTTACTCATCAGGAAATACAAAAATAGAAAGAAAACTGCATTTTGAGAATATGGAAATATAAAAGAGAAATAAATTAAACTACTTTATAATATGGGCAAATTTATAAAATTACTAAAAAAACCACCCACGTTCGAATTTAGTAAAACATATATGTATCCAGATTTACATATCCAAAAAATATTACTTTTGGAAGAAAATTATATGTATTTAATTTTAACGTTAGTAATCTTAATTATATAACCTTTACGTACAATGTAATTGTATTGCAACGATTTGTTTATCATCAAATATTTGATTTTTCAATATTACTAGATGGGCTATAGATTTATATATACATATTGTATCTCCACGAATTATTTAAATTTCTATGTTAAGAATAATATCTACAATATCTACCATGTGTATTTGTTTAAGTGCTGGCATATAGCCCCCAGGGGCACAGACGAGTTGGTAAGACCGGGGGTGATGTGGGAATAACTTACTCGGCTTCACGGGTTCGATTCTCGTGTGGAGCATATTCCCCACTGAAATATTGTGGGTATGCTCTGAGAATTAATCCGTTATATGGGTCCTCTCCCTCGAACCCCTGCCTACTCGTATATATCTCTCGATTTACCATTTGTATGGGTCAAACGGCCTCTGATTTATACATGAAGTTAGTAAATTAATGGGTTAATTTTTTTAAAACAACAAAAATTTTAGTGCTGACATATATGTTTATATGTTTATATGTAGAACGCATTCACACTGCATGGGCATGGGCATTTTTGTAAATTCGAAAGCAGTGTTCGAGTTCATATCACCTTCTTTCCGCCATAGATAAAACTAACACTCGCTTAATCTTTTCCTTCCCATTTCCATAACCGTCTGCTCAACAAGATTCACACACATCACACCGAGTTCTGTGTGAAACACTGTGTATCTATTACATACACAAAGCTGCAGGGATCGAGAAAATGGTGAAGACGAAGAGTAGCGATGGCATCAGAGTATCGATTGTTCTGTCAGTTGTCTTCTCCACATCGATCGCCGTTGTTCTTGTACTCGGATTTTTCTCTCAGAAAATCGAAGTATTCTTCCGGTTTGATTCAGGTTCGAGAGGTGAATCTAGAGTGAAGATCGCAGAGTTGCTTGCCGCTGCTCCAGGCCGTGATGAATTCAGAGCTGTGATCTCCTCTGAATTTCCCCCTAGATTTAATTCATCGGCCTGCACCACCATGCCAGCTGCAGCGGTAAGTGATTCATGAAAACGCACTGGTATTTGTGTGTGTGTTTTCTTACTTGTTTTCTTTCCTTTCAAGGCGATCAAAATGTTGAAGTTACCGCGAATTTCTGAGTATTCATTTTTCTGAAGTTTTTTCAGTTCCTGTTTATCTGATTAATGTAGAGTACAGCCGCTCTATGTTTTGAGTTATTGGAACTGGATTCATTAAATATGCCGTTATATATCTTTAGTTAAAGTTATGGTGATGATTACAGAGGAGAGCAAATAATGAATTGGAGCAAGGAGTAGCTAGAGCAAGAGCAGCAATCAGAAAGGCAGCTTCCATCACCACCAACTCATCAGTGATTACGATAAAAAACAATGGCGACATTCTTTCAAGCAAAATTTACAGAAATCCCAGGGCATTTTATAGGTAATCTAATCTAATTAACATTCTGTATATTATCCGTATTCTTCAAGTAAATTGATGACATGATGAAAAGTAGGCAGAGAGGTCATGATTATCATAATATAACTGTTGAAAAATTGTAGTAATTGCTCAACCATTTAATCCAAGCAGTACTTCGTTACCTGAATGGAGTTCAGAAAAATGGTAATCTGCAGGTAAGATTTTGTAAATAGTCTGTTCTATAAAACTGATTATGTGTTTGACTCGATTTCAAGAATTAAGTTTCAGAACATCAACTATTACATTATGTTAGAATCAGCTTTAGGCTTATTGTTTTATATATGGAAATATTAACGCAAGAAAAAATTATCGTGAAATGATTTAAAAGATCCACAACATTTGTTAATATACGAGGTATAACAAACCAATTTCGTGTAAAAGGGCTTTAAGATTTGTGGAAACTTCTATTTGAAGATAGCCTGCATAATTTCTAGTACTCAAGCGTATGTATGATATCTTTTAGTTATCCATGGAGCATAATCATTTAATTAAGTGGGGGAAAGGAGTCTTATAATGGACTCGTGGTGTGTAGCTAGGCTCATACTCATTGTTCCCTCCATTCTATATTTTATAATCTTGAAAATGACTTTTAAGCATTTATATATGTATATATAAAGACCTTAAGCCGTCCTAGTGTTTCTTATTACCCTGATGGGTCAAACAAAGCTCATGGATAAATGCCAACTTTTACTTCTATTATTTTTGGTTTCTATGAAAATGTCCTTTTTTCCCCTTTTTGTGTTGCATCAAAAGTCAAAAGGCTTTTGAGGGAACTTAAAATTGTTGGCTCTTCCTTTAATATATATGCTCACACACACACAATATATATATATACTTTCCTTTTTTTTTATCTGGAAATTAGCGCATAGATCTATTTTGTGAGAAAATATATATAACAAAATAAAATTTTGAAAGTACGCGTTACACCATGCAAAATATGCTTGAATTGGTAATGTGAAACGTATTACCGTACAAGCGTCCATATAGAGTGTGGTTATTTATTTAATATTTACTTTAATTAGAATACTCAATGGATTTTCAATTTGTAATCATCAAGTGTACTAACGTAAAGGCCATCTGTTTATTGGAATTATTAAAGTTAGCACACATGGATGGAGTTGATACACAATCTCTTCGTTTACAAACCTGGAAACATAAGATTAATAATTATTCCTCAATAATTATAATTTTCATGACAATCAAATGTGATGCATTCGACTATCATGTGACTATTAATTAGCGCAGAAAACCATGCGTATAATTAATCAACCCCTCATCCTACCTCTAGCTAGCACAGATCCTTCACATTAAATATATAATATTTAAATAATTAGGTTATTACAATTCATTCATGGCTCCACACCCATGCTCCCAGCGAACTGAAACCCAACACTAATTTGCCACCCAATATTAGCACCAACTAATTTCAAACAATTTTACAGGAGTTACATGGAAATGGAGAGAAGATTTAAGATTTTTGTATATGAAGAAGGGGATTTACCACTTGTACACGACGGACCGTGCAAAGATATATACTCTAGTGAAGGAAGATTCATACATGAGATGGAGCATGGAACTAACAGATTCAGGACAAGAAACGCAAAAGCTGCTCATGTTTACTTCCTGCCCTTCAGTGTTGCATGGATGGTCAAGTATTTGTACAACCCTAATACATATGAACTCACTCCACTCAAAGAATTCGTGTCAGATTATGTGAGACTCATCTCCACTAAACACCCCTTCTGGAATAGAACTCAAGGAGCTGACCATTTCATGCTTTCTTGCCACGACTGGGTGAGTATAATCTAAGTTGCCTTATTCCTAAGAGTTTATTCTCCTGCATCAAGAGTATGTTATTTAAATCTTATACGTCAAGTTATATATTGTGATCAATAAGTAGGTTGACAATGTTCTTCTGACTGTCATTTTGCCTATTTGGATTGGTATCAGGGGCCTCGTGCCACACAGGGAAATCCATTTCTTTACAACACATCAATTCGTGTCCTATGCAATGCAAATTCTTCAGAAGGATTCAATCCACAAAAGGATGTGAGTCTTCCCGAAATCCATCTCTACGGCGGCAGTATAAACCCTAAACTTCGTCTTCCGCCAAAACCCAACATTGCAAGACCTTATCTTGCATTCTTTGCTGGCGGTGTTCAGGCCCAGTCAGGCCTATCCTTCTCCACTATTGGAAAGGCCATGACAATGACATTCAAGTGCATGAATACCTCCCTCAAAATGAAGATTATTATGATTATATGTTGCTATCAAAGTTTTGCTTATGTCCAAGTGGGTATGAAGTGGCTAGTCCTAGAATTGTTGAGGCCATCTACGCTGAATGCATCCCTGTGATACTATCAGATCATTACGTTTTGCCATTTAGTGATGTTCTGAAGTGGGAGGCATTTTCAATTCAGGTTGAATTATATGATATCCCCCGATTGAAAGAGATATTGATGGCAGTTTCGGAAGAGAAATATGTAGAGTTGAAGAAAGGGTTGAGAAGTGTGAGGAGGCATTTTGTTTTGAATCAGCCAGTAGATAGGTTTGATGTGTTTCATATGATTCTGCACTCTGTATGGCTTAGGAGATTAAATTTAAGGTCTGTTGTCTAGTGACATAACGCCAGACACAACACATATGATCTCGAATTCAAATCTAATATTGGTTGTTTATTTAGTTAGGAAATATCCCATTACCCTTTGTATATAAAACGAAAGATTTATACGTATAAGGGATACAACATGTTTAACCATGTTTTTTGTTTTTGCTTTTTTAGTTTCTTATTTTTCTTTATGGTTGGTCATACTAATTATTATGGACCACAATAGCTTAATACAGATTCTTGTCCTATAAAGGGAGCTAGATATTCAATATGGAGTCTTGAAGATGAAAGACAAGTTCTTCACGCATGGGTGTTCTTTGAAAAGAATTAAGTCCGTTTGAATATACCGGAATAAAACATAGGGAACTTATTTTGTACACAAATTATTTATACTTGACAAATTGGTGCATATATTATTGTAATGTCTGAATTGTCACATGATTCAACTAAAAAGTTAACTACACACATAACCAAACATTTTGTAAAGCCCAGCTATTATCGTTGTAGATGACGCTTCATCCGCGATCCCGACAGAGGATCTGATACCAAGAGCTTTTGAAAGATTTCTTGGACTCGATTAAAAAAAGGGTGCTAGGGTAAGTGGTTTTTGGTGTTTAAGGATGGAGACAAATGTGACAGAACCCTACTCATACTCGATTACACACATAAACAGACATACACAAATTTACTATCCTCCCCACCATTGTCCATATCTACCAATGTTGCAGCCACGGAGGCGACAGACAAGGCAATTTTTTTTTAAAAAAAATAAATCTCAACTTCTCATGTACGCAATATTTCTCATTCTTTGACCTATTTCCCCACTGTTCTCTCATTCCTCAGATTACAGATTTGCATCGTCTTTTCCCGAAGTTCATCCCCCTTGTGTTGACGCTGCCTCCCTCTATTGTCGCGGTTCTCCTCACGGCGGTACCCTCCGTCCCCACCCAATCATTGTCTTTCACCAAGTTCATCCACCCAAGTTCATCCACCTCGTTCCATTATCGCATCCCTCCGTCACACTCCATGCCATTGGACAGTTCAACCGGATAAGAACGCTCATAATAAGATCATCCGGATATATAAGATATTATCACTCGAACATTCTCAGTAGGACAGAAACGCTTTCTCGGATAAAGTAGACCAACTGGATAAAGAGAACTTATAGATAAAATAGATCTTCCTGATAAATAAATTTCTAGATAAATAGATTTTCTGCATAAATCAACCGGATAAAGCAGTCTACTCTAGAGAAAGTGAATCTTTCAGAGCTTCCAGATAAAAAATTCTTTTGGATAAAATAAAGTTTCAGGATAAATCAATCGGATAATGGTTTGCAATTTGAATTAGAGAAATGCTGAAGAAAAATAACCACTTTTAAATAGAATATCATTAGATATAATGAATATCACTAGCCCCAGAATATATACTTTTGTTTGTCTTTCGTGTATTCTTTGTTTTTATCTGGGAGGTGAGTATTTTGGGAAATACATAGCAATTCGGTGAATCGTTCGAGCACAACAAATATATACATATACATACGTACTGAATTTAAAAACATCACAAAATCATGAACAATATAACATGGCAGAGAACAAGTAACACTGATCTTCATTTTGTTTTATATGATTTACTAAGTAGCCCCTAATTTTACGCCTCAAAGTGAAAAATCCGATATTCCCATATTAACAACTCATAACAGTGCTACAAAGCAGAAATTACAGGCAATCAGGCATACATATCATAGATTAAGACAAGATTTTGACAAAAAAAACAAGTGCTTGAATGCTATTTTCAGAAACAAAATATGGTACGAATAATCATATATCTTCGAAAACATGATTTGAAATGAATATACATATCAAAGTCGTGCATACATCTTTTAGAATCAAAAGTTGCATGGAGCACTGCTTGGATGTTCGAACCTTGGGCAGATTTTCGTCTGCACTTGGACAACAATTCACTCGAAAATTGACCGAGTTTTTGCTCGAAATTATCAGCACTTCCACTCAAAATACAACCCTCTTGCTCGAAGCCTCTATTTATAGGCGAAGGATAGGGAAATATGAAGAGATTTCAGCTACTTTAATTGTATTAAGGCCAACCACGATGATTTATGGTGCTTAAAATGGGTGATACAATGATTAACTGCGAGATGCAAATATGAAGAGGAATCTGGCATAGCATCCGATAAATGTTGAACAAGAAAGTTTTCATCGTTTAAAGAATAAAGACTCCAACAGAAGAATATAGAAATCTAATGAAAATTGAACAAACAAGAAAATCTTCAACGTTTGAAGAAGAAAATATTCCAACATAAGAATATATATCCAGATCTACCAAATGGAAGAAATTCACAAGATAAAATGGATTTTTTGGATAAAAGAAAAATTTTTTCCGGGATAAAAGTTCTTTCAAATCAAATAGATTGCAAAGTTACACGAATAAAGAAGATCATCTGGATAATGTCAAGAAAATCGTCCGGATAAAAGATGTTTATCCTATAATGGTGATCACAAGATAATGTGGGTCGTGTGGATAACATAAATGACTAAACAATATACAAGCCGTTGAAAATTTTAGGTTTTCACAATTTTTGTTCATATGTTAGTTATGATGTTTAGAACATATACATTATTTACGATGTTTAGTTTATAAATTTTATCTTTATATTTTCTTATTGTCCACTCAATAATTTTGCAGATATTAATAGCTTTATAGAATAAATTCAAAGTTAAATAATTTAATTGTAGTTGGTAATATGATATAGCGCAGGGTATATGTACTTGATCCTTCGATGGGTATAAGGGCACCTGCAATGGTGTTAATAGGCCATGTTATAACTGTTTTTTAATGTTAAAACCAATGTGGGAGCAGTGTTATAACACTACAAAAATGCCACGTCGTTTAACGCGTTCAAAACTTTGAACGCGTTAATCAATGCCACGTCAGATAATCTAATTAATAAATAAAAAAATTGAAAATTTAAAATTTTCAAAAAAAACTGTTTTTTTAAAAAAATTTTGTGAGTAAATCTCAACGGATAGTGAGAAAATTAAAAAATTATAAAAATTTATGTTTTAAATAAATGATATTTTACAAATAATTAAAATACCAATAATATAAATTAAACTTAATATAATCATATATACATTGTTTAAAAATAATGATAATGATTGAGTGGATAGTGGGACCCATAAATAATAAGTGTTAATGTTAAAATGATGTGAGAGAAATAGAGTGTTAATATAATGTATATATGACATGTGGACCCCATGATTTGTGATGAGTTGGCGGATGTTATAACGTGAACGGATGCGGATGACCTAAGAATGGGGATGCAACTTGATGGAGTTGGGTATGTGACAGATTATATGGGAGAGATTATGTAACAAATGGGTTGATGACAGAAAATAGATCAGACTCATTATTGTCCCTAATTATCATTAAGTACAATTGGGTACAAATAATTAATTCAATGCTATTTTATTTCTTATTTTTTTAATGAAAAGCATATAAGTCTCATACCCTTAATATGAGTAGACCCGGCCACGGGCCGGTTCCGGGTCCGTAAAACCTGAAACCGGAACCGGAACCGTGAGAACCGGTCCGGTCCGGTTCCGTTTTTTATTTTTTTTATTTTTTTTCGAATTTCTTTGAATAAAAAAAATTAAAAAAATTTAAATTCGATTTTTAAACGAAAAAAAGTTAAAATTACAATAGAAAGTAAAAGACGAATTATATTGACAACTTTACTAATCACATTCACTTGTGCCTCCTCCTCCAGTTTTTTTTCCAGAAGTGTCATCGGTGTCTTCGTCGTCATTTGTCTCGTCTTGGTCATGTGTTCTTGAGGCAGCTCTCGACCAATCGTTAAGAAGACATTGGGCTTCCAAATTCTCTGGCCTAATAGTAGATCTCCTCTCGTCCAGCGTGTTTCCTCCCATGCTAAATGCTTGCTCCACCGCAACCGTTGAAACAGGACAAGCAAGAATCTCCTTTGTCATTAAAGACAAAATGAGATATACTTGTTTCTTTTGAGTCCACCATCTCAGTATGTCGAAAGTGTCCTTTTCGTCTGTAGCACTAAAATCAAAAGTCGTAGTTAAATAATTCTCAAGTTCCAGATTGGAACTTGAGGATCCTCGAGAACGTTTCGTCCGGTCACGAATTAAATTTTGGGCCTTGGTTAGTCGTGATGTGATGATACTAGAGGTGATGTGTTGTGTTTGTGTAGCTACTTGTGAACCATATTTTTCATTATATTCAGTATAAATTTCAGTTAAACTATGTCTAACACTCGAAATAATCATGGAAGAAGAAGGGCAAATGTCAGTAATTGGATCTAAGGAATCATAGTACAAAGTAAGTAATTCACCTAAACCATCTAATTTAAGTCTAGGATCTAAAACTATAGCACATAAAAATATATCAGGAATATTTAAAAAATATTTTTCCCATTTAGTTTTCATACTAATTATGCATTCAATTAATGGGGGCTCATTAGAATTTAAATGTTCGCAAAATACATGCAACATTGCAAAGATGTGTAACAACTAAATGACATGTAGGATAATAAACACCAGAAAGTTGATCAGTGGCATCGCTAAAGACTTTTAAAATTTCACATATTGTTGTGCAAATATTCCATTGGTTTGCATATAAATAAAGACTAGAAGATTGAACAACTTGGCCAAAAAATCCACATAATAAATCTTTATATTCAAAAGTAGACAACAAAAGCTTGTAGGTTGAGTTCCAACGTGTCAGAACATCGCGTGCAAATCATTTAGCCCTCATGCCATTTAATTTACAAAATTTACCCCATTGTTTCATAACTTGGGGATGTGTCCACAGATAATGTATTGCAGTTCTAATTGGTTTAATATAAGTTTCTAAACTTCTAAGTCCATCTTGTACACACAAGTTAAAAATTTGACATGTGCATCTAATATGAAAGAATTTACCACCTATCGATGGTTGACAGATTCTAATTAATTCATTAATACTACACGTGTTGGCACTTGCATTATCAAAAGAAATTGAAAAAAAATTGGAAGTTAAACCATATTATTCTAAAATAAGAAACATCAGATGTGAAATATTTTGTGCAGTGTGTGGATCATTGAAACAACGATAAGCAAGCAAACGTTTTTGTATATTCCATGCATTATCAATCCAATGACAAGTAATTCCCATGTAAGAGCAAGATTGCCAATGGTCACTCCAAATATCAGAACACAGAGAAACTTTGTTATCTAAACTAGCAAATTCTTTAATCAATCCCTTCTTTTGTGTAGCTACCAATTTGTGAATTGTGCGTTTAAGTGTATTACGTGGGATGCGTCTAATTGAAGGATTAGCACTAGATGAAAGCCAGTTTTGAAAAGATAAGTTAGCACCAAAGCTAAAAGAAAGTTGTTCTACAGCTACAAATCTAACAGTTTCATCTCTAAAATCAGATTCAGAAAATTTAAAAAGTAGAGATTCGTTACCAGATTGTGATGAAAATGTAGGTATTTGACTTTGAGATCTAGAAATACCGATTTTCATAGGATGATTCTTCTCGATGTGCCGGATCAAGGTGCCATATCCTCCTCCATGTTGCCATTTGTAGAATTTTGAACAATAGTTGCAAATAGCTTGAAGATCACCAAAGGGAAGTGTCACCTTATCAAAATGCTTGATGAAGATGTCGGATTTTTGTGACCTCCCACCCATCGATACCGTAGGCGCCGACGGTATCGATATGCTCCCTTGAGTGCCTTGAGATTGTTGAAAAGTTGGTTGGACTTCAACATCTTGTAGAGTATTTTCTTCGCCGTCGTCGAATAGGAAATCATAATCTTGGATGTTTAATGGAGAAACATTTCTCGTAGGGGGAACAATAGATTTTCCCTTGCCCCCACCACGACGACTTGATTCCGCCATTGATAGTATACAAAAGAATTGAGAGATAGAAGATTTAGATATAGAAGAAGATTGAGATATATAGAAGAAGATTGAGATATATAGAAGAAGATTGAGATATATAGAAGAAGATTGAGATATATAGAAGAAGATTGAGATATATAGAAGAAGATTGAGATATATAGAAGAAGATTGAGATATATAGAAGAAGATTGAGATATATAGAAGAAGATTGAGATATATAGAAGAAGATTGAGATATATAGAAGAAGATTGAGATATATAGAAGAAGATTGAGATATATAGAAGAAGATTGAGATATATAGAAGAAGATTGAGATATATAGAAGAAGATTGAGATATATAGAAGAAGATTGAGATATATAGAAGAAGATTGAGATATATAGAAGAAGATTGAGATATATAGAAGAAGATTGAGATATATAGAAGAAGATTGAGATATATAGAAGAAGATTGAGATATATAGAAGAAGATTGAGATATATAGAAGAAGATTGAGATATATAGAAGAAGATTGAGATATATAGAAGAAGATTGAGATATATAGAAGAAGATTGAGATATATAGATAAGATTGAGAGAAGATATTAGAGATTGGTGTGGAATGAAGTGAAGGAGGTATAGGGTAATTATAGGTAAAATTTTTATTTATTTTATTTTTTTTATTTTCAACGATTGGCCGGGTTGGGCCCGCCGGGTCGATCGTTGTGCACAATTTCAATTTTTTTTTAATTAGGTAATGGTCGGCCCGTCGGGTCCGACCCGGCCCGGACCGACGGGTCGACCGTTACGTTCAGATTTCGATTTTTTTTTTAAATTTTGCCAACCCGCCGGGCCGATTTCGGGTTCGACCCGACGAACATATTGCAAACCGGAACCGGCCCGTTTAGTTACGGATCCGGTCCGGGTCCTGGTCCGGGTCGGAACCCGTTGACCACGGGCCGGTTCCGGTTCGGGACACGGTCCGACCCGGACCGTGGCCAGGTCTAAATATGAGAATATTAACTAATATGGATATATACCGACACACAAATTATCTACTCAAATTAATATATTTTAAGTATATTTATAGATATAAAATAACATATATATTGATATATTTTGACTTGCAAATTCATTAATATATAATTATTAATGCAAAATATCATTTTATTATAATATTTATAAATATTTTAAAATAAAATAATTTAATAGATAATTTATTATTAAAGAATACTATCATTTTTAAATACAAATATGTGATGCAGATTCATTATTACAAAGTTTGTTATTTTTACAGTTTCAAAAAAAAACTCGATAAATAAATGTTATAAAACTTGTTGAAATTAATAATAATTGAACCAATATGAAATTTAGTATCCAATAAATCATTTACAATAGTTTAGAAATTTATCAGTAGCCGGTGTATCAAATGATTATTTATTATTGGAAGAAAAAGTTACCAAACACATCACATTATGTTTTAAGAATGGTATAGTCTAGAAATTTATCAATAGCCGGTGCTGCAGCTCGAGTTACTAAATTGAGATTATACCATCGAGGCTCCAGCAAAAGTGTCACTTTCGTATGCTTTTAAAATTTAAATTACTGGATTTAATTTCCTAGTTCATTTCCTGTATCTAGAATTTCAATATGATCCCGACAGAAAAAAATTTTTTTTTTTAATGAATTGGATTTATGATTAAAACAATATTATAACATAAAAACCTCTACATAACGTATTTTTAAATATCTAATTATGAACAACATTTATGTAAAGAAGCACATATTATTTTACCATCACGTAAGAAGAAAAAGATGTTTTTTAAAAGATAACAAGAAAAAAACCGTATTGTCAAAATAATTTTTCAAAAACTAGAAGAAAGAAAAATTTGCAGAGAATTCACCAATCACCATGAGGTTTTTAGTTATCCCTCGTGAGTGCACCATCTATTCAAATATCAGGGTATTCATTTACTTGATCAAATTTCGGGTAAACAAAATCCATTACTATGTGGGGCGAAAACCCGATTATGGCAATTAGTAACCTTCAGAGATAAATTGGAATGCCCATGTGGCAACAGAGTACATACTTACCTGAAACCTCTTATTTATATCTGCAACAACTCTCTCAGCCATATCAACAGCCATGCCAATTTATATGACAAGAGAGGAGATGAACTCTTCCTGCGGCATACAAGCTCCTTAAAAAATTTATCTTGTCATATAAACTTGTCCAACCATCTCTCAAACTATGCCAAGGGCTGTCTCAATTCTACTGATTGAACCAGGGTCTGATCGCACCATTCACGTGCCCGTTGTTATGGTTCCCAACACCATTTGGGATGAACGGTGGAGGCAATCCGACAGCTACTTGAGGAGGATGAGAAAGGGTGTGCGGACTTACAAGTGGACTGTCAGATGGACTTCCTTTGCACTGTTGGATGGCACGAATTTGCCTCAGCCCTTCTTCGTGAATGCGCGACACAGTATCAAGCTCCTTCATCGATAGAGCTTCTAATCCAGCCCCATATAGAGGAGCATGTCGGGACATTTCTTCCTGAAGTTGAGTCTCCAAATGGTGGATGTATTGCTGACAGAAAAAAGAGTAAGGTTTCAGTGCCAGAAGAAAATAATCATATGATTTGCAGATCAAATTGTAAATACAAACATTTGTATGCTATTAGTTACACTTGTGGAAACCACACATATATGACGGAATTGCACAAACCCTTAGCTATTCATGCAATCCCGACGCTGGTGGGTAAGACATAGGGTCATTTCAATCAACATATTTACAACATTTTCATTCCCTTGGTCCACTGGCCACCAGCTAACATAGTAGACAAGTAAAAAGATAAATCCAATACGTAGAAAAACAACACACTCCAGAAAAGTCAAGATGTTAATCATTTCCTAGATGATAATAGCAATTGCCAAATAATAACTGTTGAAATAAAGACCTCGCAAGCTCGCAACTTGGATTCCATCCCATCGATATATGCTTCACACCGAGCAACCTGTTCCTCTTTTTCACGCTTCTCCCCTTCTGTTTGCCCAACTGTTTGCGTTAGCCGACGAACTTCATCCTCAAGTGATTGTCGAATCTCTTCTCGAGTCACGTTTTCTGTGGCAAATCTTTTTAACTCTTCATCAAATCTTTTTCGTGCTGATTCAGCATCCTTTAACCTTTCAGCCAGAGCATTTTTTTCCTTCACTATTCTCTGCAATATTAGTAACAAATAGTTGTCAGGTTCTTTAGCTGTCATGTTTGAAAAACAGGAAAAAGATGTATAGCTATTTTCCCGCAGCAATGCCAAAATATTAGATTCTAATATTTGCAACAATCAGCTCCCATATTTTTGGGGAAAACTTGAACTTAAAAACAAATGTTCCGAAGACCACCGGAAGCAATCATTTGTACTTTATAAAACTTGAGACCTTTAACTCATCACGTTTTCGGGATTTCAATTGAGAGAGTTGCATTTCTGCATCATGGAATCGGTCTTGAAGAATTTTCTTCTCGGTCACAAGCTTCATTACTTCATCATCCCTGTCTGAGCGAACCCACTCAAGTTGATTCTGAACTTCATGCATCTGCTCTGTCAGTTCTTTCTTTTCCCGAACAAACGATCCATCTCAGCCCTCATTTCAGACTGCCATTTCATTCAAGAATCAGAAATGGATATGATTGTAATGGAAAATAATTACTAAATGAAAGTAAGTACCTTAAGACGGCAATTCGAGGCCTCTGACTCACTAAGCCTTTGAGATACAACGGACTTTTCTTTAGATATACGATCGATTTCAGTATTACTTTCTTCACGAATACGAAGCATTGCGTCTTCACTGGCACATAACTGATGCCAAAGAGCAGCTCGATCAGCATTTGCAAGTTCGGCAGCCTCCCGCATCATACTCAAAGCAGGTCTTACTATTTCCTGATCCTCACAAACTAAGATCACCAAAATCTCCAAAACTAAATCTATCTCACGGCTACCAACAACAGAATTTGTAGCACTATCAACAAGCCTCTTCAGCATTCTTAATCTGTGAGGTTCATCTGAATACCATTTGAATAACATAATATAAAGAATTTTTACAAATTCCTTCACCACAGGGTGATCAGAAAGTGCCAATGTCTCTGCAAGGCCAAGAACCAATGTGAAATCATCTCTTGGGGCTCTCAGTTGTTCAATGGTTTCCCCATCCATGACTACATCAGAGTGCTGAATATTTTCAGCTATGCTTTGTGAAGTCATATTCAGCCGCAGAGCAAGGCATCTTTCCAAAACAGCAGGTACAGACTGAGAACTAAAGGCCCCACGTGCAACAGCTCTCTCAAAAGTACGGGCAGATTCAATTGCAAGGCAAGGAATGGACAACATCTCGATTAGAATGTAAATATCAGAAAAATGACAGCTGCCCTGGAAAACATGCTGTTTCCCAGAAGTTAAACTTCCAGGGGTAGGTCTACCTTCCCTAAACATTAAATGTTGTTCACTTGGTAAGTAATCTTCACCGAAGTCATCATCGCCATCAATATCTCGAAGAATAGATTCAGCAATATCTGCACAACTATTTACAGTTCGACTTAAATAATCCAGGACGCATGCCGAGACTTCAGTGCCCATAGTCTTTAGTCTTGCTCGTATGGATCTGACCTAGAGGGAGAGAGACAAAAATCACAGGCACGAGAAAAGAAATAACAAGGAAAGGAAGCAATCATAACCAACAATATAAACAGGATAACAATTTTCTGATCAATGCTTACCGCTTCAGGCAGATGTTGACAATGCAGTGCAGCTTTAAATATGAAGTCCATTGTCGCGGCAAGAGGTTCATCATTACAATCAGCCAAACAATCCAGTGACCGAAAAAGAACACGTTCCCACACTTCACTGCTACACTCCAACTGGCTAAGGGCCCCAAAAACCTACGAAAAGGATTTTCATAGATCAGCTATACTTCGTCAAAACAACAAATTACATAAAACTTCATATATGGAATCACCTAAATACATGTTTGTATGCAATTAAAGCAGCACAGATACAGGTCTCACTATCCCTTTTATCTTACCGGCAGTCGTAATGCAGGTTCTGCATCAGGCATCTGGAGCCGATCTAAAAGTGCAGAGGCAGCAAGTGGATGTTCTGAAGGCTCAACTAATTTTGGAACTAAAGCAACTATGTCTAGCTGTAAATGCTTGGGAGCTTTATCCAAAACAAGCGAAATCTTTTCAGCTGACTGGGGCCGTCTCCTTGGTTCTGGACAACCTTGTGGAACAGCTCCATCAAGTGCTCTCAATGAATTCACAATCAACCCCAGAAGCTCCTCTGACTGCTGTGGCCACTTGGTCTGTATCGAAGATCCTTCAATTCAGTAGCAAGAACATATTTTAATAGTTTAGAAGATGAAGCAACCATACCTTGGGTTGACGAAGTGGAAAATCAGATGAACTATCAGCATATGTCTCTGGTGGATGCGTAGACAGTCCAGGGATGATAATTTCATGCGCCTTAATCAGATCAATACCAGAGCTTTGTGCAGCAGATACATTTATTATTTCAGCGGTACCCGATTCAAATCTCTTCTCCACCACGGTTTTAGGGGATTCTGACATTCCGTTATCTCCATTAGATTCCAGAGAACCAATTGCACCACAGCCCATGGGAGAAGATTTTGAACTAACATCAGAGGAATCGACACAAGAACTTCCCTCTGAAGGCTGGCAACACTCTACCATTATATCTAACAGTAAATCAATAATTGCCTGTTGCAGAACTTTGACTCCCATCAACAAATTCATCAAACTAGGGGAAGAATTGTCATTCTTATTCAATTGTTTCACGTCATTACCACCTGTCATCTTCGTAGGGAGAAGCAATCTCTTCACTTTAGCCGGGTCATCTAGATACACTCGCAGTCCAGTCAGGAAACCAGCTATTGCTCCAGCATCCATGAGAAGTTTCTCTCTCAAAGTGACCTGAGGTTGGGAAGGATTTTCTCCATAAGAAAGGTGAAACCCTGCAGTGGACAGAAGATTTTTAAATATCTCTTCCTCATCTCCACTCAGACATTCACTGTCATCAGAATCAACCAGTTCATCAGGGTCAGTTGTCAGGGCGTCTTGATCATCTTCAGATGCTAAAACCTGACAAGACAATCTACCGGGTTAAAGTGGCACCATGCATTGGAGACATAACTAATGACTGAGAAACAGGGTGCCAAGTGGCATAACTGTCACTTCACGATGGAGTGCATTAAATATATGTCAGTGCACGCGTCCACCAAGACCTTTGAAGCTTATATCAATCTCACTAAGTGGGCACGTCCACCAAAATCATTTCAAAATGACATGAAATATGTTTGTGGGTAATAGTTGGGATTTAGCAGATACTGAAATTAAAAGTGACCTAATACTGACCTCCAGGTCTGAAAATTCGAACCATGGGCAGCAGTCCAATATCTCACAAACAAACACGACAGTGTCACGCAGAAGAAAACCAGCATCAGCTTCTAACATGTCAGATACCTTCATAAATTGAAGAACAGAATTGTTCCATGTCTTTGTGCATATTGACGATTCCTTCCAAACTGTTTTGGATGGATTTTTCTGGTTCACAATTGCCATCCTGTATTTGACCCAAAAGTTTTTGTCCTGGTCACAGCCCACTGATTGGTCGCTCTCCAAGTATATACAAATGGTGTCAAAGGACTCGTAAACTCCTGCATAACAAATCAGGACAGCAAAAAACAAACACCATTAGTCATCAAACAGAAAGCCAATAGAGTCCACAATAAATTGGATGGCAAAAAAGCAAGCTTAGAAAGAGCACCCACCAATTCGAAGCTCACATCCACCAGCTTGAAAGAATTTGCTAAAAATTTTTCTTGTTTCCATTATGTCCTTGAAGGATAAGAAGTTCTCCACCTTCCATGTGAATGACCCTCTTTTCCCAGCATTCTCTAACTGAGAAGGGGCGCACCCTGAGTCATTTTCCTGGTCTGTGAATTCCTGCATCATATATGTTTCTTTCAATATAAGAACCTCGGCTGAAAAGATAACAGTATCCTGGACTAGAAATCCAGAATCTTGATCAAAGAGACTAGTGAGTGTCACGAACTCGCGCCAGCCCCAGTCCTTAGCAGCCTTTGAGTAGCGGTTCTGAGATTCCTTGGCAACAGACTTCTCTTCTACTCTTTGATTCACAACAGACAAACGATGGCTCACAAAACAGCTCCAATCACTAGCCGTATTTCGCGAATCAGTAACTTCAAGAAAAACTGAAAGGTGACATGGAGGCTGAGACTGCCCTGATAACAGAAGCACAATCGAGGATCTATCAGTTTAGAAGCCATATGTGAGATGCAAATAATATCGAAAGAGCTACAAACATTTTTTCCATCATTTGATGGTCAAGTAGCTGGCTTCGAGAATTCTAATGTCCAGATTGCCAATAAATTTCTTACATATTTTAATCTCCAAATAGATTTTAACTGGCTAAATCGAAACACACCATGTCTAGAGGCTAAAACAAATCCTTAACTCTGGTAAATGATCAGTTTACCTCTCAGAAATGTTTGGTGAACGAATCACAGGGAGAAATCAGTTAAATAACGACAGATTATAGTCTTATCAATTTGAAAGTCCAACTTTAACTTGAAGTATATTTGTTACCATTAAATATCAAAAGCAGTATTCCATACAAGTATGAGTAAGATATTATAGGCCTCAATCTTCAGCATCTCTGCATGATTACTGTGTCTCAAGCTCTGATAGTAGCTTTATTGGCTCAAATAAACGTCATAACAGAATATTACACTAACTGACAAAAAAAACAATAATTTCTATATTCCTGCAATTCTACTCTAACATAGTTAATTGTTTTAGAATTAGTTTACTGATTGAGCTGTAAGTTTGTTGGCCTTTTAAGCGATTCTTGTAACATACTTTCCTTGCAACATAACTGGAAGCAGACTCTACACCATAATTCAACAACAAAGAATGAGAATTTCTTCTCTTCTTTCTCAATGTTCTCTCATCTCTCAATAACATGGCATACCTCTGGGATACACGATAAGCCGACAGTCCCGATTTCCGATCTGAAACCTCCTACTTTTAATACAAAGACCAGTAATTTTCCTCTTTTTTAAAAGGTCCTTCAGTCTGGTAAAATTCTCAATCCTCCAAGTAAATTTTCCTACGTAACCATCTGATTTCCTCATACTAGCACCATTCCTTGCACCAATCAGTGTGCCACTCTTAGAGAAACTGCTCAACTCCTTAATAACATGGAATGAGGTACTAAACACTGCCGTGTCTTCGACCAAGAACCCTGACTCGGGCCTTATGAAATCTTCCATTTTCATGTAATCATTCCATCCCAAACTCGTGTTATCCCCACTCTTATTATCAGCTGCAAACCTACCATAACTATCACGATGGATATGGTTGGTTCCACCACCCACCTTCTGATTCAACACAGACATCCTAAACAAACACCAGCAACTCCTCTCTGAAACCAGTAAGTTCTTCTCAGTGTCCTTGCTTTCCAAACACATAGACAAATACTCCACCCCATTTACCACACTCTGATAAACACTAATTCGCAAATTACATTCCCCGGCTGGAAAAACGGGGCTCATTATTTTCTGCGTCTTGATCATATCCTTGAATAAACTAAAATTATGCACTTTCCAGGAAAATTTTCCGCTAAGAACGTCCCCAACCACTGGCCCAATCATCCCTCCGCCGCTCGTGCTGGACAAATTAGTTGCCTGCAAATCATAATTATCTCGCGAGAATGAAAAGGACTCGTGGAGTATCAATATATCTGCGGTGATGAGTATGCAATCGTTGGCCGAATGCAAGAATCCAACCTTAGGATCTAAGAGAGGATTGAGCGAAGCAAAATCGCACCACCCGTGAGATTTCTTCTTCGAAGAAAACCTGTGCCAGCTGTCACGGTGAACGGATTTTGACGAGTCTGATAGATTGTCAATGGAGAGACGATAGCTCGCAAAACAATCCCACTTCGACGAAGCAGTATTCCGAGGGTCCATTATTTGCAAATAGATGGATATGTATCCACGCAGCGCCTGCGCGTCGCCCTTGGGGTAAATTAGCAGACGGCAATCAAAACCCCCGACTTCAAAGTACTTACTCCAGAGCGCACGGGATTTGAGTCTGGGGAAATTGGCGATTGTCCACTTGCAGAGGGTGGAGTAGTCCCCCCTCCGCTCCACCATCACCGATTCTGCAGCGGCGGTTGTGGCCAAGGCAACGGACGAGCAGTCCCTCGAAGGATCCTCCACAGCCATAGATGGCTTCTCCGATGCGCGATGGGAGGAAGACGGTGCATTGGGCGGTGCAGCGATGGAGGCGGCGGCTTCAGATGAGGAGACGGCGACGTCGTTCTGGGGGTGGTGATGTTGCTTCATAGATGTTCGACGGATTGATCCAACGAGAGTGGGGGAGTGTCAAGCGTGTGTGTGCGTGGGAGTACGAAGAATAGCTTAGCCTATTATTCTATTATTTATCTGCATGTACACTCATAGGGCGGGTGCACACTTGAACTGCAAACTACTTCTGCACACCCTTATTCTTATGTTTTTTCTTTTTATATTTATAGGTTTCTGTAATTTTTACTCACCTAAAAAAATTCACAGATACCTAGAAAATAATCTAAATATAATTCTATACATATAATTAAATAAATATTTTATTTTATTAAAAACATTTAATTGATTGCCCATTAAACTTCTTAAACTACAATAAATTCCTTTTTTTTCAATCTCTAAAATTATTGAGATCCGATCACACAATCGAAAACAAACTACAAACTACATTGGTCAAGTAAATCAAATTTTGCAAATCTTGTGTGATAGATTCACAGGGAGAAGTGCTGATATTGTGAATAATATCGCTATTATTATCAAATATTCACACATTTAACCAACTCGAGAAACTATTTGGTGCTTATTTTGTATGCATGGTGATGTATTTTAAATTTTCTTCCAATTTCATGCTCGCGGAATCACTAGAAAAATGATGGATAATGGAAGTACACTAAGGACTATGCAAGGTAACGTCGGATAAAAGTTAAAACAATATCCTCTTAGAGTTTTTCCGGGAGTTACGTGGATATCAAAATTTAGAGTTTTTGTACATTTGTGCATGACTCTCACAAACACTAAAAAATTGTATTTAAAAATATATTAGGAAGTGTCGGTATGGCCTGGTCTGATCTGATCTGATCTGGTCTCGATCCCCTAACAGCAAGCGTGCTCAATCTGCTGTCAATACGGAGCCTACCCGATACGTTGTCAGTACGGAGCTTACCCAATCTGTTTTCAGTACGGAGGCTTACCCGGTCTGATGTCGGTACGGAGCTTACCCGTTCTGTTGTCGGTACGGAGCTCATCCGATCTGCTAGTAGTACGACGCTTGCTCGACCTGCTGATCAGCTGACAGAATAGGACGTAAGTGCCAATATGGAGCTTACCCAATCTGCGGTGAGCATCTAGGCTTGACTGTTGCATATTTTTCTTGGGTCTTTTTATAAAAATAATATAAAAAATTATTTGAAAAATATTTTACATTGTGGAGTCTTTTAAATTTATTGTAATCCGTAATGTAAACCTCAGGATTCTGACTGTTGGTTGCACGTAAATCGAGAAATTTGTTTTTGTTTTTGTTTTTGTTTTTTCTAAATATTCTGAATCCGTGGTTTTAAACCACGGATTCTTTTTTTTTAATTTATGAATCTGTGCTTACAATGCACGGATTTTTTGAGTATTTGGTTTTTTTTTTATCACGGATTCAAATTCCGCAACACAAAACTGCGTATTCAATCAAATCTTACGCCTATAAATTGCCTCCATTCGTTCGCTCGACATACACACTTCGCATACGTTTTCGTTCGACATACACACTGCGCACCTTAAGCAACTCTCATTCCTTAGCAGTTGTTTTCGTTCCTTCAGCGATTGCACAGACGTTCTTTGTTTCCATTCTTTTTTGGTTCAAAGGATATTCATATTCCGTGTGTTTTATGCAATTAAAGGACATGTAATTAATATATTTAATGCAATATTTTCTTTATCCTTGTTTTTTATTGTCACGTATATTTTACAGAATAAAGTCAAAAAAAATATACATGTATTTGAATAAAGTAAAAAAAAATATATGTATTTGAACAACGTAGTTAGTTATAGAATAAAGTCCAAAAATATTTATGTATTTGTCATGCATATAACAATGCAATCATACCTGCAAAATCTGCACGGGTCCACAAATGTCCACCTTCTGCCCCATTGCAGTGCTACATAACTCTCAATATAAGTATGCAAGCACTGCAGAACCCCAACTGTGTATTTACCCTGTCAATATCTTCAAGAAATTGTAAATACATAAGTTTAACCGCAGCATCCTATGAGTCCGGGAACATACAACCACTAATAATGAGTAATGCAACACAACGAGAATATTGTGTAATATCCTCCTCTGGGCTGTAGTCAGTAATACCATGGTTCAGACAATTGTCTCTCGGAGCGATAAGATAAAGGTGGGCTCCTTTAATGCAATTTGTTTCGGGCAAGTTTCTCCGATAAGGAACTCTTTGTGAGAATTTTCGGGAAGATTGGAAAACTTCCTATGTTTATATTATTTGATAATTAGGTTACATTTGCATGTGAAAATAACAAACTGTTTTAGAAAAATGGATATCTTTGCCTTCAGTCAGGGGCGGTCCAACATTGGGGCCGGCCTGGACTTCAGCCCAGGCTGATATCCAACCTATATGCTTATATATATGAAGCTCATACTGATATTCAGCCTACATAAATATATATGAAGCTCATTAACCCAGGTTATAGACTTATATTATATTTATTCACATCAATTTTATAACCTGGGCTATTAGCCCATTAGCCCAGTCACGTTTTCTGAATTTTGTACACACATCAATTAATGATTAATCATTTTATAAATATATATATATATATATGAAAGAAGAATTTAAAATAATGAAATTAACCTCCACTAAACCATCGGTATCGTTTGTTTGCTGTCTACATTTCTCTCAGTTTTTTCCCCCCAAAAAATTTACTACTCTGCTGCATGTCTGCAACGCAATTACGCAAAGGAAAATTTTTGTGCAATTTCTCCGGGTACTGTTGGTGGATTTGTTTCAGGTATTATTTGTGCAATTTCCGTGCAATTTCTCGGGATAGTGCTCTGTTAGATTTTCGTGAAATTTTGTGCAATTTTCGTGCAATTTCTCTGGTGGATTTCATTGTTTTTAGTTGTTAGATTAGATTTGTTTTATTCTCTTGTTTGTTGAATGTTGAGTGTGTTTTGTGAATATGTGATGGGTATACAATTATACAAAATTCTGCTCGATTGTTGCGTCATTCTGAACTGCTGCATATCTATGTTCAGTGCTTTGTGTTTTTGGGACTTTGCATTCTTTGAGGAATGGTTTTGGTTGTGAGTTCGATTTTGGGATTTATATTTTAATGGTTAAATATATTATTAGATTTTGGGTTTTGAATGAAATTTTCGATAAAATTTTAAAATTTATTTACTAATTGACAATTATAGGTTATTGATTACTATGTCAAGTGAACCAATTCTTAAACGGGCAAAATCAAAGTTGACTATCCATCATTTCTACAACAAAACGAATGATAGTCAAACAAACACAATTAGTGACTCAGCTAATGCAGATGTCTCATATTCTTTGCTCAATCCTCCTACAAATGAAGTCGATAAGTTGATAATCCATCAAATACAAATGGACCTTACTTGGAACGTGATCCCGGGTTACGTTTGCCAATTTGGTCATATCATGTTGATACACGTGATGATATGCGAAAGTATTATATTAAACTGAGACCATGCCAACCAAAATTGAGTAAGTATCCATCCATTTCATATGCAAGTCAAAAGAAACATTTTTAATATTCTTGGTTTGGCAATTCCCATGGTTAGAGTATTCGATTGCAAAAAATAGTGTGTTCTGCTTTCCATGTTATCTATATGATAGCTGCTCCTCGAAATACGTTACATTTACTCGTGAATGATTTCAAGATTGGAAGAGAGTTAAAGATAGAAAAAAATTGTCCATTTGCACAACATGAAGGTAGTCATGATTCATTGCATAATTTTGCTATGGAGAAGTGGAATAATTTTCTTAACAAATGTCAACACATTGACAAGGTTATGAATAAGATCACATCGGAAGAAATTGAGAAAAATAGGCTACGACTTAAGGCTTCAATAGAAACTGTGAAATGGTTAGCAATGCAAGAGTGTGCTTTTAGAGGTCATGATGAATCTATGAGTTCAAGTACTCGTGGGAATTTTATTGAATTGATAAAGTTACAAGCAAGAGCAAATAAAGAGATTGCTTCACTTGTCTTAGAAAATGATCCTCAAAATGCTAAGTATACATCTTCGAAGATTCAAAAAGAATTGTTGCACATTCTTGCCAATAAAGTACGAAAGATGATACGTGAAGAAGTTGGAGATGCTAAGTTTTGTATTCTTGTTGATGAAGCCCTTGATGAGTCTCGCAAGGAGCAAATGACCATTATCTTGAGGTATATGGATTGTGAAGGTTTCGTCCGAGAACGTTTTTTTGAAGTTGTAAATGTGAATGACACATATGTCTTAACTCTAAGGAAGATATATGCAATGTGCTTTCTCATTATAATCTATGGTTGAAAACTTGAGGGGTCAAGGATATGATGGAGCAAGTAATATGCGGGGAGAATGAAATGGGTTACAAGCATTGTTTTGCAAAGATTGTCTTTATGCCTATTATATGCATTGCTTTGTTCATCGTTTACAACCTTTTTTTAGTTGCTGTATCTAAGGACGTACGTGAAGTATGTCTTTTTGTTTCAAAATTGAGTACCATAATCAATTTTTTTGGTTCTTCTTTCAAGTCACCATTGTGAACTAAAATCTGCTCGAGAAGATGAAATTATTGATATGATAGCTTCAGGGGTAGCTTGGAACTGGTACATGGGCTAATCAAATTCGAACTTTGCAACGAGCTGGAGCAACTCGTTGGAGCTCTCATTTTGGTTCTGTTAGTAATTTGATTGATATGTTCGGTGCGACTTGTATTCTTCTTGAAAAAATGGTTGATAATGGAAACAATAGTAACATACGGGGAGAAGCTAAGAGCATTCACAAAGAAATGACATCGTTTGAATTTGTTTTTGTCTTGCACTTGATGAAGGAGGTTTTAGGAATCTCTCATATTCTTTGTCAAGCATTACAAAGGAAATCTCAAGACATATTAAATGCAATGAATTTAGTTTCATCAACCAAAATACTTCTTCAAAAGTTACGAGAAACTGGATGGGAGAAATTTTTGGAAGATGTGGTGAGTTTTGTGAAAGGTACGAGTTTCTTATCAAAACTATTTTTTTTAAATTAACTTGAAATGTATTATATGATGACAATAGTTTCTTTATTGAAGGTACAATATTGATGTTCCTGTTGGGATCCGGATCACGCCCCCCGGCGAGGCAGCGGAAGAACAAAAACATGTGCCGAGAGACGATCAATACGATTAATAAAACACAATATGACATTCATAAGGCGTTTAGAATCGCTACCTTGCTGGCAACTCGTGCCTGGCTCCGACCGGTTTCGTAAATAAAACGGCACTTCACGGTAAGTGGCGGTAGATATCGTCAATCAGGTCCACGACCGGAGACGGGATTCCTTTGTCAGCCTGCACTAGAAGGCCTGACGATATCTGCACGGATGGATTCTCCTCGTCGAGTTGGCCGGAATGAATTTCCGACAAAGAGGCGGCGGCGGCGGCGGCGCTAGGCGGCGGCGGCGGCTTTGTGAGAGGAAGAGGGGGCGGCGCTTAGTGCTCTAGGTTTAGGGTTTTGAGTTGTTATTAAGTTATGAAGTCTAGGCTTAATTAAATAGAATCAGAATGGACTTGGACCGGCCCAACGGACCCGGGTCCAACGGATGAACATTCAGTTCATCCCCATCACCGAGACTTCATTATAACTCCGATCGCCGATCAGATCGGACCGATCGACTCAGTTTCCAAAACTGAATGCTATGATCTGAAAAACCATTTTTCAGAACCCCAGTGCAAAATGACCGTTTTGCCCCTCAACATCGGCAAATCACGATTTGACCTCTGTTGACCTTTTAGGAAGTCGCACTCCCAAAATCCTCTTCGTATGCTCAACACAATGAGCTGAGTATCCGTGCGGGAATCTCGAACCAGTACATGTGTGACCCTCAATGGTTCAGGGATACAGCTAGTCGTGGGTCCACAACCATTGTGGCTCCGGACTTGCCCATCGGATCATGGTAAGAGCGTCTAGCAACATCACCCCATGATCTCCTAGGTATCACTGATAGTGCCTGCAAGAACCAGTTGGTCGTGGTTAGCGTACAGTACGGTCCTTTCAATCCATATATCCCGATCAGATCAACGACCATTGGTAAATCGAGAGTCGCTATAGATCCGATAGCTATGCATACATCTTGGAGATCAAATAGTAACATCACGAGTGTAACTAGGTAAACACATTTACCTAAAACACTTCTAGTACTCTGGCCAGAGATTTATACACTATTATCCCCTCAGATAGTATAGGATATACACGCATGTCTGCGAGCGGTGAATCCTCGACAACGATGCATCGACTCCTACATGCATCGGGTCTCACCCAATCCCGACGCCTTATGATCCCAAGTGAGTCGGCAAATGGGTCAAAGTGAGACGCCTATCATGTAGAGTCTCAATGACGTTTCGAGTCGTGAGGACTAATCAGTACAACCAAGACCTCGGACTTATCCACTCGACAAATGGTAACCAGTTGGAAAGTTCGAAGGAGGGTAGTTCGATAGATCACCAGGTCACTATCTATCTGCATGCTCAGAACATCACAATGTTCCCTACCAATGAAACATGGTACTTCGCATCGCAGATACTAGTCTCGAACTCGGGCGGCCTTATCCTCATTTTGACGGCTCAATCGATTAGGAACATGTTCAGAATACACAGTGACTATTAGATGTGTTTCATGATAGCCGTCATACCCACTATCATATCTAACATACACTTTAGTGCATTCTAGGTCTTTACTCAACGCAATTGTAAATCATCATACACACAATGAAAGTAAAGAATGTCAAATAAAAGAATGCGAATATTATATATAAAGATTGTCATATACAAGAATCTATAAACCCACATGCCACAAGTTGGATAGTTGGGCATCTACTCTAACAATCTCACACTTGCCCTAAAGCCAACTACTCATCAGACGCAGTCCCATTGTTTCGCGATGTTTTTCAAACAACGGTCCAGGCAAGGGCTTCGTAAGTGGATCAGCAACGTTGTCTGCAGAGGCGACTCTCTCAACTGCTATGTCACCTCTAGCCACAATATCCCGGATTATGTGGTATTTCCTCAGTATGTGTTTGGATCTTTGGTGAGACCTAGGCTCCTTTGCTTGCGCAACGGCACCCGTGTTGTCGCAGTGCACCGGGACTGGACCAACTCCATTAGGAATGACGCCCAACTCTTGGACGAAATTCCTTATCCAAACGGCCTCCTTAGCAGCAGCTGATGCTGCAATGTACTCAGCCTCAGTGGTTGAATCCGCGATGGTGTCTTGCTTGGAACTCTTCCAAGAGACAGCACCACCATTGAGTATGAATACAAATCGAGAGGTTGATTTCGA
>KQ991565.1:67875-89874 GCA_001598015.1 Dorcoceras hygrometricum | reverse complement strand
GCAGCAATGGATATCGTCATTTGGACCCGGGCCCGATGGGCCGGTCCAAGTCCATTGTTAGTCTATTTAATTAGACTTAATAGACTTCATAATTACTCTACACTCAACTCTCATAACATAACCCTAAACCTACTTGCTAGCCGCCCCCTCCACGCCTCTCTCACGCCGCCGCCGCCGCCGCCCACGCGCCGCCGATCGTCGCCGGAAATCTGTTTCCGGCCAATTCGACGAGGAGAATCCGTTCGTGCTGATCTCATCAGGGCTTCTAGTGCAGCCTGACGAAGGAGTCTCGGATCTGGTCGTGGACCGGATTGGCGTAAACTACCGCAATCTACCGAGAAGAGCCGGGTTCTTGTAATACCGGTTGGAGCCAGGCACAAGTGCCAGCAAGGTAGCGATTCTAAACGCCCTATGTATGACGATTATTGAATTGTCTGATTTTTGATATTGATCATCTCCCGGCCCTTTTATTGTTTTTCCGCTGCCTAGCCGGGGGGCGGATCCGGATCCCCAACATCTTTGTACGCTCATATCTGTAACCCGATAATATCTGTAGAATAATCTTGCTTCGAGCTGGTTTATCTAACCAGCTGGTCTGTTATACCACTTTACGTTCCGAGCCTATTCTCTCAATTGTTTCATTGTTTCAAAACCCACTGTTTTATCTGCTTTTCTGGACTGATGTAAATTCAATATGTTTCTACTCTTTCGAGCTTGAGTTTCCTGAACTGGCTTGTCCTTAACCAGCTGATCATCTCTGACCACTTGACTGAATTACCTTAGCTGGTTTGTCCTGTGACCAGCGTAACTGAATACACTGAGCTGGTTTGTCCTTAACCAGCTTACCTTTGCTCTGATCTGGTTTCTAAATCCAACATTGTAAGCTTCATCTAGATCTTGTACCTTTGAGCTAATTAATCTCTTTTATTTGTCTTCACCAAAACTTACGAAATTAACACCAACACTAACTTTCCTTTATGCCCAAACCTCATCGTACCACGGAACGGTGAGACTTTCAAATACTTAATTGCCAACTTGAAATTCTAAAGATCTACGTCTATTATTCACATAGCTAACTTGACGATCTTGGGTAGTTTTCATTCTCTTCCTGATCAAATCAATCTTTGAATTCATTTCCTCGACAAATTCCGATAGTTAGCGTTTCTCTCCAATCTCATTCCAACATTTTTGTGATTGACACTTCCTACCTATAAATCCAATCTCATTCCAACATTTTGGTGATTGACACTTCCTACCATATGAAGCTTCAAACAGTGACATTCCAATAGTGGTTTGAAAATTGTTATTGTAAGAGAATTTCACAAGTGGTAATGTTTTTCCACCAAAATCCATAACCACTGATCATATCATATCTTCTAAGGTCTGGATAGTCATTTCTGTTTGATCATCAATTTGAGGATGATATGTTGTACTCATTGCTAGCTTAGTTCCGAAAACATCTTGAAGACTACTCCAAAACTTATATGTAAACCTAGGATCTCGATAAGATATAATAGATACTGGAACACCACGAAATCTAACCACATTATCTATATATAATGTGTCATTTTCTCATAACATTAAGCACAATCATATGGAATAAAGTGAGCTTATTTGGAAAATCGATCAACTACCACGTAGATTGCATGTGTTCTCAATTCCATTATGGTATCTCTATACTTTGTAACATACTACCAGTTTTTATTATCTCGACTTTTACCTCTGACAGGTCAAACATCTCTCAAGATGCCTAAAATTACACTCTTCATGAAACTTGATTTCCAACTTCCATTCAACTTTTCATTCTCTCTGACATTTACATTCAACTTAATTTTCAACTTCCACTCTTTATGCACTTTAAATTTCAAAAATCATAGTATCCGATTAAAATACCTAAAATTACACATTTTTCACTTATGTCGTGATATTTTATATTCCTTTTCATCCAAACGGGGTTTACAACATTTCACTAAATTTTCTAAAATTGTCAAATTTACATATATTCTCTAAAATTCACAATATTCTTATTTTCGACTGACATCTTATCCAAAATTCATTCTAATAATCCCAAACAAAATAGCACAATCCAAATGTCTCGTTTGTGTCATTAAATAAATTTAACATAAACTTTATGTCATTGAATTTATACCTCGAGTGTGTCCAACTGTTGTACCTACAACAATAACCTAATTGATACTTTAATAGAAACACGATTAATTCAACTAAATTGAATTAGCTCCAAGTCAATCAATTTCCAGTATCGTCAGTCAATAACAAAACTAAAACTCCAAATCCGAATCACTAACTTTCGTACTGCCTTGGGCTCGTAGGTTTTCCGGCAACCCAACTCACCGGAAAAAGGACGAAGTTGGTGGTAGGGCTAATTTTGAGGGAAAACGGCTAGGTTTTTTCTCAAACGTTCTCTAAAACTCAATTACACAACACTACAACTCAAAACTACCGAAATCCGGAAAGATATGGCCGGAATTCATGACCGGTTCCGACGGCCGATTTTCCGATCATAACAAAACTTCAAAAGTTGGTATAGAAAGATATCTTACGTCGAGAGCTTTCTGCATCTATATATATTTGGAATTTTGGCCGCATATGGATGAGTTAGAGCCAGTATATTTGAAATGTTCAAAATTGGTTGAGAAGGGTTTACAGAGAGAGACAATGGGATAGACATGTTCTTACCGTTTGTCCCCCGATCATGTCAAACGGGCTTCAATCATATATAAATGAGATGAGGAGACGTGAGCGGGGGATATAGATGGTCCTTGTGTGAGGAAAATGAACGTGACACCCAGAAGCCATGGAGTTAACTGAATTGAATTAATTTAAATAATAATAAAAAAAAAGGCTGAATAACAATTGTTATAAGCTGTATTTCTTATAACTAAAAATTTTCGAAACACAAACACAAGAGTTATGGCGCCAAGTAATAAGTAGCAGAACAAATTTCTCAACAATCGATTTCATATAATGCAAAATGCGATATTACAACTTCTGAAACTCTATATGAATTTACTATTGTTGTAATAGATCTAATACAGGCTTGACAAAAGATCAAAAACAACATCAACTACTAAGACACGGAAACGCTAGCCATCGATAAACACAACACCACAGCCAATTCAGTTTCCAACTCCCGCTTTCCCCAGATCTGTCTTACCTACACCATTTAAAAGCTAATGAGCCTAGGGGCTGAGCAAGTAAAATCTGAGAATAACAAAATCACATAATGCAGGCAGACTTCTTACTTTAACATAACTTAGTTTAAAGGAATACATTTAAACATAAACTTTCTTTCATAAACTCGGATGTGGGGATAATAGCCTAGATCCCTTCATTAATTTCTTGTGATTTATGGCTTAGAAGCTCTCCTTAGGTCCATTGTGCACTTGATCAAATGACTTCTGAATTCAGTCTTAGCATATAGCTCATTGTGAAAGGGCAATCGACACTCTCGACGATGCTCACCCTTCCTTTATGAAAGAGCAACTGACATCTGGACAACTGCTCACCCTTCCTTTGTGACCGTCTGTTATCTATGCCATAAATCCTTTAAAACTAAACTTTTCTTCCTTTAAACTCATATCTGGTTGAAATCAGCTTTGAACATTATCGGGTTTCACTTTATTTCAAAACACACTTCTCTTTAAAATTCTACTGAGCATCAGATTTGACTACTGGGAACTCATCGCTGAAATGAAACAGATCTGTGTAATAAAATGATATTCGGGAATTAAAAACAGATCTCTATCATAAAACAGATTTGTCTATCGGGATGGTATCGATAACGTTGAAACAGATATGACAAAGGAAACAACGCCGTTAGCGTGAAACAGAAGTCTGACTAGGGAAATACATCGCTAATTATTGAAACAGATTTGACTATGAAACAATAATGATAGCGGGAAAACAGATGTCACCATAGGAATAGTGTTTTGGGTGTCAAAACAGATGTAACATCGGTCATCTCAGATGTCGACACAATTGGATTGGCCAACTCAGATGTCAACACAATTGGATTGGTCAACTCAGATGTCAACACAAAGGCGAAATGGTCGTCAATATAGAAACTGACTAATTTTAGAAGTTAACATGAAATCTGGTTGATAACATATGACACAGAAATCTGGCTATATAACTAGTGTTGTGACATCCAAACGACTTCCCCGATACCAGTGCTACTTATCAAACCAGAATTATTCTCCGATTTAACCAGCATCACCGATTACTAGAAATCAAGTCTAGACGTCACCAAGCATCAGGAAGAAGAACTTTCTTGAACATACAATGACTCAAATCTGAACTGCTCAGTACTTAAAAACATCCCTATCTTCATGAAAACATTCTGAAAAGCTTTAAAACAGAAACATAACTTTGAACCCGATATTTTCTTTTCTTAAACGTTCTTGAACGTACGTAAACATGAACTTAACTTTGTCTTTAACATAATCAGGCAAGCAACACATACTGAAAAGAAAACAATATATGCTTTAAAATGGTATAGAAAGAATCAGCTTTTACTTGCCTTAAACTGAGAAACACAAAGACAGTTGATCCCTGCAGAAATCCTCCCTCAAGCCGCCACAACGAGCTCCTTTGAAATATTTGAGAGATCAAGAAAGAGTTTTCTTCAACAAGTGGAAAATGAACTTTACTTTTCTTTCGTAACCAACATTACAAGGGAGTAGGATTAGTGGCAGGTGATGTGTTATGATTAAGCATGACACACCATACCTATATTTGTGAATTTTAGTAAAATTTCCCTCTCGGTATTTTAATCTTGCAAATTTGCCAATATGGTTTTAAAAAGAACAGTTTTCTCATTAAAACATTTTCGAAATAACTAAGAAATCAGCACGTGTCTTGCGCTTGAGGTGAGATCTACCTGGAATCTGCTAACGTCGTGTCTCGATGCTGAAACTTATGAAGTCAGCTTTGAAATAAATAAAACATCTCATGCTAAAATCTGGAATATCAATTTAACCCTTAAAATAGAAAAGGTTCATTTATGTGGTCCTATGGATTTTGGGGCGTTACAACTCTACCCTCCTCGAAATTTACTTACCAAACAATACATGCGGAGGGGTTAGGAATATACTTCCTCAAAGCTGAAACATGGAAAACACTATGCACTGACGACAAATGCGGGGGCAGTGCTAAACGATAAGCTAACGTTCCTACTCTTTCTAAAATCTCATAAGGTCCGATATATCTTGGACTCAGCTTCCCTTTCTTCCCAAAACGCATTACTCCCTTCATTAGAGCTATTCTCAAAAATACGTGATCACCAACCTCAAAACTCAGCTCTCTTCTCCTATTATCTGCGTAACTCTTCTGCCGGCTTTGGGCAGCTTTCACCCGTTCTTTAATATTTCTAACAGCTTCTGTCGTTTGCTCAACCACATCTGGTCCTAAACCAGATCTTTCTCCTATCTCATCCCAATGAAGATGTGTTCTACATCTGCGTCCATAAAGAGCTTCATATGGAGACATCTGGATTGAAGCTTGGAAACTATTTTTATACGCAAATTCTACCAACGGTAGCTTCGAATCCCAATTCTCTGAAAAATCCACAATACAAGCCCTGAGCAAATCTTCTAGAATCTGAATCACCCTTTATGATTGTCCATCAGTCTGGGGGTGAAAAGTTGTGCTAAAAGTCAACTTCGTACCCAAAGCTCTATGCAAACTCTTCCAGAAAGCTGATGTGAATTTCGGATCTCTATCAGATACTATCGATACTAGAACACCATGCAGCCTCACTATTTCATTCACATACAAATCTGCATATCTACTCACATCGTAGGTTGTCTTAACTGGTAAGAAGTTAGCATACTTAGTGAGTCTGTCTATTATAACCCAAATAGAATTATATCCTTGAACAGTCTTGGGTAGACCAACTACAAAATCCATAGCTATACATTCCCATTTCCATTCTGGAATAGGCAAGCGTTTCAATAAGTCTGCTGGTCTTTGGTGTTCAGCTTTCACCAATTGACAAGTCAAACACTCAGAGACAAATCTAGAAATGTCTCGCTTCATTCCTGGCCACCAATACAACTTCTGGAGGTCCTTATACATTTTAGTATTCCCCGGATGTACTGAATATGGGGCTGTATGGGCTTCTGTCATGAGATCAGCGTATCTACTTGAGGCACCCAAATCCTGTCATGAAATCTGATTACTCCTCCTTCTGAAAAGTAGATGTTGCTACCTCTTTCTCTATCTTGCTTAACCCACTTCTGAAGTTGTTCATCTTTAGGTTGTCCCTCTCGAATCTGATCTATCAGATTTGATCTTATGGAGAGATCTGCCAAGACCGCCTTACTACCACTGGGTACTAATTCCAAATCAAACTTCTCAATTTCAGATGCCAATTGTCTCTGGACAAAAAGCTGGGCTAATCCAACAGATTTCCTACTTAAAGCATCAGCAACCACGTTAGCCTTTCCCGGATGATAGCTGATTGTGCAATTGTAATCCTTCACAATCTCTAGCCATCTCCTCTGCCTCATATTAAGTTCCTTATGAGTGAAAAAGTATTTGAGGCTCTTATGATTAGTGAATATCTCACACTTCTCCCCATAAAGATAATGTCTCCAGATCTTAAGGGCAAAAACTACGGCTGCCAACTCTAGGTCATGCGTGGGATAATTCGTCTCATGATCCTTAAGTTGTTAGGAAGCATAGGAAATCGGGACTCTTCGGTCCTGCATTAGTACAGCACCTAAACCCAACTTAGACGCATCTGTATAGATGACAAACTTTCCTTGATCCGATGGCATGGTTAGCACAGGGGCTTCTATCAGCGCTTGCTTCAACTTGTCAAAGCTGAATTGACATTCTAGGGTCCAATCATACTTAACCTGCTTTCTTGTTAACGAGGTCAAGGGAACTTCTATCTTGGAGAATCCTTGGATAAATCGCATATCCAGCTAATCCCAAGAAACTCCTTACTTCTGAAACAGATTTGGGTACTGGCTAGTCACGAACAACTTTTACCTTGGCTGGGTCTACTTCCAATCCATCCTTAGATATAATATGACCTAAGAATGCAAATTTCTCCAACTAGAAGTCACATTTACTAAATTTGGCAAACAATCGCTTATCCTTAAAAACTTGAAGCACTGTCCTCAAATGTTCGACATGCTTAGATCTGGTCTTAGAGTATACTAAGATGTCATCTATGAATACAACTATGAATTGGTCCAGAAATGGTTGAAAAACTCTATTCATTGAATCCATAAAAGCTGATGGGCATTAGTTAAACCAAAAGGCATCACTAAAAACTCATAGTGACCATACGAGTTCTAAAGGTTGTCTTATAGATATCTGCTGCCTTAATCTTTAACTGGTGATATCCAGATCTCAAGTCGATCTTAGAGAAGATTATCGACCCCTTTAACTGGTCAAAAAGATCCTCAATCCTAGGAAGGGGATATTTATTCTTAATATTAACTTATTCAACTCTCGGTAATCTATACATAACCTCAAACTCCCGTCTTTATTCTTGAAAAAAAGAACAGGGGCTCCCCATGGTGAAGTGCTTGGTCTAATAAACCTTTTCTCTAATAGATCTTGTATCTGTTCCTTCAATTCCTTCATTTCTGATGGAGCTAAACGATAGGGTGGTCTAGATACAGGGGCTGCTCCCGGCACTAAGTCAATCGAAAATTCCAGCTCTCTATCTGGTGGTAGTCCTTGTATATCCTCTGGAAAGACCTCGGGAAACTCATTCACTACCTCCACCTCTGAAAGTTGGGGTTTACTAGTCGTCACTAAGGACCACAGACTTATCAAAAATCCTTCCCCACCTTTCCTAAAACAGCATTGAGCCTTAAGAGCTGTTATAATGCGTGGAATCCTACAGGTCTGATTGGATTCGAACGTAAATGGGTCTCCTCTGGGTGGGTTAACCACAACTGTTCTGATCTTAAAATCAATTACTACCCCATACTTGGCTAACCAGTCCATTCCCAATATCAAATCAAACTCAGGAATCGGTAGCACTATCAAATCTACAGTAATCAAACGCCCTTGAAGCCTAAGTTATAAATCTCAAAACAAGTCATGAGACACCAACTCTTCCCCTGAAGGTATCGTTACACAAAAGCCTATAGTTACTTGATCAGGTCTGATGGGTAAATTCTTAGCAAACTTGGCTGCTATAAAAGATAGAGTATCTCCTGAATCTATCAATGCTATAGAGGGCGAACCAGAAATCAAGATCATACCCATAACCACTGTCGAATCTGGATTGGCCTGCTCAGCTGTCATTACATAAGCCCTACTGGTCACCAGCTGCTTCATCTTTGGGCAATTCTTCATAATATGTCCTGGCAATCCACATTTATAGCAGACAATCTGTCCAAGTCTGCATTGACCAGGGTGAGTCCTCTGACACTTAGGGCACACGGGTCTGATGTTGCTAATAGGAACTGTGTTAAGGGGTTGGATGGGTAGAGTTTTCTGCTCTTGAGGCTTCTGCTGATTCTAATTCTTCTTCTTGAATGGACTCGTATCCTTCTGCTGAAAGTCCTGTCTCTTCTGCTGCCTTTCTTCATCCACGTCCTTCCAATCTCTTTCAATTCGCAGGGCTCTATCCACTGCTTCTCTATAAGTCCTGGGCACAGATAGCCTAACATTCATATTTCACATAGGCTTTAATCCCTCCACGAAGTGGCTCAACTTCTCCTCTGGGTCATCACCTATTAGAGGTACAAAGTAACACCCTCTTTCAAACATCCGCACATACTCTTGCACGGTTGTGCTTCCTTGTTTCAAAGTCAGAAACTCCCTATTCAACTCAGACCTCTTGTCTGCTGTGAAGTATTGCTGAAATAACACTTGCTTGAAATCTGCCCAAGTAAGATTTGTCAAATCCACCGATAACTTAGCTCATTCCCACCAAATCATGGCATCCTCTCTCAACATGTAGATAGCGCACCTAGGCCTGTCCAAATCTGACATCTGGAGGTACTAAAAAATAACCTCCATTGACTTGATCCAACTCTCAGCAACCAATGGATCCGTTGTACCACTAAACTCCTTTGGCTTCTGCCTCCTAAACTTTTCTTGAGGATCATCATGGCTCGGTCCTCTACTGCTAGAAGATTGGCCATTACCTCTGCCGGTTTGCTCTACCAGCAGTCTTAGGAGTTGAGCAATGCTAGCATTACTGTCTGGGTTAGTTTCTTCTAAGGATTACCCCTTCTACCTCTTCCTCTGCCTGACATCTTATGATCTATAGCCCGTAATCCACCACAATATAATTATCAGAACATGAAAATTCTAAAAACAATGCTCTGAAACATAAAATAAACTCACAGCTCTGGATAAACGGTCGATGAAATCTGTTTCAACTGGAAGTGCGTGTGTTTATCTCAGGACCATGCTCTGATACCAAGTTGTGACACCCAAAACCCATGGGGTCAACTGAATTGAATTAATTTAAATAATAAAAAGAAAAAAAAGGGCTGAATGACAATTTTTACAAGCTGTATTTCTTATAACTAAAAATTTTCGAAACACAAACACAAGTTTTATGGCGCCAAGTAATAAGTAGCAGAACAAATTTCTCAACAATCGATTTCATATAATGCAAAATGCGATATTACAACTTCTGAAATTCTATATGAATTTACTATGGTTGTAATAGATCTAATACAGGCTTGACAAAAGATCAAAAACAACATCAACTACTAAGACACGGAAACGCTAGCCATCGATAAACACAACACCACAGCCAATTCAGTTTCCACCTCCCGCTTGCCCCAGATCTGTCTTACCTACACCATTTAAAAGCTAATGAGTCTAGGGGCTGAGCAAGTAAAATTTGAGAATAACAAAATCACATAATGCAGGCAAACTTCTTACTTTAACATAACTTAGTTTAAAGGAATACATTTAAACATAAACTTTCTTTCATAAACTCGGATGTGGGGATAATAGCCCAGATCCCTTCATTAATTTCTTGTGATTTATGGCTTAGAAGCTCTCCTTAGATCCATTGTGCACTTGATCAAATGACTTCTAAATTCAGTCTTAGCATATAGCTCATTGTGAAAGGGCAATCGACACTCTCGACGACTGCTCACCCTTCCTTTATGAAAGGGCAACTGACATCTGGACAGCTGCTCACCCTTCCTTTTTGACCGTCTGTTATCTATGCCATAAATCCTTTAAAACTAAACTTTTCTTCCTTTAAACTCATATCTGGTTGAAATCAGCTTTGAACATTATCGGGTTTCACTTTATTTCAAAACACACTTCTCTTTAAAATTCTACTGAGCATCAGATTTGACTACTGGGAACTCATCACTGAAATAAAACAGATCTGTCTAACAAAATGATATTCGGGAATTAAAAACAGATCTCTATCATAAACAGATTTGTCTATCGGGATGGTATCGCTAACGTTGAAACAGATATGACAAAGGAAACAGCGCCGTTAGCGTGAAACAGAAGTCTGACTAGGGAAATACATCGCTAATTATTGAAACAGATTTGACTATGAAACAATAATGCTAGTGGGAAAACAGATGTCACCATAGGAATAGTGTTTTGGGTGTCAAAACAGATGTAACATCAGTCATCTCAGATGTCAACACAATTGGATTGGTCAACAAAACAGATTTGTCTATCGGGATGGTATCGCTAACGTTGAAACAGATATGACAAAGGAAACAGCGCCGTTAGCGTGAAACAGAAGTCTGACTAGGGAAATACATCGCTAATTATTGAAACAGATTTGACTATGAAACAATAATGCTAGTGGGAAAACAGATGTCACCATAGGAATAGTGTTTTGGGTGTCAAAACAGATGTAACATCAGTCATCTCAGATGTCAACACAATTGGATTGGTCAACTCAAATGTCAACACAATTGGATTGGTTAACTCAGATGTCAACACAATTGGATTGGTCAATTCAGATGTCAACACAAAGGAGAAATGGTCGTCAATATAGAAACTGACTAATTTCAGATGTTAACATGAAATCTGGTTGTTAACATATGACACAGAAATCTGGCTATATAACTAGTGTTGTGACATCCGAACGACTTTCCCGATACCAGTGCTACTTATCAAACCAGAACTATTCTCCGATTTAACCAGCATCACCGATTACTAGAAATCAAGTCTAGACGTCACCAAACACCAGGAAGAAGAACTTTCTTGAACATACAATGACTCAAATCTGAACTGCTCAGTACTTAAAAAAATCCCTATCTTCATGAAAACATTCTGAAAAGCTTTAAAATAGAAACATAACTTTGAACCCGATCTTTTCTTTTCTTAAACGTTCTTGAACATACGTAAACATGAACTTAACTTTGTCTTTAACATAAACACGCAAGCAACACATACTGAAAAGAAAACAATATATTCTTTAAAATGGTATAGCAAGAATCAGCTTTTACTTGCCTTAAACTGAGAAACACAAAGACAGTTGATCCTTGCAGAAATCCTCCCTCAAGCCACCACAACGAGCTCCTTTGAAATATTTGAGAGATCAAGAAAGAGTTTTCTTCAACAAGTGGAAAATGAACTTTACTTTTCTTTCGTAACCAACATTACAAGGGAGTAGGATTAGTGGCAGGTGATGTGTTATGATTAAGCATGACACACCATACCTATATTTGTGAATTTTAGTAAAATTTCCCTCTCGATATTTTAATCTTGCAAATTTGCCAATATGGTTTTAAAAAGAACAGTTTGCTTAAAACATATTTGAAATAACTAAGAAATCTGCTCGTGTCTTGCGCTTGAGGTATGATCTACCTGGAATCTGCTCACGTCGTGTCTCAATGCTGAAACTTAAGAAATCAGCTTTGAAATAAATAAAACATCTCATGCTAAAATCTGGAATATCAATTTAACCCTTAAAATAGAAAAGATTCATTTATGTGGTCCTATGGATTTTGGGGTATTACAAATGAAGATATACAAGATGGTTTTAGGCAACAGAGTGGTAATAACATACATATTCAGAACAACAAGAAATAATCGGATTGAAAAATAGTGTCAGGAACAGAAAGTAAATCGAGTTATGTGTTCTAACACAGTTCCCTTAAAATAGAATCACCTCGACCGAGTGTTTCCAAGGACCAAGCTGCGCGTGGTGTCTCTTTCCCAGAGTACAACGACGGAATCGAGCAGGTAACTGAGCGCACGAGACTACGCTACACCGACGAACTAAACCGATCCTTCACTTTATCAGTGTGGAGACGTGTAGAAAATGTTGAAGTGTTGTGTTTTGAATGGAGAATGTTGGTTGTATATAAAGGGAAAACTCTTCAGCTGCCTAGGGCATACCAGAGGTCATGTACTAGTAGTCCTTTGAGATGGCTGTATTGAATACATATTCAATACATAATTTGTGTCTATTCGTGCATGTGAAGAGTCACATACGAAAAAGGAAAAATTTAGCAAAAGCAGGGTTATACTATGTGGCCACTTTGGTCCTGACCGGTCCGACATTCGACACGCTCCGGTCACGGACGCACACGATTCAAGCCTTTCCAGTGCAAATCGGGCCCTTGATTTGGACCCCCCTTGCGCAGACACGCGCGAGATAGAGTCTTTCCGCTAGGAAAGTTTACAACTCATTAGAACAAAACTTTATATAAACTAACCCCAATAGGATAGTTAAATCAATGTGGGACACAACCACATTGTTTTCTCTTTCTAATTAGCCCAAGAGAATCCACATTCATTCAATTCCAAAAATCCCTTAGATGAATGAAAATGATAAGGATGGAAATCTTGTGATACAGTTTTACGGTTGAATCCTGCATAGGAGAGGTAGTTTCTACCTTTGAACCTTCCCTCGTAAAGCGCATCCATTTACTTGTGAACAGTTGATACGTTGTCTTTGAACTTTTCTACCGTTTGTGTAAGTCAAATGTACTTCACCCAGTATTCTTCCTGATACATACAGTTTTACGGTTGAATCCTGCATAGGAGAGGTAGTTTCTACCTTTGAACCTTCCCTCGTAAAGCGCATCCATTTACTTGTGAACAGTTGATACGTTGTCTTTGAACTTTTCTACCGTTTGTGTAAGTCAAATGTACTTCACCCAGTATTCTTCCTGATACAATTCATTTCTCATGATTGTGTTCGTTTTGGCCATGCACACTTGCCTGGTTCTGCAAAAGCTTGTAGAATTGAGCCTTGCGATTCCTTTGAAGCTGGCCCACTTATCTTTCGCATAGGTGATTCTGAGAATATCACTCGTCTTCTTATCATCCAAAATCATTAGAAGTCATATGCTTTTCCTACACTGTCATTGTTTCATCATAGGAATGGATGAGGGTAACCCTCCCAGTTATCCATCAAGTCAGTGCAATTAGGTTGTCCCATTGAACCCAGTTCTTGGGATCTCCAGTCAGCATAGATTGGGTTTTGCTTTGCACCAACTTATTCTATAGGCTTAAGTCCCGTTTCCCTCGATGACTTTGCGACTAACTCTCTATTTAACCCTTTGGTTAATGGATCTGCGAGATGATCATTTGACTTTATATAGTCAATTGAGATAATTCCAGCCAGTCTGCCATCGAGCTTATAGCAGTATGTATAATGGATCTACGAGATTATCATTTGACTTTATATAGTCAATTGAGATAATTCCAGTCGAGAGTAGTTGTCGAATGGTATTGTGCCCATGACGTATGTGTCTAGACTTACCATTATACATACTGCTATAAGCTTTATCGATGGAGAACTGGCTATCACAGTGAATACAAATAGCTGACGTAGGCTTAGGCCATCTCGGAATATCTTCCACAAATAATCGTAGCCATTCAGCTTCTTCAACGCATTTGTCGAGGGCTATAAATTCAGATTCCATGGTGAATCTGGCTATTATAGTTTTCTTTGAGGATTTCCACGTAATTGCTGTACCACCTAAAGTGAAAACGAATCCACTAGTAGACTTTGAGTCTTTCATATCACAAATCCAATTGGCATCACTGTATCCCTCAATAATAGCAAGATATCTATTATAGTGATCCATAGTCACGAGTATATCTTAATCGTAGCAATCATGCAATTTCTTTCCAGTGTTCAGATCCTGGGTTTGCTCGTGAATCGACTTAATTGCTTACTGCAAACGCAATATCTGGCCTTTTTCAACTCATTAAGTGCATTAAACTTCCAATAACTCGTGATTATTCTAGTTGAAAAACACACGCACCTCAATTTTTCTATAGATGTTGACATGAATCTATCGGTGTTTTAGCCAATGCTGAATCTTTTTTGTTGAATTTTTCAAGAATTTTGTCAACATAGTGTGACTGACTAAGTACAAGTCCTTCTGATGTGCGATTGATTTTGATCCCATGAATCACATCATCTAGGCCCATGTCTTTCATGTCAAATCTTGAACTCAATATTTTCTTAGTGGATTAATCATCTTATCATTACTCCCAATGATAAGCATGTCATCAATGTAAATACACAAAATGACATATCCATATTCAGAGTCTTTGATGCACACATTTATCACATTCATTGACTTTAAATCCACTTTCAATCATTGATTTATCAAATTTTTCATGCCACTGCTTTGGTGCTTTTAACCCGTATAAGGACTTCACCAATTTACAGACCTTGTTTTCCTGTCAAGGAGCAGAAAAACCCTCAGGTTGCTCCATGTAAATCTCTTCTTCAAAATCTCCATTTAGAAAAGCAGTTTTTGAATTCATTTGATGTATATAATGATTTCGCAATACAGCAATACCGAGTATCACTCTGATAGAGGTTATTATTGTCACAGGAGAATAAGTATCAAAATAATCAAGTCCTTCTTGTTGACGGTAACCTTTGATTATCAACCTGGCTTTGTATTTATCAATGGTTCCATCTGACTTCATCTTCCTTTTGAATATCCACTTCAACCCAAAGGTTTGTTTTTGGGAGGAAGATCCACCAATTCCCAGGTGTGATTTTACAGAATCGATTCGATCTCTGAATTAATAGACTCTTTCCAAAGAGGACCTTCAGAAGAATTTATGGCATCTTCAAATCTTTGAGGTTCATTTCCATTCAGGAAAGTATAGAAATCTGGACCAAGATATTTCTCTGTCCTAGCTCTTTTGCTTCGTCTGGGTCCCACCTCATCGTCAACCTCTTGGTCTTGTGTCACTTGGCCATGTGATCTTTTCGAAGAACTAGGTTCTTCCTGAGACTTGTATGGGAACTCATGTTCGAAGAATGGGGTATTTCTTGATTCCATTATTGTATTCTTATAAATATCAAAGAACTCAGACTTATAAACAAGAAATCAATAAACACTACTATTTTGAGCATATCCTATGAAAATGCAGTCAACAGTTTTTGGTCCTATGTTAACCCTTTTAGGAGTTGGTACTACCACATTGGCAAGACACCCCACACTCGCAAGTATTTATATAAGGGTGGTCTTCCTTTCCATAACTCATATGGACTTTTATTTTGTTTCTTTCGGGGTACCTTACTTAGAAGGTTGTTGGCTGTCAGAACAGCTTCCCCCCATATGTTGTGTGGTAAACCGGACCATAGAAGCAGTGCATGCCATTTCTTTCAAAGTGCGATTTTTCCTTTCGGCAATGCCATTTTGTTGTGTAGAATAAGGTGCAGTTTTCTCATATCTGATTCCATGCTGAGCACATATCTCGGCAAATGGATATTCATATCTCCTCCACGATCACTTCATAGCGCTTTAATATTATTGTTAAGTGTATTTTCAACTTGGTTTTTGTAAATGATGAATTTGTCTATTGCTTCATATTTGCTTTTAAGAAGATGAACGCTACAATATTTGGTGCTATCGTCAATGAATGTAATAAAATACTTGTCTCCACGAGTTTGCACTCCTTTCAAATCACATACATACGTGTGAATTAAATCAAGGGGTTCAGTATTTCTTTCAATTGTTTTGAAAGACGATCTTGTTTGTTTTGCTTCAACGCAGATTTCACATTTGTGGCTCTTGTCTAATTGTAATGTAGGCAGGTTTTTTAAATTAATCAATCTACGAATTGTGTCGTAGTTTACGTGACCTAGTCTACCGTGGCACTACGTGACCTAGTCTACCATGCCACAAGTAAGGAGACTCAAGCAAATAAGCAGAATGATTAACTTTATTCACTTTGGGCTTAATAACCATTACATTTAGCTTAAACAAACCATCACTCACATATCCTCTACCAACATACATTTCATTCTTAGACACAACGACCTTGTCAGACTAAAAAACAATACAAAAACCATGCTTATTCAACAGAGAACCGGATACCAAATTCTTTATAATATCCGGTGTAGCGTCCGAGATCTGCTCACCATAAACCACATGCATGAGATAAAATTTTTAAAATGAAATTTTAATTGAGGCTTTAAAATACTAATGATGATTTTATTGTGAGATTTTAAATTTGTTTCTTGAGGTTTTTAGATTTCAGGTGATTATCCGATGCCGGGCTACGGAAGGATGATCGGGGACGATAGAGGTGACTTTAAAAATATTCCAAAATTTATTTTAAAGATTTTAGGAGAAAACATTATTTCTTTAATTTTAAATTTAATGTTTTAATAGCGACTGGGTAAATGTGAATTTTGAGGGCTATTTTCACGAAAGAGATTTTTGAGAAAAAGAGCGGGTAAGCATTTAATTTTTTATAATACCAAAATTTTGTTCATTTTCAGATATAATTTGAATGAAATAGTTTGTAGAAAATTTGATATCAGTAGGTTTAGATAATTTGCAATTTAATTATAACTTAGAGGGCCAAATTTCTATTTGGAACAAATTAGCTACACTTAACCTAATAATTAGTACCTTAAACCTTCTTCCTCTTATATTCCCACAAATTAACAGCCGATACACTCCCCAAAATAGAGCTAGGGCATCCGTGGGTTCCAAGGGAAATCTTGAAGGAAATTTCGTCTCCAGATCCATTCCGACGCTTCTGGTAACGGTTAATTACAAAATTTTCTCCATTCAAAGCAAGTTTTAACCTTTTTTTTGTGCCACAATCTGATCATATACGTGTGCTTTAGTAAATTTATTTCTTTGGAAATAGAATTATGTTATTAAACAGAAAGTTGCAGTTTTTTTTTTCTGTTTTCCATATGCCATGATGTGCGTTCCTGTTTCTTTTGAGTTGGACATGCTGTTTCGGGTTGTCAAAGGGGTATTGCTACATCATTCTGGTATTAGGGAGTGTATTAAGGGTATATTCAGGCGTATCATAGAGGGTGAGCAGCCCAAATGAGAGGACGCAAGGCTGGGGCATGTGGGTGCTGGACAGGATGCATGAAGCACCCGCATTGTCATCTTCTACCTCAACCATGTTCCTGTCTGCGTATGGAGGGACCAGAGGTTCTTGGGGGAGGTTGAGCCTGCATATAAGAGGGAAATAAGGTTGAGAACATTGGAGGTTAGGCGCTGGTCAAGGGGATAACAGTAGGAGAGTGCAGAAGGGAGGTGTTGGGTAGCATTCAGTCAGTTTGAGAGACTTGCTTCCATGCTGGCCGATCGGGGCTCAAAGGCGGAAATAGGTTGGCTATGGTACAAGGAAGGGAGAGTTCTGGAGGTTCTGAGTCAGGTTTAATTATAATATAGGACGGGTAGCAGCCTATCGAGCCAATACAAACGCACAGATGAGAGGGGCCGAGAGGGAAGTGAGGGACGATTGAGTGGTTGAGTCGTGCAGTCCCAATGGAGTATATTCCAGTAAGTTTAGGTATGTTTATAGGTGTCTATTGTGCGTTTGGAAGGTCTGGAGGTGGGAATAGAGGCTGTATTATGATGATGTTTTTTGTAAGGGTCGAAGGGGTATGTATAGGAGCCGAGGAGAGGTAGTTTGTAATGCTGAAATTTTTGGAGATCGTGGCAGCATTCCGAAGGCACCCGGACAGCATATTTATGGCTTGTAAACATATTTAAGATGTGAAATTTTATTTTCTAGGCTCGGGTCGATCGTGGTGAATTTTGGGCTTGTCCGGTGACTCGTCGAGGCCGTTTGGTGTCCGAGTAGCCCGTCGAGAAGCCTAGAACGGTCCCGATTCTTGCTAAAATTTTCTGTAATTTCTAATGCATCGCAAACATGTTTGTGGGCAGAAAACTTTTGAAAAATGAAAATGATGAATTTTTATGATGTTAATGGCATGTTATATGACGTTTATGTTTGAATGAAAAACTTTGAGGAATGCAAATTGCTTGTGACCAAGACGTAGAGGAATATGGTGACTACGGCGCATGAGGTCCGTAGAGCCATATTATAGGGGGATAATGACTACAGCGCAAGAGGTCCGTAGAGCTATTCCAGCCTAGTACTATGGTTTATAGCTTGATCAAGCGAACAGAGAGGTCGCATAAATGAGCAAACTTCACCGAAAATGTTATTATTGAGGATTTACATTAGTTACATGCCATGACGTATAGTTTGAGGATTTGAGTATGAAGTTTATTTAAAGCTTTTGATGATGATGTTTAAAGTTTATTGTTTAAAGATTAAAGTTTACAGTTTAAAGTCCTTGTAAAGTTCTGATGTTGAAATTTGAAATGTATTTTTAGTATTGTAATTTTAATGCATGTGGTTGAATATTTAGTACTTGTTATTCAGGTTTGAGCTGCTGAGCCTCTAGGCTCAGTAGATATGATTGTGTGCAGGTGAGAATGATGACGAGGTTTGTAACGACCGGACTTTTCTAAAAAGGAATTTAGAAATTTAGGTTTCGAATTGAAAGACCCAAAAATTTCAATCTTTAAAAACATAAAAGTCGTTACTAAATTCTGGACTAAATTGCGAATAAACACAATTCGATGCTGCTGAATGCGGAACAATTGAAACAGTGAAGAAAATCAGCTGGAAGGTAAACAAAACGCTGAACTAAATCATCTGCTGATCTTAAAACACACGCAGAACTGAAACACCAGCTGATGAAAATACAAATGAACTCGTATATATCTTTACACCAAATGTTCATACAGATTTCTACAAAATGAGAAACTAGAAACCTGCTAACATACAAAACCAAAAGCTGAAAAGAACAACTGAAGATGTCCACGATAAACACATCCTCCCATTTCTGATCATCTCCCTCCAGCTCCTACTGCTGATTACCTGCACTCAATGAAAACTAGTAATATATTATATGCTTTCACTGAGTGAGCAAGAAACAGAGTTTACTTGCCTGAATTCTTGAACACAAATCACGGTAGAAATCTAGCATAACGCACCGAATCATGCAAACAGAATTGAATATATGCTTTCACTGAGTGAGCAAGAAACAGAGTTTACTTGCCTGAATTCTTTAACACAAATCACGGTAGAAATCCAGCAACTCCTAACGCACCGCCTGTTTTCTTTAAAACACTTTGAAAGTATTTTGTTCGGCTTCTTGAGAGAGAGCACCGCTTTATATGATTTGATTTTGAAAGTAATGATGCATGAAGCAGCTTAAGATCCTATTTATATGATTTGTAAATGCCTAAGGAAGAAACGCATTCAATTCAATATGCCAAATTCTGAAAGAAGCGTGCTCTGTTTTAAACCAAATAATGCATATGAAAACGAACATTTTTTAGTTAAAACAAAGGATTCGATTGGCTTGTAGGAATTGTTTAGACATCTACTGTAATTGCATTCCTGCTATCTGGAATTTAGCTCTTAAATGAAAAAAAGCTAAACAATACATAGATAAAATCTGAAACTTGATTAATCAAGAGTTGAATATAATAGCATTGTAATCCCTCAATCTCATATCTTTCTAGTTTGTGGCCTCTAAAAGATCTGGTCGTTACATTCTACCCCCCTTAAAAGAATTTTGTCCCCGAAATTCACTTACTTGAAGAAATCTGGGTAGCTTTTCTACAAGTCATAATCGTCTTCCCACATAATTTCTCTTTCAGTGTGACTTACCCCCTACATCTTAATCAAGGGATAGTTCTATCCTTTAACTTACGGTTTTCTTTTAAAAGCATCTTTACTAAAACTTCTTCATAATCTAAATCTAACGCTACTTAAACAGGTTCTTATCTGAGCATCTAATTCTACTATAAGAGACGCATCGATGAAATGAAATCAAACGCAACAAATTGGAACAGTATTTGGAAACGAAACAAATTTCTACTGTTCATGAGTAGTGTTGAAAGAAACCAGCTGGGATAAATAGGAACCAGCTGGAAGGTCCTTTACTAACAACAAACATACTTATTAAAATGATGCCGTTGCAAAACAACATGAATACAACTGCTGAATACAACGATATAATGCAACTGCAGGAAATGAACTGTGCAGCTGCTGGTCATAACAATGAAATGCAAGTGCTGAAAAACGAACTTTGGTGCTGCAACATCAAACGACAGCTACGCTATCAGCTGTTGTCTATCAAACCAGACGCTGATTCGACTGACAACTACCGATTACATAGCGTCAAGTTCCGATATTACCATTCACCGGAAGATGGACAATTCTAAACATACGGGAACTAATTCGAACTCAAAAGGATCTAAACACAGTACTCTACTTCTATTTCTTCTAAGTTAGATATAAATTTCTTAACAAACCTATCTGATACAAAATACAAGTGGACCAGAATCTAACAATGCTAAGGTAAACATATTGGCAACAAAATCTTACCCGTCGTCGCTGAGGTATCTGCTTGGGTTTCTGCAGCTGTCATTAAGTAAACTCTACCGGTGATGAGTGGTCGCTTCTGGGAACACTCCCTAGACATATGGTCTGGCTTACCACAAGTATAACACACTTTCTGGCCAAAAAGACACTGGCCTGAATGATTTTTCTTACAGGTTGGACATGGAGGCCTAGTTCCTGAATTAGGAACAGCAGAGATAGGCTGAACAACTAAGGGTTCTTTTTCTTGATACTCCTGCTGGTTATTATTTGGTTTCTTATTTTGCCTACGGTCATTCTGCTGAAAAGCTTGTCTTTTTAATTGTCTCTCTTCTTCTATTATTTTCCAGTCTTGTTCTGCCCGTAGAGCCTTATTCACGGCTGATCTATAATCTACGGGTTCTGCCAATCTAACATCATGTCTAATCATCGGTTTCAACCCATCAACAAAATGTTCTAGCTTCATATCTGCATTTGTCCCAATTAAAGGAACAAAATAACAACCTCTCTCAAACTTACGGATATAATCCCGCATAGAAATCTCTCCCTACTGCTGATTACCTGCACTCAATGAAAACTAGTGAGCCAAAGGCTCAGCAGGTAAATCTGGAATAGAAAAATCATGCAATAGAACTGAAACTTGAATCTGGAATCTGAAAGCTGAATACATAATCTGAAAATCTGTGTACGCTTTGAAATGAACAAGCGCACTAACATATATCTATATCTGAGAATTCTGAAAGAAACTGAAAGCATAATACATAATCAAATTCTGAAAACATTTTCTTTAAATATATTCTGGAGCTGTGACTAAAATCACATTTGCACTCTTCTGAAATTATGACAACACTTAAAACATTTTGGTTCAATTCGCTTGATCAAACTCCTGATATCAGTTTCTAGCACTATGGCTCATGGTGAAGGGATATATAGATCCGTCGACCTATACACCTGATCCTTCCTCTGTTGAAAGGGCATACGGTTCGTCAGCCGCACACTCACCCTTCCTCTGGGGACCCTCTTAGTTGTCATAACTTAAAACATTTTCTAAAACATCGTTCTACTCTTTATTTTCTTTCTAAAAATCTGTTTTCTTTCTCTCTGTACGTTTACTAGTTTTCTCTCGTCTAATGATGTTCTGGAACTGTAAATGATTTCTCTGTAAGGCTTGCGAAAATGAAAACTGAATAAAAAGGCTACTTGAATCTGTCAGTTAAGTCGAACTTAAAACATTTTCTAAAACATCGTTCTACTCTTTATTTTCTTTCTAAAAATCTGTTTTCTTTCTCTCTGTACGTTTACTAGTTTTCTCTCGTCTAATGATGTTCTGGAACTGTAAATGATTTCTCTGTAAGGCTTGCG
>KQ991565.1:40941-66658 GCA_001598015.1 Dorcoceras hygrometricum | reverse complement strand
ATACTAATAGCTGATGAACAAATTACCAGCTGATGAACAACTATCAATTGACGAACGAACTATCAGCTGCTGAACAATAAAATATACAACAGCTGAACATGAAATAGTGTGACTGTTGGTCGCAACTACTGAACTCAAACAATGCGACAGTTGAAATCTATACTTAGAATATTTTCAACAAAGAAATATCAGTCGTGGTATAAGAACCAGATTCTTAACCTAACCAGGTGAATGATGATGGTTTTCCTTTGTCTGAAGAATTCAAAATATCTGAAGAAATTTCTGGAAATAATCGAATAATTGTAAGCTATCAAAATATCTGAAGAAATTTCTGGAAATGATCGAATAAGCTACTTGTAAGCTACTTCGATGGAATTTCTGAAGAAAACTCAAGAATCTACCTATTAACATCACCAAACCATTTTCTAAAACATCTCTTTGGATCAAATACAGTAAAGCGCAACCTTCATAAAAACAGAGCATAAACTTTTCTGGTTTTGAAGAACAGCCGAAGCCATCTTCCTTTCTTTAAAATCTCATATAATCATGCAAACAGAATTGAATATATGCTTTCACTGAGTGAGCAAGAAACAGAGTTTACTTTCCTGAATTCTTTAACACAATAACGGCAGAGAATCCAGCAACTCTTAACGCACCGCCTGTTTCCTTTAAAACTCTTTGAAAGTATTTTGTTCGGCTTCTTGAGAGAGAGCACCGCTTTATATGATTTGATTTTGAAAGTAATGATGCATGAAGCAGCTTAAGATCCTATTTATATGATTTGTAAATGCCTAAGGAAGAAACGCATTCAATTCAATATGCCAAATTCTGGAAGAAGCGTGCTCTGTTTTAAACCAAATAATGCATATGAAACCGAACAGTTTTTAGTTAAAACAAAGGATTCGATTGGCTTGTAGGAATTGTTTAGACATCTACTGTAATTGCATTCCTGCTATCTGGAATTTAGCTCTTAAATGATAAAAAACTACACAATACATAGATAAAATTTGAAACTTGATTAATCAAGAGTTGAATAATAGCATTGTAATCCCTCAATCTCATATCTTTCTAGTTTGTGGCCTTTAAAAGATCTGGTCGTTACAAGGTTCAAGTCGGCGATGTTTGAGGATCTTGGACACTGGCGACGCACTCCCGAGACCTTCTAAGCTTCCGCAAAAGATTTTTATGAGATGTTACTTAAATTTTGAGGACATTTTCGTTTATGAGTTATTTTTGAAATAAATTCTTATATCGTTAGAGTTTGAAATTTGATATTTAATTCGTTTGAAAATTTTGTTGGGATATACGCTTTATCTCGGTATGAAATTATTTTATATTTTTTTCTAGTTAGTTGCATCAAGTTAAATTTTACGAATATTGTTTGGAAAACTATCAAGAATACTATTCAGCACTTATCATGACAAGTACATTTATCACTTGTTTTTTTTTCAATACGGTTTTATTTAAAGGAAAATATTTCAGTGAGTCGAGTCATTTCAGTTGGTATCAGAGCAAGGTCCTGAAGGGTTGTGCCTGCTGCGGGTCCTGAGAAGCTCAAATGGTCGTGCCTCAAGTTTGTAAGTTTTAAAGTTTCAAAATATGCATGACTGAAGTATATGATTCAAAAATTGTCACGAATTATTTTTTTCTAAGCAAATGATGTGTCATAGATGCATGTGGGTTATATGTGATCTTGGATTGTATGCACAGATATGCCTCCTAGACGTCGATTGAGCAGCGACTCCATGGATGGGAGGAGGGGAGGCGAGACCCACCTCCACCTCCACCCCTGGATGCTAGTGGACAATTGTTGACTGGATTGACTCGATTGATGGAGCAGCAGTCTGAGGCTGCTCGGAGGGTGCGACCGGAGGCAGTGTATGAGCGCTTCCGGAAGATGGGCCAGAAGGAGTTCTTGGGTACCGCAGATCCTTTCGTGGCTGAGGACTGGATAGAGTCCTTGGAGATGATATTTAACGTTATGGAACTGAGGGACGATGATAGGGTGCGCTGCGCCAAGTACATGCTGCGAGGTGATGCACGTTTATGGTGGGAAGGAGCCGGGAAGTCGGTGGACATTGATACCTTGACCTGGGAGGGGTTCAAGGAGCTATTTTATGGCAAATACTTCTCAGAGGAGGCACGAGCCAGACTGAAGAGGGAGTTTATGAACCTTCGACAGGATGACATGTCGGTGGCCGAGTTTGTTTGGAAGTTTGACAGAGGATGCCATTTTATGCCCCTGATCGCTGATAATGCAACGGAGAAGCTGAAGCATTTCATGGAGGGATTTAGGCCTACTATCAAGAGGGATGTGTTAGTAGTGGGGGTGTCTGATTATCCCGCGGCTATTGCAGGAGCCCTTCAAGCTAAGAGGGTGCTCCGGGAGATGGAGCAGGATGTGCAGAGGAAGAGGCCACCACCCCAGCCAGCACAGCAACAGAACAAGACACCTCACACGGGTCTACCCAGACAGTTCAAGCAACAAGGGAAGCAATCGCAGAGGCCTACAACCCCACAGTCAGACGATAGGCCGCTATGCCCGGAGTGTCAGCGCAGACATTTCGGGAAGTTCCTGGCAAAGGCGAATGTGTGCTTCAAGTGCAAGGCACCGGGACACATATCCACCGCGTGTCCACAGCTGAGGCAGCCTGTTCCGGGCAAAGTCTTCATCATGCAGGCGGAACAAGCAAACCCAGACTCTACGTTGATCACAGGTAACTTGTTGCATTCAGTAACTTATTTATTACTACGTATTAGTAACGTGATAGTGTTAATGGATATGAGATTGAAATTGTTTTCTCGTTATAAAATTGCATGCCTTGTTCCCCAATTTGTGTTGAGAACGTGAATCTTATGGTTTTAGTCAGCACGATTAGGGATAGGAGTTTGTGGGGTATGATGCCACTTCTTTTCAGGTCTAATTTTCTTGTCGGGAGTTTCCACTAGCGCTCTGATGGATTCGGGAGCTACACATTCTTTCATAGCAGAGTCTTTCGTGGTGAGTATGGGTATCACACCGGAGAAGTTGAGTTGGGGATTCAGTGTGACAGTCCCATCAGGGGAAGAGATGTTATCAATGCAGTTGGCTAGAGACGTGGAGCTCAACTTGTAGGGGAATTCCGTTCGGACGGACTTGATAGTTTTGCCCATGCCAAAGTTCGATATTATCTTAGGGATGGACTGGTTGACAGCAAATGAGGCATCGATCAATTTTTGACAGAGGACAGTGAGAATTGTACCGCCTGGTGGGAAGCCGTTTATCTTTGAGGCGGCCAGATGCAGACAGATGCCACGAGTGATATCTTGCATCCAGGAAATAAAGCACATGAGGAGGGGCTGTCGGGGATTTCTAGCTAGTGTTATATCTGTACCGGAAATAGCCGATCGGGTAATCGAAGAGGTAGAGGTGGTCATGGAGTTTCTCGATGTGTTCCCTAACAATGCGGCCAGATGCAGACAGATGCCACGAGTGATATCTTGCATCCAGGAAATAAAGCACATGAGGAGGGGCTGTCGGGGATTTCTAGCTAGTGTTATATCTGTACCGGAAATAGCCGATCGGGTAATCGAAGAGGTAGAGGTGGTCATGGAGTTTCTCGATGTGTTCCCTAACAATATTTCCGATGTTCCACCCGAGAGAGAGGTGGATTTTTCGATAGAGTTGATGCCAAGTATGTGAGACCCGAAAGCTCATAAGATTAATTGAGTTAATTAATCGGGTTTTATTGAGATCAGCTTTGATTTGTTATGCTTGGAGAAGCTATCGGGTTTTGTTTTAGTCCTTGGAACAAGTCTGGAGAGTTAAAACTTTGGCTTGAGATCTGTTCAGAAGCTAGCGTGGGTCATCGCTTAGTGCTAGCGTTCAGAAGTGGTGACATAAGCAGTTGTCGCTAGTTTGTTGGTTTCCAGTTTTGAGGAGAAGTCTGTTATCGTGAGCATTCAGATGTTTCCTAGCGTGTTTTGTAACGGGAGCTTATACGTTGTCTTTTGGATTAGTTGGAACGTCATCGTTTTGGATTAGTGGATAAGACTCAGCTGTGAGTTGTGTTAGCTTCAGCTGTGTGGTTGTCAACAGATGTTGGATAGTTGTTCAGCAGTGAGTAGTGGGTGACGTGTCCAGTTGCGACAGTAGTCCTACGACGTTGTTTGAGTTAGTAGATATCTGTTTTGGCTTAGAGAGAGATCTGTTGAGAGATCTGGATCTAGCGGGAATATCAGTTGTGATAGCTTAAGTGTTGGTGAATACTGTTCCTTCAGCTGTGAGCGCCTTTGACTTAATAAGAGGACTTGGTCTTCGAATTGAGTATCCAGTTTCCATACTTAGAAATATTTCCCGATAGTAAACTCTGTCGCGATACCCTAGTTACTGTTCACCGAACCTTATCTTCTTCGATTGTCGACGGTAGACAGCTCCGATTGAAGTAAGAGTGGTAGCGTTGGACTCCTCTTGCTGAGACGCTTCGTTTGGATATAGCTTTCGGACGTTTTCTTGAAGCTGGTGAGGATTAGCTAAGACATATCCCTTCTGTAGTCTGTTAGCATACCATCCTAGCTTTTTGGGGTAAGTTTAGATCCTACCTTTAAGCTTTGTTTAGAGCTTTCTGTTGTGTTAGAGAGGTAGGGTAGCTGGTGGAGTTCGTAGCTCCCAGCTGCTGGTTCCTGTGCTTCGGTCCCTGAGGTTTTGTATGTTGACGTTGAGCAGGTGATAGATATGTGTGCTCGGGACTTCATTGTGGCAATCTGCTGTGGTAATTGTAGCACAGAGGGTTTGAGGTACGGATGTGAGCTTGTCTTACAGCGTGGATTTGGCATGGATATTATGTGTAATGTTGTGTTTGCTCTGTATTGTTGTTGCCTGCATATGTTTCGTGATTTATATGGCAAGCTGTTGCATTGCATACACATCTGTCATATCCAGTTCAGATCTTGTAGCCTTGCGTTGTTGTACTGTTCTGTTGCGTGCCAGGATGCGAAGGCGAGCGACAATACTGCACTCTCATATCTCTGCTGGGTTTAGTTAGCCACTATGAGCCGAGTGGTTAACTACCACAGTTCATGAGTTGGGCAACGGCAGGTTGAGCAGTTGTGAAGCATCTGGTATCGGGTGTGGTGTATATATGAGTGGGTAATTCTGATATGCTTGTACGCACACCGTGGCCACTATTCTTGCAGAATTTGTTGTCAGCTGTTGATCTATGCCTGAGTTCTTTGGCTCCCTGTTGTGGTTGTAGCCTTCGGCTGCTGCCCTGTTCCTCATGCATAGCATCTGCATTTTTATCTATTGCTGTCTATTGCTGTTTTTCAGTTGCTCTCCGTACTGGGTTTTGACCCCGATGTCCCTCTGGGGCTTGTGTTTGTTTCCTGTGTGTAGTTTCAGGTTTCACAGGTTTCTCTGCTTGTCGTGGCTTTGACCCAGCTGGAGGTACCCCAGGAGGTGGTTAGAGTGTCCCAGTCAGCGTATAGCATATATGTACTAGTACTGTCAGCCGGGGAATGCCCTGTGCTTGTGGGATTCAGTTGTATGCTGTAGTACTTGTATTTGTTTAAATGTTGTACTGTTGTACTGAGTGTTTGTAAACTGGGATATTTTAAGTATGGTTGTATTTCAAATTATATATTCTAAACCGTCAGGCCTAAAGCGAAAAATTTGCCACTATTTTATTGCTTCCGTGTTGTGCTTTATGTGGTTTTGCTATGTTTTGTGCACGAGGCCAGACATTTTTGGTATCAGAGCTTAAGCTGGGATAAGCTCGATTTCTGTTGATCACACTGAGTCTAGGCACAATGTTGTGCTTGATTATGGGATCTATTTGCTGCATTTAATTGTGTTGTATCTGTTCTGTTGTGACCTTACCCTCTTAGTGTTTCTTAGATGCCGCCTAGACGTAGGGGTAGAGGTAGAGGGCAGATTCCGGAAGAGTCGGAAGGTCAGAACGAAGGTGATCAGCGTAGTTTTCCCCTCCGTGGACACGGTAGGCGAGCTGAGGATGAGGTTGACGAGTTGGCTGCTTGTGTGAACAATATGGAACTCGTTATGGCGAGGTTTCAGCGTATGAATCCTCAGGTTTTAAATGGGGATGAATCTAGTGCTGATGCAGATTCGTGATTGCAGCATGTCACGGGTTTGTTTAACCGTGTGCAGTATGATGACGAACTTAAGTTGAGTCTGGCTACTTTTCAGTTAAGGAAAGGTGCGGAGCGTTGGTGGAGAGGCGCTTCGAGAACTTTGGAAGAGACTTGAGTAGGGATTTTGTGGGACAGTTTTTGTGCAGCTTTTCGTCAAGAGTATGTCCCGGAGTCCTATGTGAACGCTCGTGAGCGTGAGTTTGATAACTTGGAGAAAGGCTCTATGTCTGCGAGAGAGTATGCCCGTAGGTTTCTTCCCTTCTTGCGTATGTGCAGCACGTTGCTGGCCGAGAGAGAGCGAAGGGAACTAGGTTTCTTGAGGGGCTGAATGAGGAGTTGTATTCTTTGGTATTGGTGAGTTCACCCAAGAGCTATGCGGAGGCGGTGGACAGTGCGATATACATTGAGGAAGGTTTGAGGAATCGTCGGTCTCGTGTTAGGCCGCAAGTGGCGCATAGTAGTCGTCCAGTGGTTCAGGGAGTGCAATCTTCCCAATCGTCTCAGTCGTCTCAGCCACCCCAGCAGCAGCAGTTAGCTTAGCAGTCGGGACGCCAGAGGTTTAGGCCTCGTCGCCACCAGTTCAAGAAGAAGACAGGTTCTAGTTCTTCTGGTTCTGGTAGTTCTAGCAGTGGTAGCCCTAGGGCAGAGTTTTGTGGCTTTTGTGGAGGCAAGCACCCTTCGACCCAGTGTGTTGGAGTGCAGGGTTCATGTAACATCTGTGGACAGTATGGGCACTTTGCGAGAGTGTGTCCGTTGGCTTGATCTCAGCAAGCTGAAGCTTCACCTCAGGGTCGTGGTGGATCTTCTAGAGGTCGTTCTTTTCCGGTGCCTCAGTCTAGAGCGGGAGAGACGCAGTTTAGGCTGTTTCAGCAGCCTGGTCCGTCGCGTTTCGGACAGTCTTCCCAGCAACATTTCTCAGTTCCCCAAAAAGCCCAGCTGAATGCCATTACGAGGGAGCAAGCGGACTCAGAGCGGAGTGATTGCTGGTATTTGCTCTGTCTTTGATTTTCCTACACGAGTATTGTTTGATACTGGCGCATCGCATTCGTTTATTTCTGATGCATTTGTGGTTGAGCATGGTTCGCATACCACCTCTTTGCGCGATGTTGTCTCTGTTGCAACTCCAGCTGGCGCGAGCCTGTACTCCCGAGAGGTTTTGTTGAATGGTATTTTGAGGTTTGGTGAGAATGTTTTGTTCCGATTTTGATTCGCTTGCTGTTATGGGATTTCGACTATATAATGGGAATGGATGTGTTGTCGAGTTTTAGGGCCTCGGTGGATTGTTTCCATGGCATTGTGTGTTTTAGGCCTCAGTTTGGCAAGAATTGGAACTTTTATGGCCATGATTCTCAGTCGAAGATTCCTTTGGTCTCTGCGATGGAGATGTTTAGTCTATTGTCTTTAGAGAACGCTGGATTTATGATTTATGCGTTGGACGCATATTCTTCTTCATGTGTGGAGCTTAGTGATGTTCCGGTTGCTCGTGATTTCCCCGATGTGTTTGAGGAGGTTCCTAGTTTTCCTCCAAAAAAGGAGATCGACTTTAGCATCGAGCTGGTGTCTGGCATAGCTCCGATCTCGCGTGCACCGTATCGTTTAGCACCTGCAGAGTTGAGGGAGCTTAAGGTGCAGCTTGACGACTTGCTGGAGAAAGGCTTTATTAGGCCTAGCATGTCGCCATGGGGAGCTCCGATTTTATTTGTGAAGAAGAATGATGGCACTATGAGAATGTGCATCGATTTCCGCCAACTGAATAAGGATACTGTGAAGAATAAGTACCCTTTGCCTAGTATTGATGATTTGTTCGATCAGTTGCAAGGTTCTGCCGTGTATTCGAAGATCGATTTGCGCTCGGGGTACCATCAGTTGCGGATTAGAGAGCAAGATGTTGCGAAAACTGCGTTTCGTACGAGGTATGGGCATTATGAGTTTCTGGTTATGCCTGTTGGTTTGATGAATGCCCCTGCAGTTTTCATGGACTTGATGAGTAGATTCTTTCGAGAGTACATTGATCAGTTTGTGATTGTGTTTATCGATGATATCTTGGTGTACTCGAAGACTCTGATGGAGCACCAGGAGCATTTGAGGATTGTTCTCCAAACTCTTCGAGACTCGCAGCTGTTTGCTAGGTTCTCTAAGTGCGAGTTCTGGTTGGATAGAGTGGTGTTTCTGGGTCATGTGATTTCAGCAGATGGGATTTCTGTGGATCCCAGTAAGGTAGAAGCTGTTGTCAATTGGGAGCGTCCCAGGAATGTGTCGGAGATTCGTAGTTTCTTGGGTCTGGCTGGCTATTACCGTCGCTTTATCGAGGGATTTTCTAGTATAGCTAAGCCGATGATGCAGTTGACCCAGAAGGACAAGCGTTTTGTTTGGACTGAGCAATGTGAGAGCAGTTTTCAGTTGCTCAAAGAGAAGCTAACTTCTGCGCCTGTGTTAGCTTTACCGTCTGGTCCAGGTGGTTTTGTTGTTTGTTCATATGCTTCGCTCAATGGATTGGACTGTGTGTTGATGCAGAATGGTCGAGTCATTGCTTATGCTTCTCGGTAGTTGAAACCGCATGAGACTCGATACCCAGTTCATGATTTAGAGCTAGCAGTCGTGGTCTTTGCTTTGAAGATTTGGCACCACTATCTGTATGGCGAGCAGTTCGTGGTGTATTCGGACCACAAGAGTCTCCAGTATTTGTTTTCTCAATCAGATCTGAATATGAGACAGCGTAGATGGATGTAGCTGCTTAAGGATTTTGATTGTGAGATCCAATACCAGCCTGGTAAAGTTAATGTAGTGGCTGATGCCTTGAGTAGGAAAGCTCAAGTGGCGATGCTTGCATCTGTGCAGATTTTGAAGGTGCATGAGCATTTAAGCACTACTGGTTGGCGTTTTTACCCAGCTGAGGATTATGTTGTGGTGTTTTCTTTCCAAGTTGAGCCACAGATTGTTGCGAGCATTAGAGTTGCTCAAAGGACAGATCCTTCCATCCATGAGCTAAAGCTGAAGGTTAGAGCTGGACATCTTGAGGAGTATTCTATCTCTCCTGATGGTTGTTTGAGATTCCGTGGCAGGTTGGTCGTGCCAAATCTGATTGATTTGAAGGAAGAGATCCTTAAAGAACCGCACTGCAGTAGGCACAGTGTTCATCCAGGCATGAGGAAGATGTATTATGCCTTAAATTCTCACTTCTGGTGGGCTGTTTTGAAGAGCGACGTTACTGATTTTGTGGCTAGATGTCTGAATTGTCAGCAAGTCAAGGCTGAAAAGATGAGACCTGGTGGTCTATTGCAGAGTCTGGAAGTGCCCCAGTGGAATTGGGAGCACATAGCGATGGATTTTGTGACGCATCTGCCTCGTTCCAGCAGAGGATGCGATACTGTGTGGGTTGTTATCGACAGATTTTCGAAGTCTGCTCACTTCATTCCCTATGGTATGACGTTTTCTTTGAAGAAAATGGCGAAACTGTACGTGGATTTTGTGGTGCGTTTGCATGGTGTGCCTGTTTCCATTGTCTCAGACAGAGATCCGAGATTTACTTCCAGGTTATGGAAGAGTTTGCAGACAGCTTTAGGTACTAGATTGGCTATGAGTACCGCGTATCACCCCCAAACAGATGGCCAATCTGAGAGGATCCAGATTTTGGAGGATATGCTAAGAGCTGTAGTGATGGACTTCGGTGGTAACTGGCAGGATTCACTGTCTTTGGTAGAGTTTTCTTACAATAACAGCTACCAAGTGACGATTGTCATGGCACCGTTTGAAGCACTGTATGGCAGGAAGTACAGGTCGCGTGTGTGTTGGGAAGAAGTAGGTGAGAAGCAGTTGCCTTCTTCAGAATTTGTGCAGCAGATGAGAGATCATGTAGATCTGATTAGCCAGCGTATGAAAGTTGCACAAGATCGCCAAGCCAGTTATGCAAATAAGAGGCGTAGGCCTTTAGAGTTTCAGGTTGGTGATCGTGTTTTCCTGAAATTTTCTCCTTTTCGTAGTATTTTGCGATTTGGTCTCAAGGGTAAGTTAGCTCCTCGTTATGTTGGACCGTAGATTGTTGAGAGGATTGGACCTTTGGCATATCGGCTGTTGTTGCCACCAGAATTGTCTTCCTTACATGATGTGTTTCATGTTTTGATGTTGAGGAAGTATGAGCCAGATCCATCTCATGTGTTGAGGACAGACGAGGTAGAGCTTGATCAGACATTGAGCTATGTTGAGTATCCCTTGCAGATTCTGGATAGGAAGGAGAAACAGCCGAGGAACAAGACCATTCCCTTAGTGATGGTTCAGTGGAGCAAGCATGGTAGAGAAGAAGCTACCTGGGAACTGGAAGAAAAGATGCAGTGTGAGTGGCCGCATCTGTTTGAGTGAGCACTGTTTTAGATTTCAGTAGCTAGTTGTTCCTTGTTTTTCCAGTGGTTGTGTGACACCCGAACCCACGGGAATCACGAGTTTGGGGTAAATAAAAATTTTAGAATAAAAAGAAGAGCTGAAAGACAATTTGTTATAAGCTGTATTCCTTATAACTTAAAAAGTAATTGAAACACGAACACAAAAGCTGACAAACACGTATACACTTGCGCGCCAACTATTGACAAATATTTTCGCGGAAAAACAGATTCTATTATATAGATTGCAATTGCGAGTTACAATATCTGAAATTCTGTTTGAATATACAACTGTTGTAATTTAATACAGATGCCTAACATACAATACAACATCAGCTATGACACGGAAAACTCTGGCCATTAATAAACACAACACCCAGCAGCTGCTATCAGTTTTCACCTCTTGTTCGCTCCTCAGCTGTCATACCTGCACCATTTTAAAAGCTAATGAGCCTAGGGGCTCAGCAAGTAAAATCTAAGTAATAACGAATTCATTTAACGCAGGCAGACATCTGAACATACATAACTTGAGTTAAAGGAATCATCAATACATAAACGTTTCATAAACATTTCTTTCTTTCATATACTTGGAGACAGGGGATAATAGCCCAGATCTCATCATCAATATCATTTTCTTTAGATTTATGGCTTAGAAGCTCTCCTTAGGTCTGTGTTGCACTTTGATCAAAATGACTTCCGATATCAGTTTTTCAGTTTTCACCTCTTGTTCGCTCCTCAGCTGTCATACCTGCACCATTTTAAAAGCTAATGAGCCTAGGGGCTCAGCAAGTAAAATCTAAGTAATAACGAATTCATTTAACGCAGGCAGACATCTGAACATACATAACTTGAGTTAAAGGAATCATCAATACATAAACGTTTCATAAACATTTCTTTCTTTCATATACTTGGAGACAGGGGATAATAGCCCAGATCTCATCATCAATATCATTTTCTTTAGATTTATGGCTTAGAAGCTCTCCTTAGGTCTGTGTTGCACTTTGATCAAAATGACTTCCGATATCAGTTTTAGCATATAGCTCATATGAAAGGGCAGCCGACATCTGGACGACTACTCACCCTTCTCCTTGTGACCGTCTGTTATCTATGTCATAAACCTTAAAATAACTTTTATTCCTTTAACATCCTTTATTTCTTTGAAATCTCTTTAAACATCATCGGGTTCCATCATTTAAAACTCTCGCTTCCCATATTAAAACTTTACTGAGTATCGAATTCGACTGCTGAAACTCATCGCTGAAATGAAATCAGTCGTAACAAAGTGAAACAATACTTTGAAACAAAACAGATCTTCACTGTTCACGTTTATCGTAAAACAGATGTGAGAATATTTGTGAATATTTGAAACAGATGTAGTAAATGAAACGGCGTCGTTAGCGTAAGAAACAGATGTGGCTTGGGATACTGTTTGAATAGTGAACAGCTGTAACTATGACATAGAATTGGTCACTCAGCTGTTAACGAACTGGTTCTGGTCAAATAGATGTCAATGCAACTAAGTTGGTCAACTCAGATGTCAACACTACTTACACAAAGGCTTTCAGGTATTGAACAAACCAACGGCTGAATACAAATTTAAGCAACAGCTGGTTACGAACAAATGCAACAGCTGATTACAAAACAATGCAACAGCTGAAAATGAACAGTGCAACTGCTGGCTACATCAATATAATGCAACAGCTGATGAACAAACTAACAGCTGATGACTCAACAATACAACAGCTGTTTACGAAAACTGATGCAACAGCTGATGAACAAACTAACAACTGATATAAGAAATTCTGGAAACCAAAAGCTGATTTTAAACTTGGTATTGCAGCATCTAAACGACAGCTACGCTATCAGCTGTTATTTATCAAACCAGACTTTATACTGATTCGATTAACAACATCCGATTACATAGCGTCAAATTCCAATGTTACAATTCACCAGAAGGAAGAACATTCATGAACATACTTGAATCAAACTCGAATCCTCAGTATCCATATTTTTTTGGAAAACACTTGGAAGCATAAAAACATCATTTTGAACCCAATCTTTCTTTCCTTCGTTCATGTGTAAATCATTTTAAACATGAACTTCAACATATCTTAAACATGCAGGCAAACAGATCCATAAAATGAATAAAATCAATATAAGCTTTAAACGGTGTAGTAAGGATCAGCTTTTACTTGCCTTAACAAAGCTTTGCAACCGTGGTTAATTCTGACAGAATCTTCTCCCTGAGCAATACACAAACTCCTCTGGAAAATATTTTGAAGAACACTAAAGATTTTCTTTGCAAATGATAATGATCTTGCTTTCAAAACAGCTATTTATATGGAAGGGATTAGTGGCAAGGTGCTATGTTACAAAGCATGACACACTTCAACCAAGTTGTGAAATTTTAGTAAAATTCCCTTCATATCATTTAAATTTGTAAAACACCAAACCTTTTTCAAAAGAAATCATTTGTCCTCCTTAAAGATATTTTCAATCGATTTAAACCTACTCATGTATTGCTCTTGGAGTCATCTGCTGGAACCACCGCGACGCATCTTGATTTTTTCTGAAATCAATGAAATCAGCAAACGCATAACATTTAAAATTGCCATTTTGGCCCATGAAATTAATAAAATACATAAATGTGGTCTTATGGATTTTGGGGCGTTACAGGTTGGTTGTTGGTTGTTTCCCCAGTTATCTTGAAGTCTTGTTTTGGATTGATTGATTTCGAGGACGAAATCCTGTTTTAGTGGGGGAGAGATGTGAGACACGAAAGCTGATAAGATTAATTGAGTTAATTAATCGGGTTTTATTGAGATCATCTTTGAGTTGTTACGCTTGGAGAAGATATCGGGCTTTGTTTTTAGTCCTTGGAACAATTCTGGATAGTTAGAACTTTGGCTTGAGATCTGTTCAGAAGCTAGCGTGGGTCATCGCTTAGTGCTAGCGTCCAGTAGTGGTGACGTAAGCAGTTGTCGCTGGTTTGTTGGTTTCCAGTTTTGAGGAGAAGTCTGTTATCATGAGCATTCGGATGTTGCCTAGCGTGTTTTGTAGCGGGAGCTTATACGTCATCGTTTGGATTAGTTGGAATGACAGCGTTTTGGATTAGCGGAGAAGACTCAGCTGTGAGTCCGGGCCGCCGGTCCGGGCCGGGTCGGAACCGGCGGGCCAACCGTTAGCAATAAAAAAAATTAAAATGACACACAACGGTCGACCCGACGGGCCCAAACCGCCAGGCAGACCGTTGCAAAATTAAAAAAAAAATTTGCCTATAAATACCCCAACTCCCTTTGCTTCATTCCACACCAACTTCTCTCAGTCTTCATCTATATCTCAATCTTTTATCTTTCTATCTCATATTCTTATCTCGTAATTTCTTAAGCTCTCGTAAATCCCTAATTTCTTCTTTTTGTAATCTATCAACTACTACATTACAAATGGCGGATCAAGTCGTCGTGGTGGACGTAAAGGAAAATCTGTTGTTTCCCCTACGACTGATGTTTCTCCATTAAACATCGAAGATCTTGATTTTCTATTCGACGACGATGAAAATACTCAACAAGAAGTTGAAGTCCAACCAACACGTCAATAAAGTCAAGGCACTCAAGGTAGCACATCGATACCGTTGGCGCCTACAGTGTCGATGGGTGGAAGGTCAAAATCCGACATCTTCATCAAACATTTTGATAAGGTGACACTTCCCTCTGGTGATCTTCAAGCAATTTGCAAGTATTGTTCAAAATTCAATAAATGGCAACATGGAGGAGGATATGGCATCTTGAACTGGCACATCGAGAAGAATCATCCGGTGGAAATTGGTATTTCTAGAACTCAAACTCAAATACCTACATTTTCATCCCAATCTGGTAACGACTCTCAACTTTTTAAATTTTCTGAATCTCAATTTAGGGATGAAACTGGTAGATTTGTTGCTGTAGAACAACTTTCATTTAGTTTTGGTGATAAATTATCTTTTGAAAATTGGCTTTCATCTAGTGCTAATCCTGCAATTAGACGCATACCACGTAATACACTTAGACGCACTTCACAAATTAGTTGCTACACAAAAAAAGGAATTGATTAAAAAATTTGCTAGTTTAGATAATAAAGTTTCTTTGTGTTCTGATATTTGGAGTGATCATTGGCAATCGTGCTCATACATGGGAATTATTTGTCATTGGATTGATAATGCATGGAATATTCAAAAACGTTTGCTTGCATATCACTGTTTCAATGATCCACACACTGCACAAAATATTTCTCCTCTCATGTTATTTTAGAATAATATGATTTGACTTCAAAAATTTTTTCAATTTCTTTTGATAATGCAAGTACAAACACTTGTAGTATTGATGAATTAATTAGACTGTGTCCACCATCGATAGGTGGTAAATTTTTTCATATTAGATGCACATGTCATATTTTTAACTTGTGTGTGCAAGATGGCCTTAAAAGTTTAGAACTTTATATTAAACCAATTAAATCTGCAATTCATTATCTGTGGACACATCCCCAATTTATGAAACAATGTGCTAAATTTTGTAAATTAAATGGCATGAGGCTGAAACGGTTTGCGCGTGATGTTCCAACATGTTGGAACTCAACGTACAAACTTTTGTTGTTCACATTCGAATATAAAGATTTACTATGTGGATTTTTTGGACAAATTATTCAATCTTCTAATATTTATTTATATTCAAACCAATTGACTATTTTTACCACTATATGTGAAATTTTAAAAGTTTTTAATGATGCCACTGACCAACTTTCTGGTGTATATTATCCTACATGTCATTTTGTTTTGACACATCTTTGTAACGTTGCATGTACTTTTAGCGAACATTTAAATTCTAATGATCCAGCATTAATTGAATGCATTATTAGTATGAAAACAAAATGGGAAAATATTTTTTTAATATTCCTGATATTTTTTTATGTGCTATAGTTTTAGACCCTAGACTTAAATTAGATGTTTTAGGTGAATTGCTTACATTGTACTATGATTCCTTGGATCCAATTACTGACGCATGTCCTTCTTCTTCCATGATTATTTTTAGTGTTAAAAATAGTTTAACTGAAATTTTATACTGAATATATGGTTCACAAGTTGGTACACAAGCACAACAACACACCACCTCTAGTAGCACCACATCACGACTATCCAAGGCTCAACTTTTAGTTCGTGAACGGACGAAACGTCCTCGAAGATCCTCAAGTTCCAGAGAATTATTTAACGACTACTTTTGATTTTAGTGATGCAGACGAACACGTTCGACATACTGAGATGGTGGGCTCAAAAGACGCAAGTATATCCCATTTTGTCTTTAATGACAAAGGAGATTCTTGTATATCCTGTTTCAACGGTTGCAGTGGAGCAAGCGTTAAGCATGGGAGGAAACACGCTGGACGAGAGGAGATCTACTATTAGGCCGGAGAATTTGGAAGCACAATGTCTTCTTAACGATTGGTCGAGAGCTGCTTCAAGAACACAAGATAGCCAAAACGAGACAAATGACGACGAAGACACCGAGGACACTTCTGGAACAACTGGAGGATGCACAAGTGATTAGATCAATTTTCCAATTTAATTCGTCTTTTACTTTCTATTGTAATTTTAACTTATTTGTATTGTTATTCAATAACATTTATTTGGTAAAAGTATTTACATTTCAAATGCAAATCTCAATAATTATGAATTTAAATTTAAATTCGAATTCAAACACAAATTTAAATTAAAATTCAAATAGAAATAGCAAATTTAAATTTGAATTGCAAAAATCAAGTTTCAAAAAGGAAAAAAAAATTTAAATTACTTTCATTTTTTCGTTTAAAAAATCGAATTTAAATTATTTTAAATTTTTTCTTTTTTTTATTCACACAAATTTCAAAAAAAATAAAAACCGGACCGGAACCGGCGGTTTGGACCGGGACCGGTTCTCACGGTTCTGGTTCCGGTTCCAGGTTTTAAGGACCCGGACTCGCCGGTTCCGACCCGGAACCGGCCCGTGGCCGGGTCTACTCACACTTGAACCTATATTTTCTAGAGAAATAGCAGATGCATATCTATCCATGGAGCCAAGTGGACGAGGTTTCTTAATTCCATCAATCCCTTCTACTTCATGCTCTTCTTCATCTACAGAAATATTCACCTCTGCTCTACAGTTTTCCTCCATTCTTTTGTTTTCTTTCTGTTCCTCCCTTCTAAAATAGCCTGCTTGCACTTATTACGATCTTCTTGGGATGCTTTTTGACAACGAGATACATTTCCAGGTATATTTCCTATATGCTCTTTGATCCTATACACTCCCCTTGACGTCACTTTCCCACACAATTTGCATTTAACTTTGTCGAGGTTTTTAGGATCAATCAACATTCCAAACTCCCATCCGATGTCATTTGACTTTCTCCTAAGAATCCCGGATTCAGGTTGAGTGACAGATGCTGTCGAAGATGGATTGCTTGCCATTGTTTCCTATTGGAAACTCATAATGGAAAGATATCCCAACAAAAGAGAGAGAGCAATAAGATGCACCAACACAATAAGATAATTGAGCAAGTCTGACAAATTTTGATTAAATTACACAAATTATTTGGCTTTTAAGAAATTCTCAAGGTAAGACTAATAGCAGATATCAAAGAGACAGATAATATAATCACATAAGCCACAGAGTCAATCAAAAATCAAATCAAAACTCTGTGCCTAGACTCGAGTGTGATCAAATGAAATCGAGCTTATCCCAGTTTAAGCTCTGATACCAAAAATGTCAGGCCCCGTGCTAATCAACAAATATTACCGCACAATTAAGCACATAATCACGGAAGCGTAAAACATGGTTTAAAAATTTTTCGAAATAATTTGGGCCTGAACTCAAATCATCATTCAAAATATTCATAATCAAAGTACAAGTTAAATCAAACTCATACGCAAAACATGTAATATCAAATATCAAATCAGATACAGATCCCCAATACATAAAAACACAGGGCATTCCCTGGTTCAATAAATAATACAATATATAACTGGGACTCATGGGAATGGGGATCGACCAGCTGGCGCTCCACTCGGTCCAGCTTGGTTACCTGTAGATCCTGCAAATGGGTAACACAGACCCAAAAGACACAAAAGTAGGAAAAGAAATACGAGGTCAAGACTCAGTACGAAGAGCCATCAAAACAGCAAATCATGCAACATGCTATAAATCAAGTTATGAAATGCATGAGGCTGTCAAGATATCGGTAATCAAGACCAGTGTATCAACTGGCAAATCAACTCAAGTCGAGCCTCTATACCCACACAGTGTATAAACCGGGGAAATCATTGGTCCGTGATCTTCGGGGCCCGTCAGCCCATCACTGCTCGGTGGTAGACACTCGAATCCGACGTCACCACTCCGATGATAGCGTTGGACTTTTCGGGCACGACACATCTGTCGGCCAGTGACAATGTGGCTCTCAATTAGGACATCAATCAATCAATCTGGCTCAAGATGTATGCATGAATGCCATTCAATAATCAATTCTAAATGCATACAATAACAATACGTGAAAACAGAACATCAATAGCCAAATCAGGTAAAATCTGTTCACGTAATTCAGCCATCAATTCAACACAGAATTCATAACACGAAATACAGCCATGTCCACGCTCAAAGCTGTTAGAGCTGCTCAATTCGTACCTCTAATAGCTTAAATCTACCTCAACAGATTTCTCAAGGCATGGCACAACTCAACCTGCACAAATCTGCCCCTCGCTGGTCACGCCCAACACAGCAGGCACTTCCTGGAAGCTGAAATCCAAAAGCTAAAGAGAGCTGAAGAAGTCTCGGGTTTCACTTGGCGAAGATAATCGAACAACACTGCTACCTCGCGATCCTCTCCAAGGTCGAACTACAGCCTCAAATGGGTAGCAATCGAAAGAGAAACTCAATGTTCGACAGAAATCTAGGGAGAAATGTTCGGGTGAACAGTAGCTATCGAGGATTTGAAGATGGAGATAAGAAATGTCGGGTTCTAAATAATTCTAAGTGTCACTCAACACATATCTATATATCTCCACTACAACAGCTGCTGTTCACAAAATCAGGCGCTACAGTAGGAGTCTTACGACTGAAACCAGCATTTCCCTTCAACCGAATCAGTTGATACAATCAGACGTTGCACTACACAACGGGACATCAAAACGACGTCGCACCAACTAATTAAAACGACGTCGCACCGCTTCAACAGCTGAAACGCTAAATAACTCAAACGACGACGTATCAGGGTTCCCGCTAACAAAGGTAAAACGACATCGCCTCACTACCAGCAGCTGGTCACTCAAACCAACAGCTGATCACTCGACTGAATCAAAGCTCTCGCAAAGGCAACGGCTGATTAGCGCTAGAACATCAGCAGTCAACTCAGCTGTTGACCAACACTTGACAGCTGCTCGCACACGCGTTAACGCTAACTGCTGCTTCCCGCTACACACTCACTGCTGAGTTGACTGGCGTTGACATCTGATTACGCCACTGCTGAAATACCAACAGCTGCTCATGCAACTCACTGCTGACTTCCTCACGTAATAGCTCACAACTGATCACGCTACTACTGAAATACCAACAGCTGAATTTCCCGCAAGCCTTCGCATAAAAACGCTGCTGGCTTTAATTCTCCCAGCGATAAACCTTACTGCTGAAACACTATTGGGATCATTTCCCGCTAGAAAAAAATGCAACTGCTGAACTCCAATTCCAGAAGTCTGAACTTCACAAACCAAAACTTCACTATAATTCCTCAAAATCTGAAATTCGAAATCCCTAAAATCTCGTGACTAATCCTAAGAAAAACTGATTAATCACTATTCGAATTTCTCAATCCTCACATTCGTTGAGGAATGATATTTTGACTGAGGCGCATATGTCTCCGTACTCTATCCACCCAGGGAGTACGCAGATGTGTAAGGATTTACAGTTGTTGTATTGGTGGCCAGGGATGAAGAGAGATGTTGCTCGCTTTGTATCAGAGTGCCTGGCGTGTCAACAACTGAAAGCAGAGCATCAGAGGCTAGTAGGGATGCTTAAGCCACTACCCATTCCGGAGTGAAAATGGGAGAACGTCGCGATGGACTTTGTGGTTGGATTATCGAGGACAGTGAGGGGACATAGTGTTATATAGGTGATTGTGGATAGTCTCACCAAGTCAGCCCACTTTCTGCCGGTGAAGATGACTTTTCTATGATGTAGTATGCAGAGCTTTATATCTGAGAGATAGTCCGATTACATGGAGTGCCAGTCTTCATAGTGTCGGATAGAAACCCGAGGTTTACTTCTTCTTTCTGGAAGAGCTTGCACTCTGCCATGGGGACAAAGTTTATTTTCAGTACAGCGTTCCACCCACAGACATACGGACAGTCAAAGAGGGTGATATAGATTCTGGAGAATTTTCTGCGGGCATGCGTGATTGATTTTCAAGGAGGATGGGAGTCGAGATTACCCTTAGTGGATTTCACCTATAACAACAGTTATCAGTCGTCGATCGGTATGGCTCCATACGAGGAACTCTACGAGAGGAAGTGTAGATCTCCTATCCACTGGGATGAGGTAGGTGAGAGGATGGAGCTTGGACCAGAAATTGTGCAGCAGATGGCAGAGGTGGTACTTAGAATACGAGATAGGATGAGGGCCGCTCAGAGCCGACAGAAGAGTTATGCAGATAAGAGACGGAGGGACCTCGAGTTCACGGTGGGTGACCATGTGTTTGTCAGGATCGCACCGATGAAGGGCGTTATGAGATTCGGGAAAAAGGGCAAGCTGAGCCCGAGGTACATCGGTCCATTTGAGATTCTTGATCGAGTGGAATCGTTAGCATATCGGGTGGAATTACCACCTAACCTCGCAGGAGTGTATAACGTGTTCCACGTGTCTATGCTGAGGAAGTACATTTCAAACCCATCACATGTGCTGAGCTTTGAGCCCTTGCAACTTACATCAAACTTGTCCTACGAAGAGAGGCCCGACCGCATCCTAGGTAGTCAGGAAAGGAAGTTGCGCAATAAAGTGATCAGAATGGTCAAGGTCAAGTGACTGAATCACTCAGAGGAGGAAGCTACTTGGGAAACTGAGTTAGACATGAGGAGCCGCTATCCGGAGTTTTTTGGTAAGTTTTAATTTCGAGGAAGAATTTATTTAAGTGTGAGGAATTGTAGCGTCTGAGATCTGCTCACCATAAACCACATGCATGAGATAAAATTTTTAAAATGAAATTTTAATTGAGGCTTTAAAATACTAGATGATTTTTTTGTGAGATTATAAATGCGTTTCTTGAGGTTTTCGATTTCAGGTGATTATCCGGTGCCGGGCTACGGAAGGATGATCGGGGACGATAGAGGTGACTTTAAAAATATTCCAAAATATATTTTAAAGATTTTAGGAGAAAAAAATATTTCTTTAATTTTAAATTTAAAGTTTTAGTAGCGACTGGGTAAATGTGAATTTTGAGCGCTATTTTCACGAAAGCGTTTTTTGAGAAAAAGAGCGGGTAAGCATTTAATTTTTTATAATACCAAAATTTTGTTCATTTTCAGATATAATTTGAATGAAATATTGTGTATAAAATTTGATATTAGTACGTTTAGACAATTAGCAATTTAATTATAACTTATAGGGTCAAATTGCGATTTGGAACAAATTAGCTACACTTAACCTAATATTGAGTACCTTAAACCTTCTTCCTCCTATATTCCCACAATTTAACAGCCGATATACTCCCCAAAACAAGCTAGGGCATCCAAGGGTTCCAAGGGAAATCTGGAAGGAAATTTCGTCTCCCGATCCATTCCGACGCTTCTGGTAACGGTTAATTGCAAAATTTTCTCCATTCAAAGCAAGTTTTAACCTTTATTTCTGCCACAATCTGATCATATACGTGTGCTTTAGTAAGTTTATTTCTTTGGAAATAGAATTATGTTATTAAACAGAAAGTTGCAGTTTTTTTTTCTGTTTTCCATATGCCATGATGTGCGTTCCTGTTTCTTTTGAGTTGGACATGATGTTTCGGGTTGTCAAAGGGGTATTGCTACGTCATTCTGGTATTAGGGAGTGTATTAAGGGTATATTCAGGCGTATCATAGAGGGAGAGCAGCGTCATTCTGGTATTAGGGAGTGTATTAAGGGTATATTCAGGCGTATCATAGAGGGAGAGCAGCCCAAATGAGAGGACGCAAGGCTGGGGCATGTGGGTGCTGGACAGGATGCATGAAGCACCCGCATTGTCATCTTCTACCTCAACCATGTTCCTGTCTGCGTATGGAGGGACCAGAGGTTCTTGGGGGAGGTTGAGCCTGCATATAAGAGGGAAATAAGGTTGAGAACATTGGAGGTTAGGCGCTGGTCAAGGGGATAACAGTAGGAGAGTGCAGAAGGGAGGTGTTGGGTAGCATTCAGTCAGTTTGAGAGCCTTGCTTCCATGCTGGCCGATCGGGGCTCAAAGGCGGGAATAGGTTGGCTATGGTACAAGGAAGGGAGAGTTCTGGAGGTTCTGAGTCAGGTTTAATTATAATATAGGACGGGTAGCAGCCTATCGAGCCAATACAAACGCACAGATGAGAGGGGCCGAGAGGGAAGTGAGGAAGGATTGAGTGGTTGAGTCGTGCAGTCCCAATGGAGTATATTCCAGTAAGTTTTGGGTGTGTTGATTGTGAGACCTGGAATTGTTAATTGATATTAATCGTTGGAATTAATCGGTTTATAGAGATTTTGTTGGTTTAGAATCTCTGTTTCGAGGTTTGAGTTGCATTTTCAGGTCGAGAACCATACTTAGAACGATTCTGGAAGTTTTCGTGATTTTGGTATTTTTGGGTAAAAGCTGATTCTTGAGCTAGCAGCTGGTCGGTGGTGAAACCAGTCAAAGCGTGTTTTGGTAGTGCAGGGTATGAAACGCCGTCGTTTGCGTGAAGTCTGGTTGCGCGTATTGAAATCAGCATATGCATTAGCGTATTTGCGTTGAGGGCTAAAACGACTGCGTTTAGATTAGTTCGCGTGACGTCGTTTCGATGTTGCGTCTGGTACCAGCTGGTGGAATCGCGTGTGTGTATCTGCTGGTTGTCCAGCAGAAGCAGATGTCAACGCGGGTCAACTTTCCTGCAGCACGAAGAGGAAACGTCGTCGTTTTGTTGTTGCGACTGGATGTCCAGCTGCGAGAGATTTTCACTTCTGTAGCTTGCGACTGGTACCAGCAGAGAGAAGTGTTATGCGTTGTTGTGTTCTTGCGACTGGTTACCCAGCTGCTGGTAGTGAGGATTGCGTATCCTATGCGACGTCGTTTGAGTAAGTTGGCGCGACGCCGTTTTGAGAACCAGCCGTTGGTTTGTTTTGTGGTTTTTGTAGCGTTATTTGAGAAACCAGCAGTTGGTTCTTGCGTCTGAGAGTTGTAGTATACCTGCTGGTTTGGGAGATCGATGGTGTCGACTGGTTTTGTCGGTGGACAATTATTGTTTGAGTTCCAGTCGTTGCTAGTGCTATTTAGGAAGATTTGGCCTTCGATTTTAGACACCAGTTCCCATACTTAGAATATTTCCCAGCCTTTCGTTCTCTGTTTCTTCGAACCCTAGAGCACTGTTCAGCCGTGAGCTTTTCCGGCGGATTCCCGTCGTTTCCGGTGGTTGTTTTACTCGTGCGAGGTAACTTTGGACTCCTCTCGAGAAGCCTTATCGATTACTACCATTCTTGGGGGCTGTGGTTAGCTAGAGCAAGGTCGCGAAGTTACTGTCTTGGACGTGCGTTCGCTGTGACCAGGTAGCTTGGAATTGTTGTAAGATCTTGGATTTAGTGTATTGTTTCAAGCTTTCGATTGTGTAGTATTGATGGGTTTGAGTGCTGGTTGAGAGTGTCTCCCGGCCGTGAGTTCTGTGCTTGTATCACGTAAGATTTATGTTGTGTACGCTGTTGGTTAACAGGCTTTTACCAGAGTCTTCGGGATTTCTTCCAGTGTTGGTTGTAGTTCAGAGGTATTTTATTTAAGGTACGGATCTGAGCTTGATGTAGCTGGGAATTGGCGTGAGATTGAATGCTAGATGGCTGTGGTGTATTGAGGTGGATGTTGCTGTGTGCATACGTGATTTCTATTGATTGTTTAGCTGCCCTGTTATGCATACACGCATTTCCCCAGATTGCATTCATATTGTTATTACAGCCATTGTTCGTATCTTGTTTTGCTGTTGTTGATTCTTACCAGGATGCGAGGGCGATACCGCACTCTCATCTCCCTGCTGGGATCGTTAGCCACCATGAGCCGAGTGGTTAACTACCACAGTTCATGGGCGAGGCAACAGCAGGTTGAGTTGTTTGATGCATCTGGTGTTTGGGTGTAGTGTCATGGCGAGTGGCTCATTACCACACTGTGAACACACCCCGTGGCCACTATTCGTTGTTGATGGTTCTTGGAGCTATGTTTGAGTTCCTTAGCTCCCTTGGGGGGTCGAGCTTTCCGTTGTTATCCGGTGTCTCATGCATATCATCTGCATTTTTATCTTATGCTTTTCCTTAGCTGTTATATTTGCTCTCCGTACTGGGGTTTGACCCCATGTCCCTCTGGGGCTTGGTTTGTTTCCTTGTTTGTGTTGTTTTCAGGAAACCCAGGTTTTACAGCTGGCGTGGCTTTAACCCAGCTGGTGGTGCCCCAGGAGGTGGCTAGTGTGTCCCAGTTGCATATAGCATACTTATATATATGTATTAGTCAGCCAGGGAGATGCCCTGCGCTTCGTCGTTGTACCCGTAGGGGAGTCTGATACATGTTTTGGTTGTTATATGTTATATTGTGGTTGTTGGATTTTAATCTGTGATCTATTTTGAGTATCGTTCTATTTTAATTATATGTTTTAAACCGTCGGGCCTAAACGCGAAAATTTTACCCACTTTTTGATAAGCTTTCGCATGTGTTTGGGTTTTTACTCTGTTTAGAGCACGATGCCTGACATTTTTGGTATCAGAGCTTAAGCTGGGATAAGCTCAATTTCTTTGATTACACTTGAGTCTAGGCACAGTGTTGTGTGTTGCATGTGCTTGACTTATGTGATTACGTGCTGCATATCTGTGTTATATGCTTCTATGCTGTATCTGTTCTGTTTTTCCTTATCCTGTTGAGTGTATTTTAGATGCCGCCTAGACGTCGTAGTAGAGGTAGGGGGCAGTTTCAGGAATCAGGAGGTCAGAACGAGGATCAGTATAGTGCTCCTAGTCATACTCGTGAGAGTAGCGAAGAGGGGGAAGCTGAGGCTCCGCCGGCTCCGGTGGAGAGAATGGATGTTGTTATAGCTCGGTTTCAGAGGATGAGCCCTCCTATTTTTAATGGCGACGAGTCGAGTGAGGATGCTAATTCGTGGCTCCATACGTCATTCATCTTTTCGATAGGGCTCAGTATGACGATGAACTCCGGTTGAGGTTAGTGACCTTATTACTGAGGAAGGCCGCAGAGCGTTGGTGGTGAGGTGCGTCTAGTACCTTAGCGGAGACTAGAGTTGGTATCACTTGGGACACTTTCTATGAGACCTTCAGGCAGGAGTACATCCCCGATTCGTATGTAGCTGCCCGTGAGCGGGAGTTTGAATTTTTGGAGCAGGGATCGATGACTGTGCGCGAGTATGCTCACAAGTTTTCTGTGTTGTTGGCTTATGTTCCGCATGTTTCTGGCCGGGAGAGGGCCAAGAGTACCAGATTCGTGGAGGGCTTGATTGAAGAATTTTACCAGAGTGTTTTGACGAGCAAGCCCAAGTCGTATGCTGAGGCCGTGGATACTGATATCCACATTGAGGAGGGCATGAGGAGCCGTCGTACGCGCAGAGTGCAGGTAGCGCAGACAGTGCAGAGTGGTAGACATGTTGGTCAGGGAGCTCAGTCGTCTCATAGTTCTCAGTCCGCTCATTTTCCTCAGCAGCAGCAGCAGCAGATGGCTCAGCAGTCTGGCCGTGGTGGTTCCGACCTCGCGGTCAGCAATTCAAGAAAAAGTCTGGTTCAGGGTCTTCCGGTTCAGGCAGTTCGAGTAGCAGTGGGTCTCGGACTGAGTTTTGTGGCTTTTGTGGTGGGAAGCATTCTTCCACGCAGTGTGTAGGTGTGCAGGGCTCCTGCAACCTTTGTGGTCAGTACGGGCATTTTGCGAGAGTGTGTCCGTCAGCTGGATCACAGCAGACCACGGCCCAGCCTCAGGGTCGTGGGGGTCAGTCTAGGGGCCGTTCT
>KQ991565.1:11702-26769 GCA_001598015.1 Dorcoceras hygrometricum | reverse complement strand
GAACCCTTTGCCTTGGGCTTCTTGGTGGGTTTTTCCTCCTTCACAGGGGCAGAACATTTCTTACCCTTGCGTTTGGGCCCCTTCTTCGCAGAGGAAGAAGTGCCCATAAGGAGGATGAGCTTGTCCTTCTTTATGGTCCCCTCGAACACTACAAGCATGTTCACCACCTCTTCAAGGGTGTCTTCCAGCTTGTTCATGTTAAAGTTGACCACAAAGGGGTGCGAATGCAGCGGGGAGTAAGAGGAGAAGCAAATCCACAGATAGCTCATGTGGAAGTGTGATATCAAGGCCCATCAACTTTTCAATAAGCCCAATCATACGAACCCCATGCTCGCGGACCGAAGTCCCATCGCGCATGCGGCTCGTCATAAGCTCCTTGACAGTGGTGAACCTCTCATGTCGAAAGTTCTCCCCATACAGCTCTTTGAGATGAAGGTGTATGTCAGCAGCATACACCGTCTTCTCGAAACGCCGCTGCATTTCGTTGGACATCGATGCCATCATATAGCATCGAGTCTTAAGCTCGTCATCCCACCATTTGTTAAGCTTTGTCAGCTCCTCAGGGCTGGTATCGGCATGGGCTTCCTTCGGAGGGCTCTTGTCTAACGTGTAGAGGAGCTTCTCCGAAGCCAATACAATATTGAGGTTTCGAAGCCAGTCTTGGTAGTTCAGACCAGTGAACTTGTTGCTATCCAGTATAGCAGCAAGTGGATTTTTGATCGAAGACATTTTATAAGCAGTTTATATTGAAAAGAAAAACATACATGCATTACTAACTATATATGAAAAACGCTAAGACATAAAACAAGGTCGTTTAGTTTTATGAATTACCCTCCCACTATTTTAACGATTTCACCACCCTCTAATGAAATCGAGAAAACAAGTTTCCTTAGTGGGTACATAGTCCAATCGAGCGATCATGGTCCTAAATAATATCAGCCAACCGTGACCCTCAAAAGGTAGAGTCCAATTGGAACCGGTGCAACCTCCATGTGTTTACCTCACGTCCAGTAAGGGCCCAATTATATGACGCCGATTACTATCACGTGTCATGATGACCCATCAATGTTGAGTCGTGAAGGATGGTCCCCTTAACGTCCCCAATAATATGAGCCAACGTTAAAAGGAGTTCCAACCGACTCACAGCGAGTGTCAATGACGTGTACAGCTTTCCGGCATACATAACCCCCTCAATAATATGAGCCGGGCCATGTATACGGGTAGCATCGACGTACACTCATTGTTGATGGAAGGTAAGAAATTTAAACAATTTAAATTCCCTTAGTTTATCGAATAAACTTTTAATCTTGATATCAGTTTTAAATCATATTTAAAACGAGGGATTTTAATTTTGAAAATTTGGTCTCATTAATTTTAAATCATAATTTAAAATGCGGATTCAACAAACATATATCGCATATATATTAACTTTGGGATGATCGATAGCGAGAGCTATGCGGTCTGTGGTTGCCAATCACGGACCTAGGTCCAGTCCTAGGTGAAATGCAGTATGCAATTCAATCCTATTACATTTGCTTCCGGTTTTACAAATCTTAGGTCTTCAATATCTTTGATCATCATCTCCACCATCTTCAAATTTCCTCCCACTAAATCTAACATTTACATTTAAATATCCATGACACATTGGGATACAATTTTAAGGGGTGGGAACGGGTCATAAACCAGGTCCACTTTAAAAAGATATCAACAATATTTACAACCAAAAACGCAAAACCTAGCATACACCTAACACATTGGGCACAGCTCTCGATCATCCAAAACATGCAATCAATTCATATAATTGACATAAATTAAATAATCAAATCAAATTTGATAATTTCCAACAAAATCATATTTTAATTATAAAATCATATTTTATAAATAAAATCACATTTCAATTTTAATTGCATCAAATTGGGCTTAAAATAATTTTAGGCCCAAAATCTCAAAAATTCCAAAATCAATTTTGGTCCGACCAAAATCGGCTCAATATCAAATATTGGCCCGAAACCACCTGCGCAACGTGCGGCGCATGGCCGCACGATGCTGTCGCCCGATAGCGTGCATCGCCGCGCGATGCATGGCGCAAACCGTGCGCCACCGTGCGCTACACTAGCGCACGGTGGCCGGCCAGCTGCGACACAACGCGCTGGCCAGCGCGCGGTGGTGTGCGCACTGCTGCGCGAGCAGCGTGCAATGGCGCCACCGCACGCGGCGGCGCCGGCAGCCTGCAACTTTTATATTTTTTTTGTTTCGATTATGAAATCTTTGAAATCTATGCAATTCAGGCACAAAAATGTATTGAAGGATCCGAGCCTGGGCTCTGATACCACTGTTGGCGCAGTGGCGGATCCGGATCCCGTTTTCCGGGCGCAGAGGAAGTTACAAAAATTTGCATCGGGAATCGTTCAATACATTACAAAACAACAAATAAACATACATAGGATGTTTGATATGTCACCTTGCTGGCGTCTAGGCGCCTGGCTCCGACTAGATTCACAGGGAATCCGGCACTTCAAGGTAGGCGGCGGTAGATCTCCTTAATCCGGTCCACGACTGGATGCACGAGTCCTTCGTCAGTCTGCACTAGAAGAGCTGACGAATTTGACACGAACGGAATCTCCTCGTCGACGTGATCTGAACAAGTCCGACCACGAAGCAAACGGACGGCGGCTGCACGGCGGTGGCGCGTGGTGGTCGGCCGAGAGGAGAGGGGAAGGAGAAGGGGACGGCGGCTTTTTAGAGCTAGGGTTTGTGAGATTCAATTGTTATGTCATACAACCCTAGGCTCAATAATAAGTATAGGTGTGATGGGCTTGAACCGGCCCATTGGACCTGGGGCTGGCCAAGTCCAACGTATGAACATTCGGTTCATCCCTATCACCGTGACTTCATCATAACTTCGATCGACGATCTGATCGGACCGATCTACACAGTTTCCAAAATTGAGTATTATGATGTGAAAACAATTTTTCAGACTACCTAGTCCAAAATTGCATTTTAGCCCCTCAACTATGGGAAATCGCAATTTGACCCCTGTTGACTTTTATGAAGTCGCACTCCCTAAATTCATCCTCCTATGCTCAACACATTGAGCTCAGTTTCCGTGCGGGAATCGTGAATCCAGTACTTGTGTGACCCTCAATGGTTCAGGGATACAGCTAGCCATGGGCCCACAACCATTGCGACTCTGAAATCACAATTTCGGACTGACCCATCGGATCATGGTAAAGCGCCTAGCAACATCGCCCCATGATCCCCTAGGTATCACTGATAGTGCCTGCAAGAACCAGTTGGTCGTGGTTAGCGTACAGTACGGTCCTTTCAACACATATATCCCGATCAGATCAACGACCATTGGTAAATCGAGAGTCGCTAGAGATCCAATAACTATGCATACATCTTGGAGATCAAATAGTGACATCACGGGTGTTACTAGGTAAACCCATTTACCTAAAACACATCCAGTACTCTGGCCAGAGATTTATCACATTATTATCTCCTCAGATAGCATAGGATATCCACGTATAAAGGCGAGCGGGGAATCCTCGACAACGAAGCATCGACTCCTACATGCATCAGGACCTCACCCAATCTTGCCACCTAATGATCCCAAGTGAGTCGGTAAACGGGTCAAAGTGAGGCGCCTATCATGTAGAGTCTCAATGACGTTTCGAGTAGTGAGGACTAATCAGTACAACCAAGACCTCGGACTTATCCACTCGACAAATGATAACCACTTGGAAAGTCCGAACGAGGGTAGTTCGATAGATCACCAGGTCACTATCCATCTGCATGCTCAGAACATCACAATGTTCCCTACCAATGAAACATGGTACTTCACATCGCAGATGCTAGTCTCAAGCTCGGGCGGCCTTATCCTCATTTCGACGGTCCAATCGACTAGGAACGAGTTCAGAATACACAGTGACTATTAGATGTGTTTCATGATAGCCATCATATCCACTATCACATCTAACATACACTATGGTGCATTCTAGGTATTTATCCAACACAATTGTTAACATTATAACACAATGAAAATAAAGAATGCCATAATAGAAATGCGTATTTCATAAATAAAGATCGTTATACACAAGAGTCAATAAAACCCACACGCCAAAAGTTGGCTAGTTGGGCATCTACTCTAAAAATCTCTCACTTGCCCTATAGCCAACTACTCATCAGACGCAGTCCCATTGTTTCGCGATGTTTTTCAAACAACGGTCCTGGCAAGAGCTTCGTAAGTGGATCAGCAATGTTGTCTGCAGAGGCGACTCTCTCGACTGCTATGTCACCTCTAGCCATAATATCCCGGATTATGTGGTATTTCCTCAGTATATGTTTGGATCTTTGCTGAGACCTAGGCTCCTTTGCTTGCGCAACGGCACCCGTGTTGTCGCAGTACACCGGGACTGGACCAACTCCATCAGGAATTACGCCCAACTCTTGGACGAAATTCCTTATCCAAACTGCCTCTTTTGCAGCAGCTGATGCTGCGATGTACTCAGCCTCAGTGGTTGAATCCGCGATGGTGTCTTGCTTGGAACTCTTCCAAGAGACAGCACCACCATTGAGCATGAATACAAATCCAGAGGTAGACTTCGAATCATCCACATCACATTGGAAGCTAGAATCAGTGTAGCCTTCCAATTTCAGTTCACCATCCCCATAGACCATGAACATATTCTTAGTCCTTCGTAAGTACTTAACAATATCTTTCACAGCCTTCCAATGCATTTGGCCGGGGTTGGCCTGGTAGCGGCTCGTGACACTCAGAGCATATGCGACATCCGGTCTAGTTGAGATCATGCCATACATAATACTACCTATTACTGAGGCATATGACACACGTGTCATGCTCTCTATCTCCTCATCAGTCTTTGGACACATAGACTTAGATAGAGTGACCCCGTGGCACATAGGTAGGTGTCATCTCTTGGACTCTTCCATAGAGAACCGCTTAAGTATGATATCGATATAGGTAGCTTGGGTGAGTCCGAGCATCCTTTTCGATCTATCCCGATAGATCTGTATTCCAAGAATATAAGATGCTTCACCCATGTCCTTCATCGAGAATCTACTAGACAACCACACTTTAGTTGACTGCAGCATTCCACGATCACATCTAACATTAGATGTGTTTTTTGATAGCCATCATATCCACGATCACATCTAACATATACTATGGTGCATTCTAGGTCTTTATCCAACACAAATGTTAACATTGTAACACAATGAAAATAAAGAATGCCATAATAGAAATGCGTATTTCATAAATAAAGATCGTTATACACAAGAGTCAATAAAACCCATACGCCACAAGTTGGCTAGTTGGCATCTACTCTAACATTATGTTCCCCTTCCGTAAGCGTAGGGACCTCCTCTGTGAGGAACCTAGCCAAGTTCAATATGGTGAGGTAGACAGTATTTCTGCTGCCTCCGCTTGAAGTCCAGACCGTTAAACTTGTCCGGCTTCTCAGCATGGTTAGCCGACGCATTCACAGGGGCAGCAGAGAAAGCAGGGCCAGCACCATATGTTAGGTGAATCAGTTTTAAGATTGTTAGGCAACACAGGGGTTATAACATACAGAATTCAGAATAACAAGAAAAAATCGGATTGAGAAACAGTATCAGGAACAGAAAGTAAATCGAGGCCTGTGTTCTAACACAGTTTCCTTAAAACAGATTCACCTCGCCCGAGTGCTTCCAAGGACCAAGCTGCGCGTGGTGTCTGTTTCCCAAGGTACAACGACGAAACCGAGCAGGTAACCGAAAGCATGAGGCTACGCTACGCCGATGAACTGAATCGCACCTTCACTGTATCGGTGTGGAGACGAGTATAGAATGGAGAAGTGTTGCGTTTTGGAATGTAGAATGTTGGTTGTATATAAATGGAAGCGTGACTCTCCAGCTGCCTAGGGCATACCAGAGGTCATGTACTGGTACTCGTTTGGGATACCTGTATTGAATACATATTCAATACATAATTTGTATCTCTTCGTGCATGTGAAGAGTCACAGACGGAAAATGAAAAATTTTAGCAAAAGCGGGGTTAGACTATGTGACCACTTTTGGTCCTGATCGGTCCGACATTCGACGCGCCCAGGTCACGAATGCACACGAGTCAAGCCTTTCCAGTACAAATCGGACCTTTGATTTGCACTCCTCTTGCACAGAAACGTGTGAGAAAGAGCATTTCCACTAGGCAAGCTTATAACTCATAGAAAAAACTTTATATAAACTAACTCCAATAGTATAGTTAAATCAATGTGAGACACAACCACATCATTTTCCCTTTCCAATTTAGCCAAAAGAAGCCCACATTTCATTCAATTCCAACAGATGGATGATGAGGCATGAGTATGGGAGATAGATGATCCTGGTGCGATAGAAATGGAGATGGACATGATGGATGATCAGGCATGAGCGAGGGAAACAAATTATTCCTGTACAAAGGGAGGTGGAATGGGAGATGATGGATCCTCGGCCACATCATCCATATGAGCATTGGCGAATGACTGTTGGCTGCACACAACTTTAACTCACCAACTCATCAACTCGACATGTGTTGTATAACTCCATTATCATTTGAAACTGCAACATCCCCAGACAAATAGTGCACAGTCAACAACTATGCGGCGGTCGGAGTAAGCATCCAACAATAGTCTATTGTAGGATATGCAAATACATAAGTAAATAAATTGAATCTTATACTTACCTCTTCTCGGATACTACTGAATACTTTGGTGACATTGGTAAGTGAAAATAATTGGTTCTTACTCAACTCCTTTGACACCAAATGACATATCAGAGGTAATGATACATTTGCACCCTCTCTATGATTTGCAAAAACCTTACCAACATCCAAAAAACATCCATATGTCGAGATCTTGCACACGAAAATATTAAATCATATATTGGTATAAGATAAATTTTAAAGATTTATTATATAAAAAATATAATATTTATCTACTTGCTAAGATTGAACGAAGCCACTGATATGAAAGCTACCAAACTCACTAAAATTCGGGTCCTTCTTGCTTGTTTTGACCAAATTTTGATAGAGATCTTTTCGCAAGCAAAAAACTACTTCATTTAAGCTAATTCACCACATGGATATTAATTTAAACTATCACAGACTAATCCATTACGGTTCAGGTTCTCCCTTCTTGTTTTTATGTCAAGGACTCGATACGACAGCCACACAATAAATGCTAGCTAATTTTAATCTTCCAATATTTAATAGGTTCATGCTCATCAATCTTTTCCCTCGAAATCTCGAATTACGCCAATGAGTGTTCATTCTCCCACTAAATGTCCAAGACGAAATCTATCATATTCACATCTGGTGGGATAAATTTTCGAGCAATTGAGGCCAATTATGAAAGAATTTTATCACAAGTTTCCGTGTCTTGAGATTCCAAAGTCAACTTGCAATCAAATAATTGATTCCATCCAAGTTTCATGAGGAAATAAGTCTGTATAATAGAACAAAAGACAACATTATCTAAATAGCTGGGGTAAAATAACATAAATGAACAAAAGAACATAAGTATTTGGCATGAAAGAAATTGGGAATATTTAAAATATGTCGAGTTTTCTTAAATTGGGTCGAGTTCTTTTGAATCTCTAGGCTGAGTTATGTTGATTAGTGTCGAGTCTATAAATTTCGATCGAGTTATGTTGATCTAAGTCGAGTTTTAATGATTATGATTTGAATTTTTGAAACTCAACAAAGCAAAAACTAAACTCAGTTTCATAAAACTCGACTTAAAACAAGAACTCAATCCACATTCAAGACGACTTTTCAATAAAAAAAAACGTAAGTATGATGTTCAAGTCGACCAGAACAACAAAAGTCGATCATATTAACATTTTAAACTCGACCCAACAACAATAGAACTGAACCTAGACTCCTAGGCTTTAGTGGTGTATATTTGGGTCGACCAAAAACAATAGAACTCGACCCAATCAATATTCATTACAACTCAACCAAAAACTATATAACTTAATCAAACACCTAGGTTGTATGTAGTTTAGGTAAAAACATAAGTGGCATATATGTTTGGATCGACCAAGAACAACATAACTCGATCAAATCAACATTCATTACAACTCGACCAAGAACAACCGAGCCCTACCCAATTTTTAAAAAATCCATCATACAAACTCGGCCCTGAAAAAGATAAACAGATATTTGAGAGGGATGAAGTTGTGACAAATGATTTAACCGCCACTTTATTATCTTCTAATACAATCTCCAAAATTTTCATTTTCCCTTTTCACCATGTTATTCTCGACGACGACTTTGCGGCATTGTATCATAGGGTTTACCAATCGACAAAAGGACTTTTGAAAAGGGAATGTGGAAGGAAACGGTTTGTTCATTTACAATACAAAGACTGAGCCATGAATCTTTTGTTTATAAAATTCTTTTAAAAATTGTTTCATATATTTTATTTGACAAATGATTTTACAGGTTAATAATTTTATAAAATTTTTATATTGATAAAAATAAAAAATAAAATGAGCACAGCTGACAGCTCCTAGATCCGATCACTGTCCCCACTCCAGATCCTCTAATTTTTCCTTTTCCCTCCATCTTCATTATCACTGGCTGTCAAACCGTACAGTGGAAGCCACTGAATTAAACAAAGCTCAAAATCAGCACCTGAAACTGGTGAGTGGAAGTGATTACAAGTTTTCGCAGTCGTTAATTTTCTCCTCACTTCGCCCCTGTTCGGCAATTGGTTCAGATTCCGTTAAACCTAGTATTTTTTGGGTTTTGTTGGCTCTATTTATCTTCAGTCGTGTTATCTATGCTTTTTTCATCTCCGACTATTCAAGCTTGGTGGGTTGGTTGCCTAACTGTGTTTTGCTCTCTATTTACTCAGTTTATTTAGCCCATTTTTTTTAATTTATGATGCATCTGTTTTGCAATCTTCCTTCAGCGCATAATTATTCATTTTCATTTTTGGATTAAGTTGTCTACGGATTTGACAATATTTTTATGTATATATTTTTAAATTTCGTTTCTCATATTGAAGTCGAGTTTCAAATGTTTTTGATTCTCACGTCACCAGGTACATAAAGAGGTAACTGAGCACCCCTTGGCATTGATTGAATACTTTTACTGCTGTTGTTATGGATTATTTCTTGTTTACGTCACTACCGTATTTACTTTATATGTTGTAATAGAAGGGTTTAAGAGTCACCGGGATCAAATTGCTGGTTGGACCAAACAGAGCTCGTTTTTGTTTGCTGTGTCTGTCAGTTGCTGAGCGGAACCGACTTCAAGAATCTGCGGACAAAATCCATAATGATGCAATTCAGATTCCTCTCTGGGTCATCCTATTCAATGTCATTAGCAAGGAAGGTTTCTACTTCACATGAGGCTGTAGAGCAAATCTTCCGCATAATCAGCACCTCACATAATGCACAGTCGTTGCGGCGGTCCCTCGAAGCATCCCAAATTTCCCTCTCGAACGAATTAATTGACACAATAATGAAAAGGGTACGCTTCTCCCATGCTAACCCACTTTCAGCATTGGAGTTTTTCAACATTGCTTCAAGAACCAAAGGGTTCTTTCACAATTCATTTTCTTTGGACACCATGTTGTACGTGCTTGGTAGAAGTCGTAAATTTGAACTAGTATGGGAATTGTTGATGGAATATAAGAGAAAGGATCGATCTTTAATTACCCAAAGAACTGTACAGGTTGTTTTGGCTAGAATAGCTAAAGTTTGTTCGGTCAAGCAGACAGTATTGTCATTTAAGCGGTTCAAAAAGGTTGTCTCTGAGTTTGATGTTTCTTGTTATAATGCTTTGTTTAGGACCTTGTGTCAAGAGAAGAGTATGACTGATGCTAGGAATGTGTACCATACTCTGAAGCATGAGTTTAGGCCAAACCTGCAGACGTTTAACATACTTTTGTCAGGTTGGAAGTCAGCTGAAGAGGCAGAGGCGTTTTTCGTGGAGATGAGAGAAATGGGGGTTGAGCCTGATATTGTTTCCTATAATTGCTTGGTGGATGTATACTGTAAAGGAAGAGATCTTGAGAAGGCACATAAGGTAATGAAAGAAATGAGGGAGAATGGAGTTGATTTGGATGTGATAACATACACATCTTTGATAGGAGGCTTGGGGTTGGTGGGTCAACCTGACAGGGCGAGGGAGATCTTGAAGGAGATGAAGGAGTATGGTTGTTATCCTGATGTTGCAGCTTATAATGCTGTAATTCGGAATTTTTGCATCGCAAAGAGGATAGATGATGCCCGACATATGTTGGAGGAGTTGGTAAGTGTGGGGTTAAGCCCCAATGCAACGACTTATAATTTGTTTTTCCGGGCATTTTTTTGGACAAATGATTTAAGGAGCTCTTGGGATTTGTATTTGAGAATGAGAAACACGGGGTGTTTGCCAAATACACAATCTTGTATATTTTTGATTCGGTTGATGCATAGGCAAGAGAAGGTGGAAATGGCACTTGAATTGTGGAATGATATGGTTGACAAGGGGTTTGGTTCATATACTTTAATTTCTGGTGTTTTGTTTGATATGCTTTGTGACATGGGAAAGTTGGAAGACGCCGAAAGGTGTTTCTTGCAAATGATGGAGAAAGGGCAGAAGCCGAGTTATGTATCGTTTAGAAGGATCAAGGTGCTTATGGAATTGGCTAACAAGGAGGAGGCTCTTTCGAATTTGTCAGAGAAGATGTCTGCTTTCGGTTCAACAGTCCACTTGGGCAGAAGTGTTGTGGATGAACTAGAAAGACCTGTTTCAGATTTTGCAGCTAAATGAGAACGAGTAGAGGCATTTTGCTACCTTTGGGTGTGAGATCTAAACACTTGAAAATCCTTGTCTGATATGAGGTGATTATAAATTCAAGCGAAACAATGGTTGTATAATCCTTTAAAAGCCACATAATTTGGAGTATGTACCATTATAGTGTCTTAATGATTTTATTATTGAGAGGACTAGGCCGAAGTTGAGGATGGAAAAAAATTTGGAATGCAGCTGGTGCAACTTTTGAGAGAGGAATTTGTTATGTAGATCAACGTGAAAGTTATTTGTTGAATAATTTGTTTTGGGAAATAGCTTCATTATATTTGATTTTTTGTCTTTGACTCCATATTTTTGGAATTCAGTGGTACCTTTTTCTTGTGGGTAAACAACACAGTCCTAATTTGTAGGGATATTAAAGGAAAAATGGATGCTAGATAACGAGAGTTAATTAGAACCATATCATGTCACATGGTAACTTGTACTTGCTATACAATTATCCTTGTACTTCTATGGGGTTTGATGTATGAGGTAGCTGATCTGTCCAGATAACCACAAGTTGAACCCGAAGACCAGGTGTTGGCGAAACAACCTTTCATTTTACAGTGATGGCGGGTGCTATAAAAGCAGAGCAAGGTAAAAATAATGCGCCTATTGTTTTCCTTTGAAGTCAATTCAAAGCAGTAAAACTCTCAGATACCCATTTTCTTGTGAGATCATACTTCAAGTTCAGTTTCCCTTTTTATACTGAGCTATTCTTCTTGTGTGGCATTTATCCTCCATTCGAACTCCAGCAAATCTTATAACAGACGCACTGTTTTCATCCTTGTTTTCCTTGCGGAATTGGTTGAATATAAGCTAAGAGGATGGGAAAATTAGCAAGAAAGCTGACGATGATGTAACATCCAGTGCAGGAACTCGGTGTCAGCCAATTGAAATTCATTTCTTGTATGTACATTGCTTAAATGAATCACTAGATATATTTTCACCAATGCATTCTTCAGTTTATGTCTATTTACAGCATGAATTTTTGTCAATTCTATGCAATCTGGTAAAGTTATTGTGAAAAGACTATTTTTGTCATTACAATGGGGAAATAAACATATTCAGCAAGGGTACGTTTGTTCATTACAAAATAAAAAGGTATCGTATGTATTAAAATCATATCAAAAACGTATATTTTATCAAAGCATATCTAATCATTAATTTTGTATTCCTCTTTATTACATGTTCTTCATCTCATCACACCTATTAAGTAGCACTTACGAATACATGGAGATCAAGAAACTCCGAAGTTTGGTTAATTCAAATTGAAAGAGAGATAGCTAATCGATGATTGTAAACTCCAAATGGTCAGATAAATTCATTTTGCACTCTTCTTTTAGAGGGATTCGTAAGCACATTCATTTTATGCCAAATTAGACGAAAAAGTAATTATTTGGGTTGAAAATTATCATATTGATATTGGATATCTGAAATTTGGCGATATTAATATAACGTCTCACATTCTGTTGAAAAGGTTTAAAACTTGACCGGTATTTTTCAGTAATGTCATAATAATTGCTTAACAAGATGACGAATATTTTATATACACGAAACAACTATAACTTTTGCAAAAGCAATATGTTTGGGACAAATTCCGTACATATATGTGTGCTTGCTTCATATTATCTTTATAATAATTCATTTCATATGTTTATTTACCGTTCATATAAAGAGACACATATATACGTGTGTATATATATATATATATATATATATATATATATATGATAATAGTTAAAATTCACAGGGGTGATATAATACTAAAAGTAAATTGTTCGAAAATCCCTGAATCAAAAATTAACTTGCTCATCAGTCCCTTGTTGGGATTTTCTTGGTTTCCGATCCCTAGTCCAAAATTTCTAGTTTCAATAGGCACTCTAGATCAAAATAAAATAGATTCATTAAATTGTTAGAAATAAGTCTTATTGTGAGGTTATGGAACATCGGATCGGAGTAATCATGTTGGAGCAATCAAATCTAGGTCGAGCCGTGCTGATCTGGATCGAGCCGTGCTTATCTGATCGAGCCGTGGTGATTGGGATCGGAGTCGTGCAGATCGATCGAGCCGTGCTGATCGGGATCGAGTTGTGCTAATTTGATCGAGTTGAGCCGATCTAATCGAGATGTGCTAATTCGATAGAGCTGAGTTGACCTGGTAGAGCTGAACTGATCCGTTAGCGTTGTACTGTTCTGGCAAGCGCTGGGCTGACCCGATAGTTTTGAGTAGCGTCAGCTGATCTGGGTAGCGCTATATTGTTTTGAGTAGCACGAGCTGATCTGAGTAGCGCTGTGCTGATTTGAGTAGCGCGAGCTGATCTGGATAGTGTTATATTGTTTTGAGTAGCACAAGATGATCTGAGTAGCGTTGTACTGTTTTGAGTAGTCGAGCTGTTCTGAGCAGCGTGTACTCTCCTGAGTAGTGCTGAGATGAGCTATTCTGTTTACACTGTAGACCAGTTCTGAGAATCATGTTGGAGAAGTTTCTAAGTACTTGTTATAGTGATATAACTTAAGAGAATCGGACTGTTGGTCAAAGACTTAGATAGATCGTCTCCTTTGAGAGCTCTTGTCTGAATGAAACCCTTGATACTGTTCAGCCGACCGACGTTTCTTCAGATTTTCGGAGATTGGCTACTCCGTTCGAAGCGTGGGTGGTACAGTTGGAACCCTCTTTCCAAACCCGTCATTTCCCAACCAGTCTTGAGGCCTGAGGAGGCCGAGGATGGAGATCGATATAGTGCAAACGTTCTTTTTTTCACAGTTTCCGACCATTTAGCTCAATTGGATTGGTCCCTGTCTTTTTTAGGCAGTAGTTCTTCTCCTTGGCTTTAATTTTGAGACCATTATAGTTAATTTGGTGTCGGTTTGAGCTGGTTTTGAGCTAGTTGTGATATGTTCATTGTATGACCAATTCAGGCGAGGTCCTGATCTGTTTTTTATCTTCGCTTGTTGAGAGTTTGTGACATGTTATGGATGATTTTTGGATTGTAGGTGGTTTCTAGGTTATGTCGTGATTTCTCAAGTTTGTTCAATATATACTGGACTTTCTGGCTACCGTCTGTTGCTGCCAGCATGCATGATTTGTTCCTGCCAGTACTTGGTTTGAGGTATTTTGGTAAAAATACCTAGAGGTACCGATGAAGCATGTGTTACAGCTTTTGTAGAGATGATTTATGTTCTATGTATTTGAATGCAATATTTTACTGCCTGTTCTTACTGTTATTTATTGTGAATACATTCTATGGCATGACATTGAGCATGTGCATTCATACTGGGCCTTGGGTTTTCATTGGCAGCCGTTGTCTTGTATTAGGAGATCTACTTTATAACCTCGTTGGAGTGGTGTTTTGAGTTGTACACTCACAAGGAGGGCATAGAGAGCGACCGGGTAGCTCCCGCACTCTCATTGATGTGGCTTGGACGCTTGGTGGTAGGGATGTTGATAGCACACATCCGTTATTTTGTTATTCCGTTGAGGCCGATCGGGTAGCTCCCGCACCCTCGACGAAGGGGCCACCATCGTCAGTTTTCCGTTGAGGTCAGCCGGGTAGCCCCAGTAAACGATGTGTGTCAGGCCTCGTGCTCACAACAGATAAACACATGCGGAAGCTATCAAAAAGTGGGTAAAATTTTCGCTTTTAGGCCCGACGGTTTTAAACATACGGTTTTAAACATATAATTTAAAATACAACGATACTTAAAATAAGTTCCCAAATCATAAACATTCAACAACAAAGCATACATAAATCAAATATGTATCATACTCCCCTACGGGTACAACAACAAAGCGCAGGGCATCCCCCTGGCTAACTGATACATATATATATATGCTATATGATACTGGGACACACTAGCCACCTCCTGGGGCACCACCAGCTGGGTTGAAACCACGATCAGCTGTAGAACCTGGGTTTCCTGAAAACAACGCAACAAAGAAACAAACCAAGCCCCGGAGGGACATGGGGTCAAACCCCAGTACGGAGAGCAATAATACAACAGAAATAACAGCAAGGAATAAAATGCAGGTGCTATGCAGGAGACGCCAAGGAAAAATGGAAAGCTCGACCCACAAGGGAGCTAAGGAACTCAAACATAGCTCCAAGAATCATCGAGGACATACATTGGCCACGGGTGTGTTCACAGTGTGGTAGTGAGCCACTCGCCATGATACTACACCCACTCACCGGATGCATCAAACAACTCAACCTACTGTTGCCTCGCCCATGAACTGTGGTA
>KQ991563.1:472284-495833 GCA_001598015.1 Dorcoceras hygrometricum | reverse complement strand
GAAGCAATGCAGTCTGAGTTTGACTCAATACATGCTAACCAAGTTTGGACTCTGGTTAACCCTCCAGAAGGAATCGTTCCTATTGGGTGTAAATGGGTATACAAGAGGAAACTTGGGCCTGATGGTAAGGTAATGACCTACAAGGCACGACTGGTGGCGAAAGGTTACACTCAAAGGCAAGGTGTTGACTATCATGAAACCTTCTCGCCCGTCGCAATGTTCAAGTCAATTAGAATATTGTTAGCCATAGCCGCATGGTACGACTATGAGATATGGAAAATGGATGTGAAAACTGCGTTCCTTAATGGAAACATTAAGGAAGAGATCTATATGACGCAGCCTGAGGGTTTCACATCTGTTGGAAGCGAGCATAAGGTGTGCAAGCTTCAGAGATCGATCTACGGTCTCAAACAAGCATCAAGAAGTTGGAACCTGAGATTCGATGAAACAATTAAGGAATTTGGTTTCATCAAGAATCCCGAGGAGCCATGTGTCTATAAAAAGGTAGTTAAAAGCGCTGTGACGTTCCTCGTACTTTATGTTGATGACATTCTACTCATTGGGAATGATGTAGGAATGTTGCAGTCAACTAAAGTATGGTTGTCTAGCAGATTCTCGATGAAGGACATGGGTGAAGCATCCTATATTCTTGGAATACAGATCTATCAGGATAGATCTAAACGGATGCTCGGACTCACCCAAGCTACCTACATCGATACCATACTTAAGAGGTTCTCTATGGAAGAGTCCAAGAGAGAACACCTACCTATGTGCCACGGGGTCACTCTATCCAAGTCTATGTGTCCAAAGACTGATGAGGAGATAGAGAGTATGGAACGTGTACCATACGCCTCGGCTATAGGTAGTATTATGTATGGCATGATCTCAACTAGACCGGACGTCGCATATGCTCTGAGCGTCATGAGCCGCTACCAGGCCAACCCCAGACAATTGCATTGGAAGGCCGTGAAGGATATTCTGAAGTACTTGCGAAGGACTAAGAATATGTTCATGGTCTATGGGGGTGGTGAACTGAAACTGGAAGGCTACACTGATTCTAGCTTCAAGTGTGACGTGGATGATTCGAAATCAACCTCTGGATTTGTATTCATGCTCAATGGTGGTGCTGTCTCTTGGAAGAGTTCCAAGCAAGACACCATCGCGGATTCAACCACTGACGCTGAGTACATTGCAGCATCAGCTGCTGCTAAGGAGGCCGTTTGGATAAGGAATTTCGTCCAAGAGTTGGGCGTCATTCCTAATGGAGTTGGTCCAGTCCCGGTGTACTGCGACAACACGGGTGCCGTTGCGCAAGCAAAGGAGCCTAGGTCTCACCAAAGATCCAAACACATACTGAGGAAATACCACATAATCCGGGATATTGTGGCTAGAGGCGACATAGCAGTTGAGAGAGTCGCCTATGCGGATAACGTTGCTGATCCACTTACGAAGCCCTTGCCTGGACCGTTGTTTGAAAAACATCGCGAAACAATGGGACTGCGTCTGATGAGCAGTTGGCTTTAGGGCAAGTGGGAGATTGTTAGAGTAGATGCCCAACTAGCCAACTTGTGGCGTGTGGGTTTTATAGACTCTTGTACAAACAGTCTTTATATATGATATTCGCATTTACTTATATAGCGTTCTTTACTTTCATTATGTGTGTAATGATTTACAATTGCGTTGAGTAAAGACCTAGAATGCACGGAAGCGTATGTTGGATGTGATAGTGGGTATGACGGCTATCATGAAACACATCTAATAGTCGCTGTGTATTCTGAACATGTTCCTAGTCGATTGGGCCGTCAAAATGAGGATAAGGCCGCCCGAGTTCGAGACTAGTATCTGCGATGCGAAGTACCATGTTCATTGGTAGGGAACATTGTGATGATCTGAGCATGCAGATAGATAGTGACCCGGTGATCTATCGAACTACCCTCCTTCGGACTTTCCAAGTGGTTACCATTTGTGATACCTAGGGGATCATGGGGCGATGTTGCTAGACGCTTTACCATGATCCGTTGGGCAGGTCCGGAATTGTGATTCCGGAGCCGCAATGGTTGTGGGCCCACGGCTAGCTGTATCCCTGAACCATTGAGGGTCACACAAGTACTAGATTCGAGATTCCCACACGGATACTCAGCTCAATGTGTTGAGCACGAGAAGAGGATTTCGGGAAGTGCGACTTCCTAAAAGTCAACAGGGGTCAAACCAGGGTTTCCCGCTGTTGAGGGGCAAAACGGTCATTTTGCACTGGGGTTCTGAAAAATGGTTTTTCAGATCATATTATTCAGTTTCAGAAACTGAGTCGATCGGTCCGATCTGATCGGCGATCGGAGTTACGATGAAGTCTCGGTGGTGGAGATGAACTGAATGTTCATTGTTGGACCCGGGCCCGTTGGGCCGGTCCAAGTCCAACACTTAATCTATTTAATTAGAAGACTTCATAACACTTAACAATGATTTGCAAACCCTAACCCTAAGCACTAAAAACCGCCGCCTCCCTCTCTCAAACAGCCGCCGCCGCCGCCCGTCCTCGCCGGAAATTCGTTTCCGGCCAACTCGACGAGGAGAATCCGTTCGTGCAGAATTTTTCAGTGCTTCTAGTGCAGGCTGACAAAGGAGTCTCGGTTCTGGTCGTGGACCGGATTGGCGATTTCTACCGCAGTCTACCGAGAAGAGCCGACGTTATTGTAACTACGGTTGGAGCCAGGCACAAGTGCCAGCAAGGTAATCGTTTCGAACGCCCTATGAATGACGATATTTGTATTGTTGTTCTTCGTATTGATCATCTCCCGGCTTTATTCTATGTTCTTCCGCTGCCTCGCCGGGGGGCGGATCCGGATACCCAACAGTTATTACACCTACTGATACAACAATTTATCGGTACTACAAAACCAGTCTCCGTGTTTCTACCATTAAACATTCCAAAACTAACTAGCAGTAGATCTCTAGTATTTCTTATTCTTTGTCCTTCCACTTGGTAATCAGCTCTTGCTACCCCAGTCCCATCAATTCGGCTCTCTCCTACCTGTTGTCATGCACACATACAAAACAAAACAACAGCCAGATAAACTCCGGTGAGAAACAATTCCCAGTATAACTCAACAGGTAAAAATGATATCGACAGAACATAAAATCATTTTATCAACTGAAAGAAAATGCAATGCAATGCTTCTATCTCATCTCTTCGTTCTAAGAATTGATTCCATTTCACATCAATGCCATCAATATTCGTATACGATCTTGACATGAATATTCATCTATCGAAGTCGACTCTAACTTCGAAAATCAGGTCATCTCAGTCCTGGGCATTAGAATCAATTCAAATCTCGTCGTATGATGCAATCTCATGCAAAATAAAAGATCCACACCTGTGATGGATCGACACATACATAACTCAAGTTCTAAATCAAGAACAGTATCAAACATGTATGTGATTTCATCGGGATAACTCAAGAAAACTCATTCTTGAGTAATCTAATCCCTGACCCTACTGTCAAATTATACCTTTGTATTCTCTGTTTTGAAGTTACTGCCTTTATCGTTTCAAACTCTGTTTCAATCACTTCTCCAGAACTTCGAAAACAAAGTCGGATATCCGTAGTACTCCTTCTCAGTATTTCGAATTCAATCCTATTTATAAGTGAAAGTCTCTGGCTTCTGTGGAATTCCCAACGCAATCTGTATAAATTCCACGTTTCATGCTGAGTATTGATATCTCAGAACAGGATATACTCACACCGCTTCGAAATCAGTTCCCCCTTTCATACTTATCGTTTAACAGATTCTTCAACTGTTGCTCATCATTACCAGTCGCTGAAATGATCAAACTTTGTTATATTAGACATTCTGCAGCTGGTTTTCACATTTCCTCAACCAGCAGTAGCAGCATTGAAATGATCAAACTTTGTTATATTAGACATTCTGCAGCTGGTTTTCACATTTCTTCAACCAGCAGTAGCAGCATTATCAGTCGCTATGATCGAATCGCGACAAAACCCAGTCGCAGCAAGAATCCAGTCGCAGTGCTTTGAAATCAAAACGATGCCTCTACAACTAATCCCCACGACGTCGTAACATACCAATGTCTACCAGCAGCTGGTCGCTCCACTAGTCCAACGACTAGTTTCGCTAATTCCTTCAAAACGGCATCGTATTAATGTTTCTATTTCAAACCCACTAGCGGCTGATTTCGCGAAACCACTCAAAACGACGACGCATCAACTAATCTAAACGACGTCGTACCGGTTATACCAACATCGTTACCAACTGCTGGTCGTCCAGCATACACCCATTCTTCACAACGATTCAAAGCCATCAGTTGCACTTAATCAAACGGCGTCGCTGCGCCTACAACATCTAATCTAGTCGACGCATACAAAAACCAGCAGTTGCATAAAGGAAACTCCTGCTGCTGGTTCCCACGTGCCCAACAGTAATCTACACGTGTCGCCTTCTCAACCCTTCTCGCGCTAACTACAACAACGACCAGCAGCAACCACGCAACGCAACTAAAACCAGCGGTAACCCAGGGTCATGACTTCGTCACGCCCACGTCATCCTACCGAGGCAAAACTACCAGCAGGTAGCTACAGTGACGTTGACCTGCGTTGACTTCACCACAAATTCGCTGCGACTAAATTTTCGAAATTAACACAACATCCCGAAATCAGCAGGAACCTCAATTCTTTTATAAAATCCTCAAAACTCAATTTATAACGATCGCCAACATTGTTCAATGTTCGGAATAGAACCCGAAAATGCAACCCTTAAATCAAACTTCATCAAAATTGATAATCTGGAACTTTAAAATTACTAAATCTTTATGTAATGATTTTGGGCATTACAACAGTCCTCAACCAGGACATCAACTAGGCACGATCATCCCATAAACCAGCAACCACAAATCATCCAAGCCATAAACCTGTTGATCTACAAGCTCCAAATCCATACCTTATACTTCTGTGCAACAATTACTACAAGAAAAGGTCCCGAGAAAACCGGATTGCAACCTGTCGAAGCACACAGGGCATAAATCACAGGGACGCTAATACACAGAAAGCACTGTTGGGAGTCACACCCTCAACCAGCGGCTAATCCCACTAATACAACTTATCAGGAAGCTTAATTCAAGGCTAGGGACAAGATCTCAAAGCTAAACCCGAAAGGCTACCTGCGTTTACAAACACACTGCCGAGGATAGCAGCTTCGCGATCTCTCTCCTGCTTACCACAGCCTCCAAGAGTGGGATGGAATGAAAGAGCTTCTCAAGAGGAGTCCAACGCTACCTCGAACGTACCAAACGGTGGTCGGAAACGAAGGGAATTCATCGGAGAAACTCACGGTGAACAGTAACCTAGGGTTCGAAGCGAAGACGACAATTGGGAGAATATTTCGCTAAGTATGGGAACTGGTATCTCAAATCGGAAACCAAGTCTTCCTATATATATATATATCTCGCAACGACTGGAATTTAATTAAAATGTCCACCGACAAAACCTGTAACGCCCCAAAAATCCATAGGACCACATATTTGAGCATTTTCTATTTTAAGGGTCTATTTGATATTGCAGTTTCAGCCTTAAGTTAATTTTAATTGTTTTAAAAAGTTGATTTTCAGTTGTTGTTTTGAGGCATGACGCGGACGTTTTCCAGGCAGCTGTCGCCCGAGCACAAACACGAGCATATTTCAGCTTTTGGTTTGAAATGCCATCGACTGGACAAAAAATAGTTCCTTTTAAGAAAAAACTTTTGGTAAAGTTTTCAAATGCAAAACAGTGGTAAGGAGTATTTGACAAATTCTTTTGAAAAAGGACACGGGTTGGTAGGATTCCATGCCTACTCGAGTGTTAATACCTACTACAATCATATCTCGTATATGATTGTTTTTGTAAGCAAGAAAGTTTCATTGTTGTCCAGAAATTTCCCTCTTTTTCTCTAAAAACTTCAAGGTGCTCGTGGTGGTGCTTGTGGAGAACTCCTGTTGAGACCGGCTGCTCTTGTGTTTCGCAGTAAAGGCCTTCTTGTGAGAAACCAGCAGGTACCTCTTCTTGTGAGAAACCAGCAGGTACCTTTCTTTGTGAGAAACCAGCAGCTGCTTTCTTTGTGAGAAACCAGCAGGTACCTTTCTTTGTGAGAAACCAGCAGATGCCTTCTTTGTTAGAAACCAGCAGGTACCCTTCTTTGCGAGAAACCAGCTGGCACCCTTCTTTGGGAGAAACCAGCTGGTACCCTTCTTTGTGAGAAACCAGCAGGTACCCTTCTTTGCGAGAAACCAGCAGGTACCCTTCTTTGCGAGAAACCAGCAGGTACCCTTCTCCGTTAGAAACCAGCAGGTACCCTTCTTTGTTAGAATCCAGCAGTGCATTGTTCACTGCGACTGGTTTTAAAGTTAGCGTATTTCTTGTATCTTGCGACTGGTTCCAGTGTCTTGTGACTGATTCATATATACCAACAGCTGATTGTTCAACTGTCACTTTTGATGACGTCTGTTTAGTCCTGTTAGCAAACATCCTTACAGCTGAATTTGTTCATTCCCGTTGCATCGACAGCTGAGTTGACCAACAACTGTTCACTTCTAAAGTACTATTCCTATAGTGTCAACAGTCACCCGATAACACTACTGTTCCAAAGTCACGTCTGTTTCACTGTTAGTATCCTTGCAGCTGTTTTACGATAACGATATTGTTTCCATTACCAACAGCTGATTCCTTTTAGCGATAATGGTGAACGGTAAAGATCTGGTTTGTTTCCCAGTATAGTTCCACTTCGTCGCGTCTGTTTGTATTCCAGCGATAAGTTCAGTGGGCGAACCCGATACTCAGTAAATGTTTTAAAAGAATTTTTAAAGAAATTTTAAAGAAAGAATTTCGGAAGCACTGTGAAACCGAACGTTGATTTCAAAATCTGATTTCAACCTGCTATGAGTTTAAAAGAAGAATGTTTCAATTTAAGGATTTATGGCAAAGATAGCAGACGGTCGATATGGGAAAGGTGAGCAGCTGACTGTGTGTCAGATGCCCTTTCATATGGGAAAGGTGAGCAACTGACTGGTGTGTCAGATGCCCTTTCATATGAGCTATATGCTAGATACTGATTCAGTAGTCATGTGATTAAGTGCAAAAGAAAAGGGCCTAATGTAGAATTTCCGAGCCATAAATCATAAGAATATAAGAATGTGATCTGGGTCGTCTTCCCCATTTCCAAGTTTAATGAAAGAAAGTTTATGAAGCTGATGAATGACTTCCTTTTTAAACTGTTATGCTAAGTTATGATATGTTTCAGATATCTGCGCAGTGGTTGTTGTTTTTGATCTTTTGTTAAGTCTGTATTAGATCCATTATAACAATAGTAAATTCATATAGAATTTCAGAGGTTGTATTATCGCACTTTGCATTTTTGACATCTGATAATGAGAAATTGTTTCAGCTGTCTCAGTACTTGGTGCCATTTTGTTGTTTGAGTTTCGAATTTTTATTTTAGTCATAAGGGATACAGCTTATGACATCTTCCATTCAGCCCTTCTATTATTTTTATTATTCATTCGTGACCCCATGAGGATTGCGACGTCACAACTTGGTATCAGAGCATGGTCCTAAGATAAACACACACACTTCCGGTTGGAACAGCTGTTGTCGACCGTTTCTCCAACGCAGTGAGTTTATTTTATGTTTTAGAGTATTTGTTTTTAACTTTAGCATGTTCTGATTATTGCATTGTGGTGGATTACGGGCTATAGATTATAATATGTCCGGACGAGGTAGAGGTAGAGGTAGATGTGGGGAGAGAAGGGGCAGCACCATCGAAGAAGTTAGCTCAGGTGGTCCCGCATGTGTGATAGTGGTTATAATCCACCAGTAGAGCAGTTAGTAAGACAATCGAGTCAAGAAAGTAGCCATTCTTCAGGCCAAGGACCTAGCCATGGGAATTCTCAGAAAGGGTTTAGGCACAAGCAGAAACGCCAGGCTTCTCAGTTTAGGAAGCTGAAGTCACCTAAGCAACCAAAGACTGGTCAGCAGGAGTCTCTAGAGCAGCAACCCCAACCGAGAAACTTAGCCCCCAGGATGAATATCAAACCGACTTGTCGTGCGTGTAACAAAAAGCATGCTGGTCAGTGTAGGGCTGGACAGAATGTCTGCTACAAGTGTGGATTGCCAGGGCATATCATAAAGACTTGCCCAAAGTCCAGGCAGCTGGTGACCAGCAGGACATATGTAATGACAACTGATCAGGCCAATCCAGATCCTACTGCGGGGACATGTGAGATTTTTATAGCTCGTTAGCCTTCTGTGGCTTTGTTAGATTCAGGAGCCACTCATTCTTTTATAGCAGTTAAGTTTGCTAAGAAGCCACCCATCAGACCTGATCGTGTAGCTGTAGGCCTTTGCGTAACAGTACCTTCGGGAGAAGATTTAGTATCCCATGATGTGTTTTGAAGTTTAGAACTTAGGCCTCAAGGGCAGCTGATTACGGCTGATTAAATTGGTTAACCTAATAGGAAGTAGTGATAGATTTTAAGCTATGAACAGTAGTGGTTAACCCACCTAGAGGAGAATCATTCAAGTTGGAAGCTAAACATGTTTGTAGGGTTCCTAGAATAATATCAGCTCTTAAGGCTCAACGCTGTTTGAGGAAAGGTGGGGTAGGATTTTTGATAAGTGTTCTCCCTGGCAGCGTCTAGCAAGCCCCAACATTTAGATGTAGAGGTGGTAAACGAGTTATATACATGGACCGCCACCAGATAGAGAGTTAGAATTTTCGATTGACTTAGTTCCAGGAGCTGAATAAATTGACCACTGAGAATAAATATTTCCTTCCTAGGATAGAAGATCTGTTTGACCAGTTGAAAGGATTAGCAGTCTTTTATAAGATCGATTTAAGGTCTAGTTGCCATCAGCTTTTATGGACCTGATGAATAGAGTTTTCCAACCCTTTTTGGATCAATTCATAGTTGTGTTCATAGACGATATCTTAGGGTACTCTAAGACTAAATTCGAACATGTTAAGTATTTGAGGACAGTGCTTCAAATTTTAAAGACTAAGCAGATGTTCGCTAAGTTGAGTAAATGTGACTTCTGATGGGAGAAGGTAGCATTCTTAGGTCACATTATGTCTAAGGATGGATTAGAACTAGTACCCAGCAGTAGCAAGTCAGTCTTAGCAGATATCTCGGTAAGATCAAATTTTATGGAGCAAATAGCATCAACTGTTAGAAAGATGCGAGAAAGAAGGAAAGCTGCTCAAAGCAGACAGAAGAGTTACGCAGATAATAGAAGAAGAGAGCTGAATTCGAAATCGGCGACCATGTATTCTTAAGAGTTGCTCCAATGAAGGGAGTAATACGATTTAGAAAGAAAGGAAAGTTAAGTCCAAGATATATTGGACCAAATAAGATTTTAAGAAAGAGTAGGAAAGTTAGCTTATTGCTTAGCGTTGCCCCGCAGCTAATAGCTGTACATAGTGAGCGTTTTCATGTATTAGTTTTGTAGGAAGTATATTCCCAACCCATCTCACGTATTAAGTCATGAACCTATTCAGCTAAGCACCAGATTTAATTTTCTATTTTAAGGGTCTATTTGATATTGCAGTTTCCCTTAAGTTAATTTTAATTGTTTTAAAAAGTTGATTTTCAGTTGTTGTTTTGAGGCATGACGCGGACGGTTTCCAGGCAGCTGTCGCCCGAGCACAAACACGAGCATATTTCAGCTTTTGGTTTGAAATGCCATCGGCTGGACAAAAAATAGTTCCTTTTTAAAAAAAGTTTTGGTAACGTTTTCAAATGCAAAACAGTGGTAAGGATTATTTGACAAATTCTTTTGAAAAGGACACGGGTTGGTAGGATCCCATGCCTACTCGAGTGTTAATACCTACTACAATCATATCTCGTATATGATTGTTTTTGTAAGCAAGAAAGTTTCATTGTTGTCCAGAAATTTCCCTTTTTCTCTAAAAACTTCAAGGTGCTCGTGGTGGTGCTTGTGGAGAACTCCTGTTGAGACCGGATGCTCTTGTGTTTCGCAGTAAAGGCAAGTAAAGGCTGATTCTTTCTACGCCATTTTAAAGCATATATATTGTTCCAGTGCATGATTGTTTCCTGTTTATGTTAACGATAAGTTATGTTCATGTTTAAACATGTTTAAGAAAATTAAATAATGACGAGTTCAAAGTTATGTTTCTGTTTCAAAGCTTTTACAGAGTGCTTCGATAAAGAAGATGATGTTGTTTTAAAAAAAAATGCTGAGCAGTCGGGTTTAAGTGATTCCATGTTCAGGAAAGTTCTTCTGGTGAATTTCATCTTTAAAGCAGTAGTCTTCGCTTCAGCTGATGTCATTTGCATCCAAGTCTCCCAGATGTTTTTAGAAAGTTAGATGTTTAAAAGAACGATGAAGTTAGCTTTGATTCCCGTAAGTTTAAGAATGTTCTTTCTTCTGGTGAATGGTAATGTTTGAACTTGACGCTATGTAATCGAAGTTGCTAGTCGAATCAGAAGTTAAGTCTGATTTAATAGGCAACATCTGGTAGCGTAGTCGTAGTTTGAATGTTACAACACCAAGTTATAGTCATATTTTGGTTCCCGAGGAAACCAGCAGGTACCCTTCCTTGTTAGAAACCAGCAGGTACCTTTCTTTGTGAGAAACCAGCAGGTATCCTTCTTGTGAGAAACCAGCAGGTACCACTCTTTGTTAGAAACCAGCAGGTACCATTCTTTGTTAGAAACCAGCAGGTACCCTTCTTTGCGAGAAACCAGCAGGTACCCTTCTTTGCGAGAAACCAGCAGGTACCCTTCTTTGCGAGAAACCAGCAGGTACCCTTCTTTGCGAGAAACCAGCAGGTACCCTTCTTTGCGAGAAACCAGCAGGTACCCTTCTTTGCGAGAAACCAGCAGGTACCCTTCTTTGCGAGAAACCAGCAGGTACCCTTCTTTGCGAGAAACCAGCAGGTACCCTTCTTTGCGAGAAACCAGCAGGTACCCTTCTTTGCGAGAAACCAGCAGGTACCCTTCTTTGCGAGAAACCAGCAGGTACCCTTCTTTGCGAGAAACCAGCTGGTACCCTTCTTTGCGAGAAACCAGCTGGTACCCTTCTTTGCGAGAAACCAGCTGGTACCCTTCTTTGCGAGAAACCAGCTGGTACCCTTCTTTGCGAGAAACCAGCTGGTACCCTTCTTTGCGAGAAACCAGCTGGTACCCTTCTTTGCGAGAAACCAGCTGGTACCCTTCTTTGCGAGAAACCAGCAGGTACCCTTCTTTGTTAGAATCCAGCAGTGCACTGTTCACTGCGACTGGTTTTAAAGTTAGCGCATTTCTTGTGTTTTGTGACTGGTTCCAGTGTCTTGTGACTGATTCATATATACCAACAGCTGATTGTTCAACTGTCACTTTCGATGACGTCTGTTTAGTCCTGTTAGCAAACATCCTTGCAGCTGAATTTGTTCATTCCCGTTGCGTCGACAGCTGAGTTGACCAACAACTGTTCACTTCTAAATTACTATTCCTATAGTGTCAGCAGTCACCCGATAACACTACTGTTCCAAAGTCACGTCTGGTTCACTGTTAGTATCCTTGCAGCTGTTTTACGATAACGATATTGTTTCCTTTACCAACAGCTGATTCCTTTTAGCGATAACGGTGAACAGTAAAGATCTGGTTTGTTTCCCAGTATAGTTACACTTCATCGCGTCTGTTTGTATTCCAGCGATAAGTTCAGTGGGCGAACCCGATACTCAGTAAATGTTTTAAAGAAGTTTTAAAGAAATTTTAAAGAAAGAATTTCGGAAGCACTGTGAACCCGAACGTTGATTTCGAAATCTGATTTCAACCAGCTATGAGTTTAAAAGAAGAATGTTTCAATTTAAGGATTTATGGCAACGATAGCAGACGGTCGATATGGGAAAGGTGAGCAGCTGACTGTGTGTCAGATGCCCTTTCATTGTGTCAGATGCCCTTTCATATGAGCTATATGCTAGATACTGAATTTAGTAGTCATGTGATTAAGTGCAAAAGAAAATGGCCTAATGTAGAATTTCCGAGCCATAAATCATAAGAAAATAAGAATGGGATCTGGGTCGTCTTCCCCATTTCCAAGTTTAATGAAAGAAAGTTTATGAAGCTGATGAATGACTTCCTTTTTAAACTGTTATGCTAAGTTATGATATGTTTCAGATATCTGCCTGCATTAGATTTTTTTATCCTCATATTTTACTTGCTGAGCCCCTAGGCTCATTAGCTTTAAAATGGTGCAGGTGGAGCAGAGCTGGGGCAGGCGGGAGGCAGTAGTTGAACCAGCTGTGGTGATTGTGTTTATCTAAGGCCGATGTTTCCGCAACAACTGTTGTTGTTTTTTATCTTTTGTTAAGTCTGTATTATTGTTTCAGCTGTCTCAGTACTTGGCGCCATTTTGTTGTTTGCGTTTCGAATTTTTATTTTAGTCATAAGGGATACAACTTATGACATCTTCCATTCAGCCCTTCTATTCTTTTTATTATTAATTCGTGACCCCATGAGGATTGGGACGTCACAAAACCAGCAGTTCCAACAACAACCAACAGCTGCTGAATCCCATAACTAATAAATCCCAACAACTCAAAACGACGTCGCAAGGTGACACGTCACTCGATACTTGCGACTGGTCCTCAAACCCAAAAGCTGGACAACCCAACGACTGGATGCTCCACAAACCAAAAACTGGTACCAGACGTTGCATCAAAACGCTGCGTTCCAACTTATATAAACGACGTCGCGCAGACCCAGCAGCTGGTCGCTAACCCCACGACTGGATTCCTTAGCGCTAACCAAAACGACGTCGCACATCCTACGTCATCCAGACGCTAACTCTCGTGCACTAGCAGACGCAAGCTATAGGAGCGCTGACCCGCATTGACATTTGCTCTCGGCTGCTCTACCAGACGCAACAAACTCCTCGCAGCTGGTACCAGACTTCGCCTAAACAACGGCGTATCAAAATCTCACGATACCACATAAACGTTGCGACTGGTTTTCACTATCGACTAGATTTCACCTCAAAAACCCAAAATTACAAAAACTTCCAGAATTGCTCAAAATTTGAAATCTGACCCGAAAATACAACCAACACCAAATCAATTCAACAATTAATCTCTTATAAAATTCAGGTCTCACAATAATGAGGCAATATAAAGATACCTCAATGGCAGTTCCAGCTTCATCTTTGTCCAATTTTATTGAGGAGCTCATTGGGGTCGCTGCTGCTGAGCAATTGTCCATGCCAAATTTCTTCAGCAGTTCTTTCGTATATTTTGCTTGATTGATGAAGATTCCATTGTCAATCTGTCTCACTTGTAATCCCAGAAAGAACGTCAGCTCTCCCATCATGCTCATCTCAAACTTGTCCTGCATCAACTTAGAAAATATCTGGCACCACTTGGGATTAGTTGACCCAAAAATAATATCATCTACATAAATTTGCACTAACAGGACATGATCAGATTTCACAAATTTAAATAGTGTCTTATCAACTGTGCCTATAGTGAAATCATGCTCAATAAGAAACTTAGACAGTGTATCATACCAAGCTCTGTGTTCTTGCTTCAACCCATATAGAGATTTATCCAATTTGTAGACGTGATTTAGATATGTATGATCAACGAAGCCAGGAGGTTGTGCAACATACACTTCCTCAAATAGGATGCCATTAAGAAATGCACTCTTAACATCCATTTGAAAGACTTTGAAGTCTTTATGCAGCATATGCAAGAAACATGCGAATGGCTTATAGTCTAGCTACTGGTGCAAAGGTCTCATCAAAATCTATACCTTCCATTTGCCTAAATCCTTGAGCTACCAGTCTAGCTTTGTTCCTTGTTTACTACTCCATCTTCATTCAGTTTGTTCCTAAAGACCCATCTAGTTCCTATCACTGAATGATTAGAAGGTCTAGGTACAAGTTGCCAAACATTATTTCGCTTAAACTGATTTAGTTCTTCTTGCATTGCATCTATCCAGCTTGGGTCAGCTAAGGCTTCATATATCTGCTTTGGTTCTATATGTGAGATGAATGCTGAATCAAAATGATCATGCAATAGCTGGCCTCGTGTGTGAACAGGAGAATTAATGTTACCTATGACCTGCTCGGGTGGATGATTTCTGTTCCACCGGAGATCAGATCCGATTTGATTTGCTCCCTGTTCAGCTTTGATGTTTGGCTGGATGGTCGCGTCTGGGTTGTCTGACACCAATTGATAAGATCCTTGTCCCAGATTTGAGCCAGATGCAATATGATGAGATGTACCCGCACCTTGTGCGTCAGATGTTGATTGATGTACTATGGGATCTGTTTGTGCAACATCTTGAGCATTGGTTGCTTCAGCTCCAGCAACTGGCACGCTTGAAGAGATCTGTTCCTGCACCCTGTCAGCATTAGTCAAATCAATGACTACTGGGTTACCTGTCAGATATGCTTGAGCATTGTCGTGCGGTGTGTCCAGCGCTGGTTGTATCTCAGCTGAGTTTCTTTGTTATGGCACGTAATCATCTGATTCATCAAGGCTGGATGATTCTAGACATGTGCATAAATCATTGAGGCTCGTAGCTGAGTTGGATCTGAAACTTGTCTCATCAAAAACCACATGTGCTGATTCTTCAACAGTCAGACTTCGATTGTTGAAAACTCTGTATGCTTTGCTAACAGCTGAATAACCTAGTAATAGACCTGCATCAGATTTAGCATCAAAAGCTGTTATGTGCTTCTTGCCGTTATTTTGAATGAAGCATCTGCACCCAAACACCCTGAAATATGAAATATCAGGTTTCTTGCCACTCCAGATCTCATATGGGGTTTTGCCATGCAACTTATTAATCATAGATCTGTTCTGAGTGTATCTAGCAACTTGTTTTAAAGTACGGTTTCTCCTCTCAACCAGCCCGTTCTGTTGAGGAGTTCTAGCTGTAGAAAGCTCATGCTTTATCCCTATGTCATCCAGATAAGAAGATAATTTTTGATTTAAAAACTCGGTGCCACAATCACTTCTTATCCGGTTGACTGTACAACATCTATCATTTTGTAAGCGTTTTAAAAGCCGAATCATTTGGTCAGCGGTATCAGATTTTGATTTTTCTGAGTGTATCTAGCAACTTGTTTTAAAGTACGGTTTCTCCTCTCAACCAGCCCGTTCTGTTGAGGAGTTCTAGCTGTAGAAAGCTCATGCTTTATCCCTATGTCATCCAGATAAGAAGATAATTTTTGATTTAAAAACTCGGTGCCACAATCACTTCTTATCCGGTTGACTGTACAACATCTATCATTTTGTAAGCGTTTTAAAAGCCGAATCATTTGGTCAGCGGTATCAGATTTTGATTTTAAAAACAGCACCCAAGTGAATTTTGTAAAATCATCCACAACAACTAGGGTGTAATTCGTTCCCCCTAAGCTCGTTACGGGAATAGGACCAAAGAGATCCACATGTAAAAGCTCTAAGCTTCAGGAAGAACGTTTACCGCCTTTCTTTTTAAAATTAGAACGGATTTGTTTACCAAGCTGACATGCGGCACAGATCTTGTCCTTAGAAAAATTGATTTTGGGCATACCAGAAACCAGTTCATGCTGACTAAATTTGGCAAGCATTTTGAAGTTGAGTTGGTTCATTCGCTGATGCCACATCCAGCTCTTGTAAGAGTCAGCTGCAAGGCAGATCTGTTCAGTTCCCATCTGCTCTGACCAATTGATAATGTAGATGTTCCCCGATCGTTTGCCTACCAATACAGTCAGACCATCTGGACTCTAAACTGTGCAAGTGTGCTTTTGGAAGCTAACTGTGTAACCCTTGTCACACAGCTGACTTATACTAATTAAATTGTAGCACAAATTCTCAACAACTAAAATAACAGATATTGAAATGTTACCATGGGTAAGCTTACCCTTACCCACAGTGTTACCATGTGAGTTATAGCCAAAAACAATTTTAGCTCCTTTGTGAGGTGTCACATCTGATATTAGCTTTGGGTTTCCAGTCATGTGTCGTGCACAGTCGCTATCCAGGTACCATATGATTGACTCATCTACAGCTTTGTACCTGTTACCCTGCAATCACGAAAATAGATTTTGGTACCCAATTTTACTTGGGTCTAGATCGGATTACCCCTTTCGGGACCCATACTTGAATCACCTCAACAGTTTTCCCAGTATGAAAATCCATAAGGGTGTGTGCAGAAATAGGGTGAGATCTGTTGAGTTTTGGCTTAGTATGTGGACCATTTAGATCTCTTCGAGGCTGAACCTTTCTCCAAACAGATTTGACCTACTTAGGACCACGCCTGGGCTGGTGAGGAACATAAGACTTAGAGTCAGCTCTCGCTTTCTCTTTGTCAAGTCTGTTCTTTAGCCAGCTTGGCTTAGAGTTCTCAGGTCTGATATATCAGATACCAGCTTTACCTTTTTGGTTCAGTTTCCAGAGGTCCGGTCATCATACTTTACCGACTCATAAGTGTTGTGTATCACACTGGCTTTGACAAAATTCATCTTTTTGAACTTGTCATACACCAGATTTGACAGAGTACTGGTCTATCCGGAGCTGCTTTCTCCAACATTGAAACCTAAGCCAGATTTATCATTTAATGGCTTTTGGGCTTCCTGCAGCTTGCTTAGAGAAACAGAAGACTGAGTCCAGAAGCTCATCACCTGATTTAACCTTTCGTTTTCTGATTCGAGCTCATAGGATCTTAATCTCAACGATTCATTCTCAGTCTTCAGCTTACTCAACTTGATTTGTAAACTGTCAGTTTCACCAAGTTGAACGGTGCTTGGTTCCACTGAGCTATTTTTCAAATCCATATTTTCAGCTTTGACTTCCTCGAATGTTTGAGAAAGCTTTTTGTACTCATGGACCATTTCATTGAGTGCGTTGATTAGGTCCTCCCGTGTAAATTCAGTGCTGGAAAAATCAAATACCTCGTCATCAGAAGGTTGATTAGCCATTAGGCAGTGAACTTCCTCCTGTTCACTATCGTTTGATGAGGAGCTGCTTGATGATGAATCGGAATCTGAATCTGCCCAGTTTTTGTTGCTTTCTTCTGCAACAAGCACTTTTCTATCATTATTTCGGTTGGGCCTTTTGTCAGATCTTGTCCTCATCCTTCTCTCTTTTGATCTTTCCTTGGATCTATCGTCCTTCTTCTCATCCCTTTTGGGTCTGTCCTCATTCTTTGGCCTGTTACAGTCTGTAGCAAGTGACCTGGACGACCACAATTGTAACAGTTCATATCAGTTGAAATCTTTTCAGATTTGTTTGCATTATTATAAGAAAAATAAGGGTTATAGGATCTTCTCAGAAATTTACCAAACTTCTTGACGAAGAGGGACATTGCATCATTGCTGAGTTGTTCGGCAGATTTGCTCGGTGAGCACTGTTCAGATGTCGTTGCTGCTAAAGCTTTAGTTGGTTGAGATGTCGACGGTCCTGCCTCAGATCTGGTTTTTAACTCAAACTCATACGCCTTCAGATTCGCAAACAGATCATGAAGCTCCAACTTGTTTAGGTCCTTGGACTCCCGCATGGCCATTGTCTTGACATCCCACTCCCTGGGAAGCGCTCGGATCACTTTAAGTGCCAGCTCACGGTTGTTGTATTCCTTGCCCAAACTTGTAAGATCTATCACCACAGCAGTGAAGCGCTCATCGAACTCATCCATGGTCTCTCCATCTCGCATCTTCATCGACTCATACTTTTGTTGTGCAACAGTAAGCTTATTTTCCTTGGTCTCATCATTCCCTCGTAGATTTGAATCAACTTCTCCCATATCCCCTTGGCAGTGGCACAGGTTTTGATCTTGCTGAACATATTCTTGTCCAACGTCTTGTAAAGAATGTCCTTAGCCACATTTTCCAGATTTGCCTTTTTCTTGTCCTCAGTTGTGTATTCATGTCGGTTCTTTTCAACCCACTGAGGTGCTCCTTCAGTTATAGCCATTGCAGTGTTGGCTTTCAAGATCTTCATGGGACCATTCGTGATGACATACCATCATCTTGCACAGCCAAGTGTGCTTGCATCCTGATCTTCCAATCATCATAGTCCTCCTTCGAAAACATGGGAATCTTGTTATGTGAGGTAGAAATTTTGAAATATATATAAAGCGCAAAAGACAAACTGTTCAATAACTGAGATAGAGCAGGCTCTGATATCAATTGATAGGATCAATATGGATCGAAACCAGCCTTAGGAGTTCAGAATGAGGGGTTTAATGAACTCCTTTACATTTTTATATTTCGGAACCTTAAAATGATTTTATAAGTGCCTTGCTTAACTCAGATCCGAGTTACCAGATCTGAGGTATCTCAGTCCCAAATCTGATTTCTCGACTAACAAATGATGTGCGGAAAGAAGTAGATTGATAAGTGAAAAGAATAAATATAATGCGATGCAGTAAAGTAAAATTTCAGAGTTTGTTTATGGAAGTTCGGATCTGTAGAACCTACGTCTCCCCTTCTTTCTTTGCAGGAAGGTTCCACTGGAAGAATTTGATGCACACAGCTTCTGTTTACACCCAGTCACTGAGCTTCACTCCAAGTGAACTCCTAGCAAACACCAATACATGCAGATACAGCTGCTTAAATACAAACAACTTGATTTTTCAGACTTCTTCACACAGCAAGTCTTTTACAGACTCAACACAGGATATTACAAGGAAATACGATATAGTGAGTACTATAAATCTTCTGGTTCTTTTATCAACAAGAATTGTTTACAAACGTAAACCAGAAGATATCTCGAATATTAAATCTATGAGGGCTTGAACTTGAGTTTTCTTCAAAATTTTAATACTGGGACATGTAATAATTTTCTATAAAGGATTCCCAGTAAGTATGTGAGAGTGTTATGATAGCAGAGAAAGTGTCGTTAATGGTTGAGAATGACCGAGAGCTTCTCCATTTGAATTCTTCAGCTATTTATACTCTTTGTCTTCAACGGTCAATAAATGTCGCCTGTAGAGATAAGCTCCTTTGTATATCTTCATCGTATCAAAGCATTTAATGCTCCATTAAAGCCATACAGAAGGTAAAATACGCTCGTCAGGGCTAAATTGACTTATATTCCAAAGCGGGTAATTATCGTATCAATCACTCTGCATACTGTGCAACTTTACCCAAAATAGCTCTGATCTTGTCTCCTTAATTCCAGGCTTTTATACGATTAAACTATGACCGTTGATTCTTTTCAAATAATCCTTTGAAAACATCTGAAGTGTCCCGAAGCTTATATCTGTTATTGACATCTGAATATTGCTCTCTTTGCCTTTGTGAATAGCTCGAAGATATATTTCTTTACGTGACTAGCCATCAAATCTGATATCTCTCTATTTGTAGAATCTTTAATATATCAAATCTAAATACTGTACTGTTCTCGTAATACAATAAAATCTGATAGAATACAACTGTAAGTCACTGAGTCAAATCTGTCAAATCTAAGTTCATTAACGAAATCTGAAATACCGTATAGAGCTCTTTCGAATAAACTCTGTCAAAACTGAATATCAGTAGTAGCTTAAACTATGAATTAGCATATACGGATCTTACTTCCTATTACTCACATCTGAATCGCTTGCAAAGAGTCTGTTCACCTGTGATACTCTCGAATCTGAATTATACCATCTTAGTCGATATACCAGAATCTGTTACTAAGGCCTCTGAATCAAGTCTGAATATAGTTTGCTTTAAAACAGATCTCTCACTTTAGCTTCTGAATCAAATCTGAATCCCCTCAAATCCGAAAGACTGTCCCAATAACTGATAAACCGATTACTCAAATAACCCGATATCTTGGAACTTAATTCGGAATTCATCAATTTGATAACTGAAAACTAAGACTCGATATCTGATCAATTCCCGAATGGTCAACTCAGATGTCAACGCAACTTAACTCAGAGTTCTCGACTCCTAAATCTTCAACTCAATGACATCACGATCTGAAATGTTTCCTTCTTTTGTCCTCTGCGAATACTTATGATCAATTGTCAGTCTTATTTTGTTATCACCAAAACTTATAAATTTTATCTTAACACAGCTACGGCCTCCTTATCCGATCCACGACCGGAATCTCAATTCCTTCGTTAGTTTGCAATAGAAAACCAACGAAAGTTTCATGGACGGAATCTCCTCGGCGAGACGGTCGGAAAAAATTCCGACGGCGACGGCGACGGCGGAGGATAGGAAGGGAGAAATATTTGCTCAATAGCTTTTGGTGTGTTTCAAATTAATACCCCACGGCCCCTATTTATAGATTTTGATGGGCTTAAACAAAGTTAATGGGCTTGGGTCGGGCCCAGGCTCAGGTGTACATTGGTTTCAAGTCCATCATTGTGGCTTCATCGTAATCCCGATCGACAATCAGATCAGACCGATGTACACAGTTTACAAAACTGAGCATTATGATCTGAAAACAATTTTTTGGACCACCTAATCCAAAATAGCAGTTAGGCCCCTAGAAGTTTTAAGGATAGCCATACTAGTCCAAGCTTAAGGAAACTGCATTTCCACCCTATTTAATTTTAGGAAGTCACACTTCCATCCTTCCTCCTACTATACTCAACAAATTGAGCTTAATTTCCGTACGAGAATTTATAAACCAATACTTGTGTGACCCTCAATGGTTCAGGGATACAGCTAGCCGTGGGCTCACAACATTTGTGACTCCGAAACCATATTTTTGGACTAACCCATCGGATCATGGTAAAGCGTCTAGCAACATCGCCCCATGATCCCTCTAGGTATCACTGATAGTGCCTGCAAGAACCAGTCGGTCATGGTTAGGGTACAGTACGGTCATTTCAACTCAAATATCCCGATCATATCAACGACCATTGGTAAATTGAGAGTCGCTAGATATCTAATACCATGAATAAATCTTGGAGATCAAATAGTGACATCGCATGTGTTACTAGGTAAATCCATTTACCCAAAACACATCTAGTACTCTGGCCAGAGATTTATCACACTATTATCTCATAAGATAGCATAGGATATCCATGCACAAGGGCGAGCGGTGAATCCTCGACAACGAAGCATCGACTCCTACATGCATCAGGACCTCACACAACCCCGCCACCTGATGACCCCAACTAAGTCGGTAAACGGGTCAAAGTGAGGAATCTATCATGTAGAGTCTCAATGACATTTCGAGTAATGAGGGCTAATCTGTACAACCAAGACCTCGGACTTAATCCACTCGACAAATTCATAAGATAGCATAGGATATCCATGCACAAGGGCGAGCGGTGAATCCTCGACAACGAAGCATCGACTCCTACATGCATCAGGACCTCACACAACCCCGCCACCTGATGACCCCAACTAAGTCGGTAAACGGGTCAAAGTGAGGAATCTATCATGTAGAGTCTCAATGACATTTCGAGTAATGAGGGCTAATCTGTACAACCAAGACCTCGGACTTAATCCACTCGACAAATGATAACCACTTAGAAAGTCCAAACGAGGGTAGTTCGACAGATCACCAGGTCACTACCCATCTGCATGCTCAAAACATCACTATGTTCCCTACCAATGAAACGTGGTACTTCACTTCGCAGATGCTAGTCTCAAGCTCGGGCGGCCCTTATCCTCTTTTGGACGGTCTAATTGACTAGGAACATGTTTAGAATACACAGTGACTATTAGATGTTTCATGATAGCCATCAAATCAACTATCACATCTAACATACACTATAGTGCATTCAAGGTCTTTATCCAACAATTGTAATCATAATAATGAAGATAAATAATGCCATGAATGCGAATTTCATAAATAAAGATCGTTTTATATAGAGTCAACAAGAACCCACACGCCACAAGTTCGCTAGTTGGGCACCTAATCTAACAATCTTCCACTTGCCCTAAATGTTAGAGTAGATGCCCAACTAGCCAACTTGTGGCGTGTGGGTTTATAGACTCTTGTATATGAAAATCTTTATATATGATATTCGCATTTATTTATATGGAATTATTTACTTTCATTGTGTTGTATAATGATTAAAAATTGCGTTGAGTAAAGACCTAGAATGCACTATAGTGTATGTTAGATGTGATAGTGGGTATGACGGCTATCATGAAACACATCTAATAGTCACTGAACCATTGACGGTCACACAAGTACTGGATTCTAGATTCTCGCACGGATACTGAGCTCAATGTGTTGAGCACTTGAGGAGGATTTTGGGATTGCGACTTCCTAAAAGTCAACAGGGGTCAAATCGTGATTTCCCGCTGTTGAGGGGGCAAAACGGTCATTTTGCACTGGGGTTCTGAAAAATGGTTTTTCAGATCATAGTATTCAGTTTTGGAAACTGAGTCGATCGGTCCGATCTGATCGGTGATCGGAGTTATGATGAAGTCACGGTGATGGGGATGAACTGAATGTTCATCCATTGGACCCGGGCCCGTTGGGCCGGTCCAAGTCCATCATTAATACTACACACCACATTAAACCCTAACCCTAGCTTCAAGTGGCCGCCCCCTCTCCTCTCTCAAAAGCCGCCGCCGCCGCCTTGCGCCGCCGCCGCCGCCACCTCTCTCGCCGGAATTTGTTCCGGCCAACTTGACGAGGAGAATCCGTCCGCGCCGATCTCGTCAGGCCTTCTAGTGCAGGCTGACGAAGGAGTCTCGCTTCCGGTCGTGGGCCTGATTGACGTAATCTACCGCCACCTACCGTGAAGTGCCGGTTTCCTTGCGAAACTGGTCGGAGCCAGGCACGAGTTGCCAGAAAGGTAATCCCGAGAAACACCCTATGAATGGTCATAGCATGATTTGTTTTTGAATTGTATTGATCATCTCCCGGCCCAAATTTTGTTCTTCCGCTGCCTCGCCGGGAGGCGTGATCCGGATCCGCCGTGGTTCCCCAACAGTGGTATCACCAGGCGTTCTAGACGCCAGAAAGGTAACCCCGAGAAACACCCTATGAATGGTCATAGCATGATTAATTTGAATTGTATTGATCGTCCCCCGGCCCAAATTTTTTTCTTCCGCTGCCTCGCCGGGAGACGCGATCCGGATCCGCCGCGGTTTCCCAACAGTGGTATCAGAGCCAAGGTTCGGATCTGATCAATACAATTATTGCCTTATTGTATCTACTCTTTGAATTTCAGATCGAAAAACAAAATTCGGGAAGCAATCCGCCGGGCCGCCGCCATGTGCGGCAGCGACCACAGCGTCGCGCGCGTGCTATGGCGCGCGAGACACCTTCGCGCGCTGGCCGCGCGATGGGCATCCTCACGTTGCGCACTGGCCGCGCGATTGGAGCGAGGTGGCCGGACCGTTGTGCTGTTGTTGGCCGGACGCTTGGCGCCACTTCACGCGAGGAGATTGGCCGCTGGATGCTGGCGTTGGCTGCCATGTGCGCGCGCTAGCCGCGCGATATAAAGCATGGAGGCCGGCCGCTGCTGCAAGTCGTGGGCGCTGTTTGCGCGATGCTTGAGGCTGGACGTGCGAAGATCGCTGGCCGATTGTCTCCGCTGGTTCGCGCGACTTGCTGGCGCACGATGGCGCATGGAGCGCCGCGCTTGTCGCGGCCGTGCGTGGCCTTGCGCCGCGCAC
>KQ991563.1:457768-469889 GCA_001598015.1 Dorcoceras hygrometricum | reverse complement strand
GAAACGGAGGTAATGTTGTTGAACAATGTCCACACCAAGGCAGTGGATAAGACTCCATATGAGATATGGATGGGCAAACCACCCAAGTACTCATACATGAGGATTTGGTGATGTCCTGCTTACGTGAAGCAGACAGTGGGAGATAAGCTGGATACGAGATCCATATTATGCTACTTCATTGGGTATCCAAAGAATTCCATTGGATACTACTTCTACTATCCCAGCGAAACAAAAGTGTTTGTTTCTAGGAATGCCACCTTTATGGAAAGGGAATTTCTACTTGATAGAAATGGCAGAATAGTAGAACTCGAAGAGTTTCGAGATCCAATCGAAGTACCAGGTGAGTCTCCCGCACCTCCAGAGCCAATACCAGAAATGGTCGCACCTAGGAGATCCGAAAGGGTCCCTAGGGCTCCTGAGAGATATGGTTTTCTCCTTGAAGATGATCAAAGTGATCAAGTTGTTGGATCTGATCCAAGAACCTTCAAGGAGGCAATTTCCGATGCTGATTCTAATTTGTGGCTTGAAGCAATGCAGTCTGAGTTTGACTCAATGCATGCCAACCAGGTTTGGACTCTTGTTAACCCTCCCGAAGGAATTGTTCCTATTGGGTGTAAATAGGTATAAAAGAGGAAACTTGGACCTGATGGTAAGGTAATGAACTACAAGGCGCGACTGGTCGCGAAAGGTTACACTCAAAGGCAAGGTGTTGACTATGATGAAACCTTCTCGCCAGTCGCAATGTTCAAGTCGATTAGAATCTTATTAACCATAGTCGTACGACTATGAGATATGGCAAATGGATGTGAAAACTACGTTCCTTAATGGAAACATTAAGAAAGAGATCTATATGACGCAGCCTGAGGGTTTCACATCTGTCGGAAGCGAGCATAAGGTATGCAAGCTTCAGAGATCGATCTACGGTCTCAAACAAGCATCGTGAAGTTGGAACCTGAGATTCGATGAAACAATTAAGGAATTTGGTTTCATCAAGAATCCCGAGGAGCCATGTGTCTACAAGAAGGTAGTTAAAAGCGCTGTGACATTCCTCGTACTTTATGTTGATGACATTCTACTCATTGGGAATGATGTAGGAATGCTGCAGTCAACTAAAGTATGGTTGTCTAGTAGATTCTCGATGAAGGACATGGGTGAAGCATCCTATATTCTTGGAATACAGATCTATCGGGATAGATCGAAAAGGATGCTCGGACTCACCCAAGCTACCTACATCGATACCATACTCAAGAGGTTCTCTATGGAAGAGTCCAAGAGAGGACACCTACCTATGTGCCACGGGGTCACTCTATCTAAGTCTATGTGTCCGAAGACTGATGAGGAGATAGAGAGTATGACACGTGTGCCATATGCCTCGGCAATAGGTAGTATTATGTATGGCATGATCTCCACTAGACCGAATGTCGCATATGCTCTGAGTGTCACGAGCCGCTACCAGGCCAACCCCGGCAATTGCATTGGAAGGCTGTGAAGGATATTCTTAAGTACTTGCGAAGGACTAAGAATATGTTCATGGTCTATGGGGGTGGTGAACTGAAACTGGAAGGCTACACTGATTCTAGTTTCCAGTGTGACGTGGATGATTCGAAATCTACATCTGGATTTGTATTCATGCTCAATGGTGGTGCTGTCTCTTGGAAGAGTTCCAAGCAAGATACCATCGCGGATTCAACCACTGAGGCTGAGTACATCGCAGCATCAGCTGCTGCTAAGGAGGCCGTTTGGATAAGGAATTTCGTCCAAGAGTTGGGCGTCATTCCTAATGGAGTTGGTCCAGTCCCGATGTACTGCGACAACACGGGTGCCGTTGCGCAAGCAAAGGAGCCTAGGTCTCACCAAAGATCCAAACACATACTGAGGATATACCACATAATCCGGGATATTGTGGCTAGAGGTGACATAGCAGTTGAGAGAGTCGCCTCTGCGGACAACGTTGCTGATCCACTTACGAAGCCCTTGCCTGGACCGTTGTTTGAAAAACATCACGAAACAATGGGGCTACGTCTGATGAGTAGTTGGCTTTAGGGCAAGTGGGAGATTGTTAGAGTAGATGCCCAACTAGCCAACTTGTGGCGTATGGGTTTATAGACTCTTATATATGACAATATTTATATATGATATTCGCATTTATTTATATGGCATTCTTTACTTTCATTGTGTTGTATAATGATTAACAATTGCGTTGATAAAAGACCTAGAATGCACTATAGTGTATGTTAGATGTGATAGTGGGTATGACGGCTATCATGAAACACATCTAATAGTCACTGTGTATTCTAAATTAGTTCCTAGTCGATTGGACCGTCAAAATGAGGATAAGGCCGCCCGAGCTCGAGACTAGTATCTGCGATGCGAAGTACCATGTTTCATTGGTAGGGAACATTGTGATGTTCTGAGCATCCAGATAGATAGTGACCTGGTGATCTATCGAACTACCCTCGTTCGGACTTTCCAAGTGGTTACCATTTGTCGAGTGGATAAGTCCGAGGTCTTGGTTGTACTGATTAGTCCTCACGACTCGAAACGTCATTGAGACTCTACATGATAGGCGTCTCACTTTGACCCGTTTGCCTACTCACTTGGGTTCATAAGGTGTTGGGATTGGGTGAGACCCCGATGCATGTAGGAGTCGATGCATCGTTGTCGAGGATTCACCGCTCGCAGACATGCGTGGATATCCTATGCTATCTGAGGGGATAATAGTGTATAAATCTCTGGCCAGAGTACTAGAAGTGTTTTAGGTAAATGTGTTTACCTAGTTATACTCGCGATGTCACTATTCGATCTCCAAGATGTACGCATAGCTATCGGATCTTTAGCGACTCTCGATTTACCAATGGTCGTTGATCTGATCGGGATATATGGATTGAAAGGACCGTACTGTACGCTAACCACGACAAACTGGTTCTTGCAGGTACTATCAGTGATACCTAGGGGATCATGGGGCAATGTTTCTAGACGCTCTTACCATGATCCGATGGGCAAGTCCGGAATTGTGATTCCGGAGCCACAATGGTTGTGGGCCCACGGCTAGCTGTATCCCTGAACCATTGAGGGTCACACAAGTACTGGATTCGAGATTCCCGCACGGATACTGAGCTCAATGTGTTGAGCATAGGAAGAGGATTTTGGGGAGTGCGACTTCCTAAAAGTCAACAGGGGTCAAATCGTGATTTCCCGCTGTTGAGGGGCAAAACGGTCATTTTGCACTGGGGTTTTGAAAAATGGTTTTTCAGATCATAGTATTCTGTTTTGGAAACTGAGTCGATCGATCTGATCTGATCGGCGATCGGAGTTATGATGATGGCCGCCCCCTCTCCTCTCTCAAAAGCCGCCACCGCCGCCTTGCGCCGCCGCCGCCGCCGCCTCTCTCGCCGGAATTTGTTCCGGCCAACTTGACGAGGAGAATCCGTCCGCGCCGATCTCGTCAGGCCTTCTAGTGCAGGTTGACGAAGGAGTCGCTTCCGGTCGTGGACCTGATTGACCTAATCTACCGCCGCCTACCGTGAAGTGCCGGTTTCCTTGCGAAACTGGTCGGAGCCAGGCACGAGTTGCCAGAAAGGTAACCCCGAGAAACATCCTATGAATGGTCATAGCATGATTTGTTTTTGAATTGTATTGATCATCTCCCTGCCCAAATTTTGTTCTTCCGCTGCCTCACCGGGAGGCGTGATCCGGATCCGCCGTGGTTCCCCAACAGTGGTATCACCAGGCGCCTAGACGCCAGAAAGGTAACCCCGAGAAACACCCTATGAATGGTCATAGCATGATTAATTTGAATTGTATTGATCGTCCCCCGGCCCAAATTTTGTTCTTCCGCTGCCTCGTCGGGAGGCGCGATCCGGATCCGCCACGGTTCCCCAACACTAAAGCCAACTAATCATCAGACGCAGTCCCATTGCTTCGCGATGTTTTTCAAACAATGGTCCTGGAAAGAGCTTCGTAAGTGGATCAGCAATGTTGTCTATAGAGGCGACTCTCTCAACTTGAGACGAACCAGACTATAGAATTTTTTTTTAAAACATGTCCCGAAAACATAAACTTAAAGTATGGCTCGTTCCCTTTAAAAGCATTTCTAAATCATTTTCTCAAAATACTTTAAGCATAAATAAAGGAATATTTAAAATCGTTAAAACATCCAACATAATAAATCAACTGAGTAAAAATACTGAATGTAATCATGTTTAAAACCAAAATCCAAAACTGTATCATGAGAGAACTGAAACGTAAAGGCGGTCACGGGGTACTGCTGCAGCAGGCACTCAGAGGTCCTCACCACCAGTCGGAATATACTCATCGGCAGGTTCATCACTTGCACCATTTAAACCTAGTGAGCCTATAGGCTCAACATGCTCTATCGTAATACGTAACAAAGTACATACTAATAAAATCGCATGAAAGCACATACTTGTAATTAAAATAACGTTAAAGCGTGAATGCGAGCATGATCTTAAAACATTTCTTCATACATTTCCTATCGTACATACGTAACATAAGCATACATAAGGCATGACATAACATAACATTAAAAACGTATGAGTCGTATCAGTGAATGTGAGCGGCGTGTGACTGATCAGTCGTTATAACCAACGTACGTGGCGGTGTGGTTCACCCCGATATCACATGAGGATCCCTATATGTCACACCTCCTATAAACTGCCACTTCACCCCGATGTCACACGAGGATCCATAGGCCCTATAATCATACCTAAAAACAGGGGATCCCCGGGCCTGGCTACCCGTCTAACTCCCATCATAAAACTTTGCCACATCACTTCAATCACTCGGATTTTAACTTAAAAAGAGACATGTCTGATCGTTTCATAAAATCTTATGATGCGTGAATTTCTTAAAATCATGTAATTTAAAAGCTTAGCCCGATAATGTATGATTAATTACTTCCTTTAAAACATTTACGTACATAAAATACTACATATATAATTAAACATACATTTACGGGCTTCTACATTTTTCTACTTCGGTCGAGGATTGATTCCGGGGCCTGGCTCACCACTTCTAGACTAATCATCGCTCTAAACTTAGTCGATGAAACGAATGTTCACCCCTTTTAAACATTTTTGCCTAATTAAATTAAATCTAGACTTAGAAAAATCAAGAATAAAGTGACTAATCAAAATAAATTTTGACTCTAGAAATCAATTTGGACTTATAAAAATCGATTTTGACTTTTATAATCAATTTAAATCAATTTTGACCCCAAAAGCCGATTTTGACCAAATTAAACCCCAAAAATCGATTTTGACTCCAAAAAATTCGAAAGGCCCCAATTTTGACTAAAAAAACTTAAAAATAAACATAACTTTAATTATTTTAAAAGTTTGACTCAATTTTGAACCTGACTATTTTCTTTAAAATTGGACATTTGCCTTAAAATTAAAATAACAGGTCCGACATTAAAATAACTCTACCAACTTTAAAATATTTTGACTCGACACATGACGAACCGACCAGATCCAACCGAACCAGCCACACAGGTCAAATTGAACCGACCGGTCCAAGACATAAAATTAAACCTTTAAAATTTCTAATTTACTTCATCCTTTGCTAAAACTTCAAACATTTAAAATTTGACTAAATAAAGACCCATTGATCAATTTTGACCAAATAAAATCCCAATGACCAAAATTTGACTTTAAAATTTGATAAAAGTATTAGACCCATAAAAAAGGATTTTGACTTCAAATTTTTGACTTTAAAATTTGATAAACGTAATAGGCCCATAAATAAAAGGATTTTGACTTTAAAATATTCGGCCAATACGCTAAAATTGCCAAAAATCCCATAAATCAAATAAATTCTAAAAATGCTGGAAAACATCTTAAAATATGCTTAAAACATCAAATAAAATCATCCACGAACTTTAGCAGCCCCTAATACTCGAAATCTTAATTTTCACAAAAATGACCTGACACGGCTCACTTCGAGCGACAAAATGGTAAAAATCATTAAAATTCCATATCTTATCCAAATCACTCTCTGCTTCAACCCACATCACCCTAACTCAATATATTAGGTACTAAAAAAAACGAAACGCAAAAACGACACATTATGTGACCAAAAAGACGCCCGCAAGATCACTACTTGCGCGCAGACTGCAACCAGGACACGTGCTAGCCATAAAATTCATAACTAATTCGTTTCTTGACCAAATCGCCCCCCATTTGGACCTACGTGACCCTAACTCAATGGGATATCTCATGAAATCAATCTTCATCACACAGACTGCATAGAACGAAAAATCAGACCCCAACAACTCTGCTGTCGCGTACAGACGACCAGGCAGGACACATGCTGGTCATAAAATTCATAACTAATTCATTTCTTGACCAAATCGCTTCCCGTTTGGATCTACATGATCCTAACTCGATGTAATAACTACTTGGACCATCCTTGGACCAAAACCTAAGCCCCATGAACCGACCATGACCGAAGCATCACAAGAAACAAATCAAAAACGTTTTGAAAACTGTGAAACATGCATGGATCTCAAACGTTATGCATAGATCTAAACAAATCACATACAAATTCATGCAAGTTTTCATTAAAAACAGCTTACTATGGCTTAAATGGAGAGAAAAGGAATATATTACATGCCTGGTTTGTAGGAAAGGTAGATCTGCGAGTTACCGACGCTGTAGACGCGAGATCGGGGCACCACCGGTTTTGGATCACCAAAATTCACCAAGAAAAGGGAATTTCGGAAACTTTGAGCTATGGGGGAGGAAGGGGACGGTTGGTTGTGTATTATGGAGGCTAGGTTTGATTATGACTTGGTGTTTAATAAAATGAGTGTGACAATTTTAACCCCTAATGATTTAATTAATAAAAGGAATGAAAAATGACATGCTAGCCCCTCCATTAATTGAAAGGATAATTAAAACTCAAAACTTGGCTTTAAAGATTAGATATTTTCGAAATTGAAGCCTCCTCAAACTTTAAAACACCTTAAAGTTCAATATACCAGCCCGTATAGGCGAAAAACGGGTTCCCTCCAAAATAATTATAAAAACTCAAATTTTCTGGAATTGTTGTTTAAAGTAAAATAAATTCATTCTTAAATATCTCATAACTTAAAATCTCAAATTATTTTCATTCCGGTCGACCCTAATCTCGTCCACGTGTCCGTTGCTCAAGCAGGCTGAAAAATAACACATGCATACCCTGCAGCATAAAATCATAAATAAATCATATAAAATGGCATGTAATCATCTAAAAATATTTTCCCCCTAGTCATGCACTCATTTCTACGTAATCTGGATTTCGGGCGTTACACAACTGCTATGTCACCTCTAGGCACAATATCTCGGATTATGTGGTATTTCCTCAGTATATGTTTGGATCTTTGGTGAGACATAGGTTCCTTTGCTTGCGCAACGGCACCTGTGTTGTCACAGTACACCGGGACTGGACCAACTCCTTCAGGGATTACGCCCAACTCTTGGACGAAATTCCTTATACAAACCGCCTCTTTAGCAGCAGCTGATGCTGCGATGTAATCAGCCTCAGTGGTTGAATACGCGATGGTGTCTTGCTTGGAACTCTTCCAAGAGACAGCACCACCATTGAGCATGAATACAAATCCAGATGTTGACTTCGAATCGTCCACATCGCATTGGAAGCTAGAAACAGTGTAGGCTTCCAATTTTAGTTCTCCATCCCCATAGACCATGAACATATTCTTATTCCTTCGCAAGTACTTAAGAATATCTTTCACGGCCTTCCAATGCATTTGGCCGGGATTTTCTTGGTAGCGGCTCGTGACACTCAGAGCATATGCGACATCCGGTCTCGTTGAGATCATACCATACATAATACTACCTATTATATAGGCATATGACGCACGTGTCATACTCTCTATCTCCTCATCAGTCTTCGGACACATAGAGTTAGAAAGAGTGACCCCGTGGCACATAGGTAGGTGTCCTCTCTTGGACTCTTCCATTGAGAACCGCTTAAGTATGGTATCGATGTAGGTCGCTTGGGCGAGCATCATTTTCGATCTATCCCTATAGATCTGTATTCCCAGAATATAGGATGCTTCACCCATGTCCTTCATAGAGAATCTACTAGACAACCATACTTTAGTTGACTGCAGCATTCCTTCGTCATTCCCAATGAGCAGAATGTCATCAACATAAATTATAAGTAATGTCACAGCAGTTTTAACTACCTTCTTATACACACATGGCTCCTCGGGATTCTTGATGAAATCAAATTCTTTAATTGTTTCATCAAATCTCAGGTTCCAACTTCTTGATGCTTGCTTGAGACCGTAGATCGATCTCTAAAGTTTGCATACTTTGTGCTCACTTCCTACAGATATGAAACCCTCAGGCTGCGTAGTATAGATCTCTTCCTTAATGTTTCCATTAAGGAACGCAGTTTTCACATCCATTTGCCATATCTCATAGTCGTACCATGCGGGTATGGTTAGTAGAATTATAATTGACTTGAACATTGAGACTGGTGAAAAAGTTTCATCATAGTCAACACCTTGTCTTTGAGTGTAACCTTTCGCGACCAGTCGCGCCTTGTAGGTCACCTTACCATCAAGCCCAAGTTTTCTCTTGTATATCCATTTCCACCCAATAGGAACTATTCCTTAGGAAGGATTCACGATATTCCAGACTTGATTCGAATGCATTGAGTCAATATCAGATTGCATTGCTTCAAGACACAAGTTAAAATCAGCATCGGAAATTGCCTCCTTGAAGGTTCTTGGATCACATCCAACAGTTTGATCACTTTGATCATCTTCAAGGAGGAAACCATATCTAACAGGAGCCCTAGGAACCCTTTCAGATCTCCTAGGTGTGTCCATATCAAGGATTGGCTCTTGAGGTGAGGGAGATTCACTTGGTACTTCAGTTGGTTCTCGAACCTCTTCAAGTTATACTATTTTGCCTTTTCTATCAAGTAGAAATTCCCTTTCCAGAAAGGTGGCATTTCTAGAAACAAACACTTTTGTTTCATTGGGATAGTGGAAGCGGTATCCCTTTTCTATCAAGTAGAAATTCCCTTTCCAGAAAGGTGGCATTTCTAGAAACAAACACTTTTGTTTCATTGGGATAGTGGAAGCGGTATCCAATAGAATCCTTTGGATATCCAATGAAGTAGCATAAGGCGGATATATTATCCAGCTTATTTCCCACTGTCTGCTTCACGTAAGCAGGACATCCCCAAATCCTCAAGTATGAGTACTTGGGCGGCTTTCCCATCCATATCTCATTTGGAGTTTTATCCACTGCCTTGGTATGGACATTGTTCAACAACGTTACGGCCGTTTCGAGCGCATAGCCCCAAAACGAAGTAGGAAGTTCTGTGAAACTCATCATAGATCGAACCATGTCCATAAAGGTTCGATTACGATGCTCCGCTACACCGTTGAGCTGTGGTGTGACCGGAGGGGTACACTGTGAGAGAATCCTATTCTCTTTAAGATAGTCTTGAAATTCAGCACTCAAGTATTCTCCACCTCGATCGGATCGAAGTGTTTTAATGCTTTCTCCCAATTGATTTTCTACTTCAGCCTTGAATTCCTTGAACCTTTCAAAGGATTCAGACTTGTGCTTTATTAAGTACAAGTACCCATACCTAGAGTGATCATCGATAAAGGTGATGAATTAGGTGTGACCGAACTTATTACCAATGATAAGTGGGCCACACACATCAGTATGGATCAAATCCAATAGGCCTTGAGCACGTTCAAGCTTACCCGTGAAGGGCAATTTTGTCATTTTTCCCTTGAGAGAAGATTCACAAGTTGGTAGGGAGTTAATATCAGACATATTAAACATTTCACTCCTAATCAACTTGTTCATCCTATTTAAGGAAACATGACCTAGCCTAGCGTGCCAAAGTTGTGTCGGGTTCAAACTATCGTTTTTCCTTATCGTTGTTGTGGTGTTTCCACATCGCGAGTTGGAACTTCTCTCAATTTTAAGGCGTATAGATCGTTTTCGCGTTCCCCAATTCCAATTAAACATTCATTCTTGTAAATATTGCAAATCGAATTGGCAAAATGACAAGAATATCCATCACTATCAAGCATAGAAACGAAAATGATGTTCTTTATTAATTCAGGAACAAATAAAACGTTTCTCAACAACAACTTAAAATTTCAAGAAAGAAATAAATAAACATCTCCGATGGCTTCGTCCGCAACCCCTCCATTTCCAAGCCTCAAGTGGGTCTCACCTTTCCTAAGACGTCGGCTTCTTGTCATTATCTACAAGTCATTGTAGATATGAGATCCACATACGGTATCGAGTACCCAAGAAGCCGAGTTAAGAGACATATTTATTTCAATGTAGAACATACCTTTTGCAGTTCGCAACTGCTCGAGGTAATCCTTACAGTTCCTCCTCCAATGCCCAGGCTTGTGGCAGCGGTGACAAACATCCTCAGACTTGTTCGACTTTGAAGTCCTTGCCTTGGGCTTCTCGGCAGGCTTTCCCTCTTTCACAGAGGCAGAACGCTTCTTACCCTTGCGTTTGGGCCTCTTCTTCACAGAGGAAGAAGAGCCCAAAAGGAGGACGGGCTTGTCCTTTTTTATGGTCCCCTCGAACACGACAAGCATGTTTACCACCTCTTCAAGGGTGGCCTCCAGCTTGTTCATGTTAAAGTTGACCACAAAGGGGTCGAACGCATCAGGCAGGGAGAGGAGAAGCAGATCCATAGACAGATCATGTGAAAGCGTGATATCAAGGCCCACTAGCTTCTCAATTAGCCCAATCATATGGACCCCATGCTCGCGGACCGAAGTCCCCTCGCGCATGCGACTCGTCATGAGCTCCTTGACAGTAGTGAACACACGACAAGCATGTTTACCACCTCTTCAAGGGTGGCCTCCAGCTTGTTCATGTTAAAGTTGACCACAAAGGGGTCGAACGCATCAGGCAGGGAGAGGAGAAGCAGATCCATAGACAGATCATGTGAAAGCGTGATATCAAGGCCCACTAGCTTCTCAATTAGCCCAATCATATGGACCCCATGCTCGCGGACCGAAGTCCCCTCGCGCATGCGACTCGTCATGAGCTCCTTGACAGTAGTGAACCTCTCAGTCCGAGAGTTCTCCCCATACAGCTCTTTGAGATGAAGGTGTATGCCAGCAGCATACTCCGTCTTCTCAAATCTCCGCTGCAATTCGTTGGACATAGATGCTATCATATAGCATCGTGCCTTAAGCTCATCATCCCACCATTTTTCGAGCTTCGCCAGCTCCTCAGGACTGGCATTGGCAGGGGCTTCCTTCGGAGGGCTCTTCTCTAGCGTGTAGAGAAGTTTCTCCGAAACCAAGACAATCTTGAGGTTTCGAAGCCAATTTTGGTAGTTTAAGCCAGTGAACTTATTGCTATCCAGTATAGCAGCAAGTGGGTTTTTGATCGAAGACATAATGAAAGCAGTTTATACTGGAAAGAAATACAGATATGCATTACTGACTATTCATGAAAAACGCTAAGACATAAAACATGGTCATTAAGTTTTATGAATACTCTTCCACTATTTTAACGATTTTACCACCCTCTATGAATCGAGAAAGCAAGTTTCCTTAGTGGGTACACAGATTCCAATCAAGAAATCATGATCCCGAATAATATCATCCAACCATGACCCTCAAAAGGTAGAGCTCAATTGCAACAGGTGCAACCTCCATGTATTTACCTCACGTCCAGTAAGGACCCATAATATGATGTCGATTACTATCACGTGTCAAGATGACCCATCAATGTTGAGTCGTGATGGACGGTCCTCTTAATGTCCCCAATAATATGAGCCAACGTTAAAGGGAGTTCCAACAACTCACAGCAAGTGTCAATGACGTGTACAACTTTCCGGCACACAGAACCCCCCCAATAATATGAGACGGGCTATGTATACGGGTAGCATCGACGTACACCCATTGTTGATGGAAGGTAGAAAATTTTAAACAATATTTAAATTCCCTTAGCTTCATGATCTTATCGAATAAACTTTTGTTTTATGATCAATTAAGAAGTCATGGACTAACATTGTCTAAGAGTGCTTCCAGGTGGTTGGAGGGGCTAAGGCCCACTTAAAACCAACCTCCTTAGACAAAGCA
>KQ991563.1:424403-457251 GCA_001598015.1 Dorcoceras hygrometricum | reverse complement strand
CAGCTCACACGCTGTGCGCAAACCCGCACACACGGTTACCAGCCGACGGGCGCAACGCCCGCCGGGCTGTGCGCGCAATGCCCGCCGCATCATTCGCGCGGGATGCGCACGCGTATCCCGTGATCTCCCCCAACCCCACGATTTGCATGCGGTGTGCGCGACGGGCGCGCGACGGCCTGAGGTGACGGCGCGGCGGCTTTCAGCAGGAAATTATTTTTTTTTGAAAAATGAGATTTTTGATGCAATACAGGCAGAATGGTGTATTGACAGAGCCGAGCCAAGGCTCTAATACCACTGTTGGCATAGCGGTGGATCCGGATCCAGCTCCCGGGGCGCTGCGGAAGAATTAAAAATTGGATCCCGTGAACAGTCAATACACCTATACAATAATTAAAACATCCATAGAATGTTTAGAATATACCTTGCTGGCGTCTAGGCGCCTGGCTCCGACCAATTCCATGGAGAAATTGGCACTTCAACGGTTGAACAGCTACGGCCTCCTTATCCGATCCACGACCGGAATCTCAATTCCTTCGTTGGTTTGCACTAGAAAACTAACGAAAGTTTCACGGATGGAATCTCCTTGCCGAGACGGTCGGAACAAATTGTGACGGCGACGACGGGCGGAGGCGAGGGGCGGCGAGGCGGAGGCGCGCAGCGACGGCGGCGGCAGGCAACTACCGCGGCGGCGGCGGCGAGGGAGGAGAGGAAGGGAGAAATATTTACTGAATAGCTTTTGGTGTGTTTTAAATGAATACCTCAGGGCCCCTATTTATAGATTTTTCATGGGCTTAAACCAAGTTAATGGGCTTGGGTCGGGTCCAGGCCCAGGTGTACATTGGTTTCAAGTCCATCGTTGTGGCTTCATCATAATCCCGATCGACGATCAGATCGGACCGATCTACAATGTTTACAAAACTGAGCATTATGATCTGAAGAAAATTTTCGGACCACCTAATCCAAAATAGCAGTTAGGCCCCTAGAAGCTTTAAGGATAGTCATACTAGTCCAAGCTTAAGGAAACTGCATTTCCACCCTATTTAATTTTAGGAAGTCACACTTCCATTCTTACTCCTACTATACTCAACAAATTGAGCTTAATTTCCATACGGGAATCGAGAAACCAGTACTTGTGTGACCCTCAATGGTTCAGGGATACAGCTAGCCGTGGGCTCACAACATTTGTGACTCCGAAACCATATTTTCAGACTAACCCATCGGATCATGGTAAAGCGTCTAGCAACATCGCCCCATGATCCCCTAGGTATCACTGATAGTGCCTGCAAGAACCAGTCGGTCATGGTTAGCGTACAGTACGGTCCTTTCAACTCAAATATCCCGATCAGATCAACGACATTGGTAAATCGAGAGTCGCTAGAGATCCAATAACTATGCATACATATTGGAGATCAAATAGTGACATCGCATGTGTTACTAGGTAAACCCATTTACCCAAAACACATCTAGTACTCTGACCAGAGATTTATCACACTATTATCTCCTCAGATAGCATAGGATATCCATGCACAAGGACGAGCGATGAATCCTCGACAACGAAGCATCGACTCCTACATGCATCGTGACCTCACACAACCCCGCCACCTGATGACCCCAACTGAGTCGGTAAACGGGTCAAAGTGAGGCACCTATCATGTAGAGACTCAATGACATTTCGAGTACTGAGGGCTAATCTGTACAACCAAGACCTCGACTTAATCCACTCGACAAATGGGAACCACTTGGAAAGTCCGAACGAGGGTAATTCGATAGATCACCAGGTCACTACATCTGCATGCTCAGAACATCACTATGTTCCCTACAAATGAAACGTGGTGCTTCACATCGCAGATGCTAGTCTCAAGATCGGGTGGTCCTTATCCTCTTTTCGACGGCCCAATTGACTAGGAACAGGTTTAGAATACACAGTGACTATTATATGTGTTTCATGATAGGAATCAAATCAAGTATCACATCTAACATACACTGTAGTGCATTCAAGGTCTATATCCAACAATTGTAATCATAATAATTAAGATAAAAAATGCCATAAAAGAATGCTAATTTTATAAATAAAGATCGTTTTACATAGAGTCAACAAGAACCCACACGCCACAAGTTGGCTAGTTGGGCACTACTCCAACAGTTTTGTCAGTAAAATAAAGTCCCTAAAAAGATATGAGGCTATGAGCATCAGGTTTCAATTTTTTATGAGGAAGTTTTGTCATCTTCTGTTCAACACAGTCCAATTCATTCCTTAGAGAAGATCGATTTTTAGCTATTAAATAGATAGAAACATATCGAGAATTTCCATCTTCCAGACCAAGAGGTAACAAGGATTTATCGATGAATCATGTTTGTACAAGTACCCTGGATATTCCTTCTACTACTTCAGATCCATAATTTCAGGATTTATCTAAGTAAGTTTGATAGGATCAATAGGATCGAAATAGAGACAAAATAACCCCAGGAGTTCAGAAGGGGGGGGGGGGTTTAATGAACTCCTACGATTTTTCTATTTCAAACATTTTAAAACGATTGTACAAGCCTATGCTCAACTCAAAGCTGAGTGGCCAACTTTGAGGCTCTCAGTTCAAATATATTTTCTCAGTTAACAATATAGTGTGGAAATAAACCGATTAAACAGTGAACAGTAAATAAATAATGATGCAAGTAATTAAATAGAGAGAGTTAAGAGTTTGTTTCTGGAAGTTCATATCTTAAAATCCTACGTCTCCCCTTCTTCCTTTTCAGGAAGGTTCCACTAGAAGACTTTTATGGTTACAGCGTCTGCAAACGCCCACTCACTTAAGCCTCGCTTACAATGAACTTCTAGCAACCAAATACAACGCAGACTCCTCTGCTGATTACAAACAAACGTATTTTAGAACTGCTTGACGTAGCAAGTTCTTTACAGACTATGATCTGAATATATCAGTGAATACAACACACACAGAGTTTGTAACACTTCTGGTTTCTTGAATAATAAGAATATTTGGCTAATGTAAATCAGAAGGAAATCTCGAAAACTAATTTCTGTTTTAGCACGAAAAGCTTCAAGGACTGTTCTTCGAGATTTAGAGAGATGGGATATCAAAAATATTTAGACTTGAAAGATTTTATCCTGAGAGTTGAGAGAATGAATTTAGAAGTCGTAAGTCGCCAGAGAGCACGAAGAACCAGAGCTTTTCCGCTTGAATCACTTCAGATATATATAATCATCCATCTTCAACGGTCATTAAATGAGCCAGTAGACACAAACCATATTAGAATATCTTCATCGTACAGAGCATTAATTGCGCCATTAATGCAGAGTTGAGGTTTGTATGCTGTTGTCAGAGCTTAGTAGGCTTTTATACCAAAGTAGGTAAACATCGACTGTACCAACTCTGCGTTCTGCACAGTATACTCTAAGTAGCTATGATCTTGAATCTCTTCAATCCATTGTCTTACAGGCTTTATGTGCTTTAATCGTGATCGTTGAATCCTATGAATAAATAGATGTTAAGATCTGAAGCTGTGATCTGAAATCTATTTTGGATTTTATCTCTTCTTCGGCTCTGACCTCAAATCTTCTTTGGTATATATATGAGCTTCAATATCTTTCTCCTTTACGAATTTCTCCCTTTTTCTCTCTTTATCTGTACCTTTGTCTAATCTGAAATCCCTCTCTGTTCTGTACCTTAGAAGCTTCTGATCTGATCTGTTATATACGCCTCTGAACGGATCTGATACGTAAGCCTCTGAACAGATCTGATACACTCGGATCTGAGTTGCTCTGATATAAAATAAGTGCCTAATCGGTTAAGTCCTTAACCCGATTACTTATTGTCCAAATCTGATAGCCTTATAATCAGTTCTTTATCTTGTTTGTGTTATCACCAAAACTAATAATTTTATCTTAACAATTTCTCCCTTTTTGGTGATGATAAAACATAAGCAGCTTACGACTTAAAAAGAGACAAAATAAATTTCTCCAAGTCTTTGCTATATTTTTCAATCAAAACGGCTAAGTACAAGAGCTTTGTATAAGAACTGAAATAGGAAAAACTGCTCAAGAAAACCATCGGCTAAAACAGAACTTCTACTCCCTCTTCTTTTTACGATCGACTTCCTCTTTTAGACGGTTCACTTCTGCTTCCACCTCTTCCACCTTCACCAGGTTTGCTTCTGTCTTCAGGTTGCGGACCACTCCTGTCAGGCCTCGTGCTCACATCAGAGACAAAACATACAAACACATGCGGAAGCTACTAAAAAGCGGGTAAAATTTTTGCTTTTGACCTGACGGTTTAAAACAATATAATTTAAAGTACGACAATACTCAAAATAGATATCACAGTTTAACAAAACCACCACAACAAACGGTACAACATAAACATGTATCAAATACCTGGTAACAACCACAACTGAAAACCACAAAATACAACAAAAGCACAGGGCATCCCCTGGCTAACCGTACTGATACATATAAATATGATATACGCTACTGGGATACTCTAACCACTTCATGGGCCACATCAAGCTGGGTCAGCACCACGACCAGCTGAATAACCTGGGAAACCTGAACAACAACAGGCAAACAAACAAACCAAGCCCCAGAGGGACATGGGGTCAAACCCTAGTACGGAGAGCAACTGAAACAGCTAAAGAAAAGCATAAGATAAAATGCAGATGCTATGCTGTTGGGGAACCACGGCGGATCCGGATCACGCCTCCCGGCGAGGCAGTGGAAGAACAAAATTTTGCCGGGAGTCGATCAATACAATTCAATAAACAAATCAATCTATGACATTCATAGGGTGTTTCTCGGGGTTACCTTTCTGGCAACTCGTGCCTGGCTCCGACCAGTATCGCAAGGAAACCGGCACTTCACGGTAGGCGGCGGTAGATAATGTCAATCAGGTCCACAACCGGATACGAGACTCCTTCGTCAGCCTACACTAGAAGGCCTGACTTGATTGGCGTGGACGGATTCTCCTCGAAAGATTGGCCGGAACAATTTCCGGCAAACGGCGGCGGTGGCGGCGACTAGCGGCGGCGGCGGTGGATTTGAGTGAGAGGAGAGGGCGGCGCACACTAGGTTTAGGGTTAAGATTTAAGTGTTTGTTATGAAGCCTAAGTCTATATTAAATAGACTTAGTGATGGACTTGGACCAGCCCAACGGGCCCGAGTCCAACGGATGAACATTCAGTTCATCCCCATCACCGTGACTACATCGTAACTCCGATCGCCGATCAGATCAGACCGATCGACTCAGTTTCCAAAACTGAATTCTATGATCTGAAAAACCATTTTTCAGAACCCCAGTGCAAAATGACCGTTTTGCCCCTCAACAGCGGGAAATCACGATTTGACCCCTGTTGACTTTTAGGAAGTCGCACTCCCCAAAATCCTCTTCTCATGCTCAACACATTGAGCTGAGTATCCGTGCGGGAATCTCGAATCCAGTACTTGTGTGACCCTCAATGGTTCAGGGATACAGCTAGCCGTGGGCCCACAACCATTGCGGCTCCGGAATCACAATTATGGACTTGCCCAACGGATCATGGTAAGAGCGTCTAGCAACATCGCCCCATGATCCCCTAGGTATCACTGATAGTGCCTGCAAGAACCAGTTGGTAGTGGTTAGCGTACAGTACGGTCCTTTCAATCCATATATCCCGATCAGATCAACGACCATTGGTAAATCGAGAGTCGCTATAGATCCGATAGCTATGCATACATCTTGGAGATTGAATAGTGACATCGCGAGTGTAACTAGGTAAACACATTTACCTAAAACACTTCTAGTACTCTGGCCAGAGATTTATACACTATTTTCCCCTCAGATAGCATAGGATATCCACGCATGTCTGCGAGCGGTGAATCCTCGACAACGATGCATCGACTCCTACATGCATCGGGGTCTCACCCAATCCCGTCGCCTAATGACCCCAAGTGAGTCGGCAAACAAGTCAAAGTGAGACGCCTATCATGTAGAGTCTCAATGACGTTTCGAGTCGTGAGGACTAATAAGTACAACCAAGACCTCGGACTTATCCACTCAACAAATGGTAACCACTTGGAAAGTCCGAACGAGGGTAGTTCGATAGATCACCAGGTCACTATCTATCTGCATGCTCATAACATCACAATGTTCCTTACCAATGAAACATGGTACTTCGCATCGCAGATACTAGTCTCTAGCTCGGGCGGCCTTATCCTCATTTTGACGGCCCAATCGACTAGGAACATGTTCAGAATACACAGTGACTATTAGATGTGTTTCATGATAGCCGTCATACCCACTATCACATCTAACATACACTTTAGCGTATTCTAGGTCTTTACTCAACGCAATTGTTAATCATCATACAACACAATGAAAGTAAAGAATGCCATATAAATAAATGCGAATATCATATATAAATATTGTTTCATACAAGAGTCTATAAACCCACACGCCACAAGTTGGCTAGTTGGGCATCTACTCTAACATATGCATGAGACACCGGATAACAGCTGAAGGCTAAAACCGAAAAGGGAGCCAAGGAACTCAAACATAGCTCCAGAGAATCTGCAACAAACGGTGGACACTGGTGTGTGTTCAAAGTGTGGTAATGAGCCACTCACCTTGACACCACACCCGAATACCAGATGCATCAAACTACTCAACCTGCCGTTGCACAACTCATGAACTGTGGTAGTTAACCACTCGGTGCATGAGGGCTAACAAATCCCAGCAGGGAGATGAGAGTGTGGTATCGCCGCTCGCCCTCGCATCCTGGTAAGAAACAACAGCAAAATACAACAAGATACAAAGCAAGGAGTCTGAAATGCAAGTGAATAAATGCATGTATGCACATAAAAACAGGAAATAAACACTGGCAGCAATACACAAAACAACAATCATACATCATTGCATTTATCCATGCCAAACCTCACGCTGTAACAAGATCATCCCGTACCTTAATTCTGTGCAACGATTACCACAACAAGAGTCCCGAGAATTTTGGTTTAGACCTGCTAAACACACAACGCACAAAACATAAATCCCACGGGACACGGCACAGAACTCACGGCTGGGAGTTATACAATCAAACCAGCTATCATCCTACTCAACAACTCAACAGGAAGCTCAAAAACAAAGCTCTAATGTAAGATCTTATCTCTAAATCGAAGGGTTACCTGCACAGCGAACACACGGCCGAAGGAAGCACTTCGCGATCTTACTTCCATCTAACAACAGCTCCCAAGAGTGGTATAGGATGAAAGAGCTTCACGAGAGGAGCCCAACGCTACCTCGAACGTCCAAAAAGGTGGTCGGAAATGACGGAAATTCGCCGGAGAAACTCACGGTGAACAGTGTTCTAGGGCTCGAAGCGAAGAACAACAATCGGGAGAAAATATCGCTAAGTATGGAATCTGATAATCCAGTCGAAGACCAAGTCTTCTAATATATATATATACACTTCACACCAGCTGACAGCAGCAAGAGCGGATTCCACCGACAAAACCAGTCGACACTAAAGATGTTCCCAAATCAGCAGCTGGATAAACCAACAGCTGGTGAATTAAATCCACCGACAAATCTCAGCTGTTGAACTGTTCCACAAACCAACGACTGGTCACTAACCCAACGGCTGAATATGTGCTACAACAGATTCCTACTGCTGGACACTAAAAACTGCCAACAGCTGAACAACCCAACGGCTGATCAAACACTGAGTGAAATCTTGCGACAGCTGATGCCTAACGAAAACCAACAGCTGATCAAAACGCTCCACTCCAAAACGACGACGTTTCCACCTCGCGCTACAGGAACGCTGACCCGTGTTGACGTCTGCTCTCAGCTATACAACCAGGCGACACACATGCGAACAGATCCCTCGCTGCTGATACCCAAAACGCTGCGTTTCAACTAACTAAAACGGTGTCGCACCAACTAATATAAACGCTGTCGTTTTATAATCAACGCAAAACACAACAAGGCAACGTCTGAAATTCTAAAACGCTAACAGACTTCACCTAAACGACGGCGTATTGATCTCCCGCGATACCAAATACACGGTGCAACCAGATTTCACCAAATCGATCATCTTTCACCACAAAATCAGATTTCTCCTCCAAAAACACAAAAATACGAAAACTTCCAGAATTGTTCTAAATGTGAAATCTGACCCGAAAATGCAACCGAAACCTTCAAATTGGAATCTGAACAGAAATCCTTAAAAACCTATTAATCCAAAAATTAATCTTTTATTAATTCCAGGTCTCACATTTCTCCCCCACTAAAAAGGATTTCGTCCTCGAAATCAAACAACAATTCTTGGAAATACAACACAGCAACAGAAAGCCAAAACAGAGAATCACCCAACACAAGGCCAAGAGTTCAAGATAACTGAGCAAGCAACTAACAAAAACTAGGAAGAAATACAACCAACAACTACAACTATAATCTTTTATTAATTCCAGGTCTCACATTTCTCCCCCACTAAAAAGGATTTCGTCCTCGAAATCAAACAACAATTCTTGGAAATACAACACAGCAACAGAAAGCCAAAACAGAGAATCACCCAACACAAGGCCAAGAGTTCAAGATAACTGAGCAAGCAACTAACAAAAACTAGGAAGAAATACAACCAACAACTACAACTACTGGGAATTTAGTACAACAGCTACTCAAACAGATGTGGCCACTCGCGCTGCATCTTTTCTTCCAATTCCCAAGTAGCTTCTTCCCTGCCATGCTTGCTCCATTGCACCATCACGAACGGAATGGTCTTATTCCTCAATTGTTTCTCATTTCTATCAAGGATCTGCAAGGGATATTCCAGATAGCTCAACGTCTGATCTATCTCAACCTAGTTAGTTCTAAGCACATGAGACGGATCTGGCTCGTACTTCCTCAACATGGAAAGATGAAAGACATCATGTAGAGAAGATAATTCCGGAGGCAACAACAGCCGATACGCTAAATAGCCAATCCTCTCAACAATTTCATACGGTCCGACGTAGCGAGGGGCTAACTTTCCCTTGTGTCCAAAGCGCATAACACTGTGAAACGGAGAAAATTTAAGGAATACCTGATCACCAACCTGAAACTCTAGAGGTCGATGCCTCTTATTTGCATAACTGGCTTGGCGATCCTGGGTAGCTTTCATCCGCTGTCGAATTAGATCCACGTGATCCTTCATTTGCTGCACAAATTCTAGGGCAGATAGCTGTTTCTCCCCCACTTCTTCCCAAAAAACTGGCGATCTGCACTTCCTGCCATACAAAGCCTCAAACGGCGCCATGCCAATCGTCACTTGATAGCTGTTATTGTAGGAAAATTCCACCAAAGACAACGCGTCTTGCCAGCTACCTCCAAAATCCATCACAACAGCTCGTAACATATCCTACAATGTCTGGATAGTTCTCTCAGATTGGCCATCTGTCTGGGATGATTTGCGGTACTCATAGCCATTTATGCATTTTATTAATTTCATGGGCCAAAATGGAAATTTTAAATGTTATGTATTTGCTGATTTCATTGATTTCAGAAAATAAGATGCGTCGCGGCTAGTTCCAGCAGATGACTCCAAGAGCGATACATGGGCAGGTTTAAATTGATTGAAAATATCTTTAAGGAGGACAAATGATTTCTTTTGAAAAAGGTTTGGTGTTTTACAAATTTAAATGATATAAAGGGAATTTTAAAACTTGGTTGAAGTGTGTCATGCTTTGTAAACATAGCACCTTGCCACTAATCCCTTCCATATAAATATCTGTTTTGAAAGCAAGATCATTATCATTTGCAAAGAAAATCTTTGGTGTTCTTCAAAACTATTTTCCAGAGAAGTTCGTGTAATTGCTCAGGGAGAAGATTCTGAAGATCATTATCATTTGCAAAGTAAAATCTTTGGTGTTCTTCAAAATATTTTCCAGAGAAGTTCGTGTATTGCTCAGGGAGAAGATTCTGCCGGAATTAACCACGGTTGCAAAGCTTTGTTAAGGCAAGTAAAAGCTGATCCTTGCTACACCATTTAAAGCTTATATTGATTTTATTCATTTTATGGATCTTCTTGCCTGTATGTTTAAGATATGTTGAAGTTCATGTTTAAAATGATTTACGCATGATCAAGGAAAGAAATATTGGGTTCAAAATGATGTTTTTATGCTTCAAGTGTTTTCCAGAAAATATGATTAATGAGGATTCGAGTTTGATTCAAGTATGTTTATGAATGTTCTTCCTTTCGGTGGTTTGTAATATCAGAATTGGACACTATGTAATCGGATGTTGTTAATCGAATCAGTATAAAGTCTGGTTTGATAGATAACAGCTGATAGTGTAGCTGTCGTTTTGATGTTGCAACACCAAGTTTAAAGTCAGATTTTGGTTTCGGGAATTTCTCACATCAGCTGTTGGTTCTCAGCTGTTGCATTTGTTTATGATTCAGCTGTTGCCTTCGTATGTGTTCAGATGTTGTCAGCTGCTGTTTAGTTCATGACCAGCTTTTGACTTCGTTTGTTGTCAGCTGATGTATTAATTCATATTCAGCTGTTGGTTTCATTGTTCATCAGCTGTTGGTTTCATTGTTCATCAGCTGTTTATTTGTTCATCAGCTGTTGCGCTGTATCGTTGTATTCAGTCGTTGCACTGTTCGTACGTCTTCTTGTTGTGCAAACGACATCGTTTCATTTATTCGTAGTCATGTCTGATAACAGATATTCTTACGTCTGTTTATTCTTATTAACGGACTTTCTTACGTCAGCTTCTTAAAGCAAACGACATCGTTTTACACTTATTCCCAAGTCGTGTTGTTAACGATTATTGTTACGACTGGTTCAAACTAACGACGTCGTTTCCTTAAGTTACAACTGGTAACAGATATTCTTACATCATCATGTCTGTTTTCTACTTCAACGACATCGTTGCATTTACTACGTCTGTTTTAAGCATTCTCTTGCAGCTGTTTTACGATAAACGTGAATAGTGAAGATCTGTTTGTTTCAAAGTATTGTTTCACTTTGTTATGACTGATTCCATTTCAGCAGTAAGTCACCAGCAGTTGAATTCGATACTCAGTAAGTTTTAAAAAATGGGAAGCGAGAGTTTTAAATGATGGAACCCGATGATGTTTAAAGAGATTTCAAAGAAAGAAAGGATGTTAAAGGAACAAAAGTTATTTTAAGGTTTATGGCATAGATAACAGACGGTCAGCAGTTGAATTCGATACTCAGTAAGTTTTAAAAAATGGGAAGCGAGAGTTTTAAATGATGGAACCCGATGATGTTTAAAGAGATTTCAAAGAAAGAAAGGATGTTAAAGGAACAAAAGTTATTTTAAGGTTTATGGCATAGATAACAGACGGTCACAAGGAGAAGGGTGAGTAGTCGTCCAGATGTCGGCTGCCCTTTCATATGAGCTATATGCTGAAACTGATATCGGAAGTCATTTTGATCAAAGTGCAACACGGACCTAAGTAGAGCTTCTAAGCCATAAATCAAACAAAAAGATATTGATGATGAGATCTGGGCTATTATCCCTTGTCTCCAAGTTTAAGAAAGAAATGTTTATGAAACGTTTATGTATTGACGATTCCTTTAACTCAAAGTTATGTATGTTCAAATGTCTGCCTGCGTTAAATGAAATTGTTATTACTCAGATTTTACTTGCTGAGCCCCTAGGCTCATTAGCTTTTAAAATGGTGCAGGTATGACAGCTGAGGAGCGAACAGGAGGTGAAAGCTGATAGCAGCTACTGGGTGTTGTGTTTATCAATGGCCAGCTTTTTTCGTGTCATAGCTGATGTTGTATTGTATGTTAGGCATCTGTATTAGATCAATTACAGCAGTTGTATATTCAAATAGAATTTCAGATGTTGTAACTCGCAATTGCAATATATATAATAGAATCTGTTTTTCCGCAAAAACGTTTGTCAGTAGGTGGCGCGCAAGTGTATAGATGTCTGTCAGCTTTTGTGTTTGTATTTGTGTTTCGAAGTTTCGTTTTTAAGTTATAAGGAATATAGCTTATAACAAATTGTCTTTCAGCTCTTCTTTTTATTCCAAAATTTTTATTTACCCCCAATTTCGTGATTTCCGTGGGTTCGGGTGTCACAACATGGTATCAGAGCAACGTTCCTGAGATAAACACACGCACCGTCAGCTGAATCAGAGTTCATCGTCTGTTCCTCTAAGTTGTAAGTTTATTTTCAGAGCATTGTCTTTAAATTATTTAGCTTGTTCTGATATATATATGTGGTGGATTATGGGCTATAGAATATAAAATTTCAGGAAGAGGAAGAGGTAGAAGGAATATTCCCCTAGAAGAAACTGACAATAATGCTAATATTACTCAATTGTTAAGACTGCTGGTAGAGCAAAACAATAGAGGTAATGGCCAATCTTCCAGCAGCAGAGGACCAAGTAATGATGATCCTCAAAAAAAGTTCAGACGACATAAGCCAAAAGAATTCAGTGGTACAACGGATCCACTAGTGGCAGAGAGTTGGATCAAATCAATGGAGGTTATCTTTGAATACCTCCAGATGTCTGATTTTGATATGCCAAGGTGCGCTATCTATATGTTGAGAGAGGATGCGATGATTTGGTGGGAAGGAGTCAAATTGTCTGTAGATTTGATAAATCTCACTTGGGCAGATTTCAAGAAAGTATTCTATGAGCAATACTTCACAGCTGGTAAGAGGTCTGAATTGAAAAGGGAATTTTTGACCCTTAAGCAAGGGAGTCTAACCGTACAGGAATATGTGCGGAAGTTTGAAAGAGGGTGCTATTTTGTGCCATTAATAGCAAATGACCCAGAAGAGAAGCTGAGTAATTTCGTGGAGGGATTGAAGCCTATGTTCAAAATTAATGTTAGGCTATCTGTGCCAAGGACCTATCGAGAAGCAGTGGATAGAGCCCTGCCGTTCAAGAAGCAAAACAAGAACCAGCAAAGGCCTCAGGAGCAGAAGCCTCTACCGATTCAACCTATTAGCTCTGTTCCTGCTGGTAACAATAGTCCAGAATGTCCTAAGTGCCACAAGAATCATCCTAGACAATGCAGACTTGGACAAAATTTCTGCTATAAATGTGGAATGCCGGGACATATTTTGAAATATTGTCCAAAAGCAAAGCAACTAGTGACCAGCAGAGCCTTTTTAATGACAACTGATCAAGCCAACCCAGACTCGATAATAGTTACGGGTGAGATTATGATTGCTGAATTTCCTTCCATGGCTTTAATAGATTCAGGAGCCACTCATTCATTTATAGCTGCTGAATTTGCTAAGAAATTTCCCATTAAGCCTGACCAGGTAGCTGTAGGTTTCTGTGTATCAGTACCGTCAGGAAGAATTGATATCGCATGATGTATTTAAGAGTTTAGAGATTAAACTTCAAGGGCATCACATTACTGCTGATTTAATCATATTGCCAATGCCTGAATTTGATATGATTTTGGGAATGGATTGGTTAACCAAGTATGGGGTAGTAATTGATTTTAAGCTTCGGACAGTAGCGGTTAATCCATCCAGAGGAGATTCCTTTAAGTTTGAAGCCATTCCCAAAAACTGAGGTTCCCCGTCGTTCCCCCTGAACAGAAGACCCAAAGCTGAGGTTCACTAAAGCTGTCCAACCTGCAATGTCTCGCACAAAAATAGATTAAGTGTAGTGCCCCAAAATCCATAGGACCACAGATTCTAATTCTTGTGATTTGAGAACCTATTTCTAATTTCTAGATATCAGTCCCTGTTATTTGTTTGAGCGACTGATTTCACAATTCTAGAGTTTATAAGGTGCAGAGGCCCGATCAGTCGTTAACCAAGCACGGCCAAGAAATTTTAAACTTTACTAAAATATCATGTTTGGTATGGGAGGATGGTTAAATTCTCAATTTGTGTAGCACTTTTACAAATCAAAATAGTAACAGGGGATTTTAAATAAATCTTTGAGATTCAGGATTTGGACACCATGCCTACTTGAGTGTTTTCTCTGTTACAAATCAGACTCCCATGCCGCTGTCCTTGTGAACTATAAGTTTAACTTCTTTGCAAGAAAATGTTCATTTTTTTTGGCATCAAAGAAAATAGATAACACTTTGCTGTGCTGTGGAAAACTCTATGTTAAGTGGCCTGCTGTATCTTGTGATTTCCTTCTTATCAAGGCAAGTAAATTTGATTCTTGCTACACCACGAAAGCTTACGTAGTGTTCTCACTTCATTTCGTGATTTTTGCTTAAGCTCTATTTATTATCAGCCTTTGCTCATGTTTTGGTTGATATTATAGCGTATGTTCAACGTTCGGGGTCACAGTGGATTATGTTTGGAACTCAAATGTATTTTACGAGGTTGATGTTGATTTTAAAACGCTGAGCATCCCAGATTTTTCAACTCATAGAGATTATGATGTTCTTCTTTTTGCTGTAATATCGGGATTTGATGGTTGTGTAATCGGTAGTTGCTAGTTGAATCAGTAAAAAGTCTGGTTTAATAGGCGACTGCTGGTAGCGTGATCATTGTTTCGATATTACCAGTGTTCTAAAAACACCAGCAGGTGCATTTCTTTTGCTAAAACCAGCAGGTGTAATTCTTGTAAACACCAGCAGGTGCATTTCTTTTGCTAAAACCAGCAGGTGTAATTCTTGTAAACACCAGCAGGTGCTTTTCTTTTGAAAACCAGTAGACGCATTTCCTAGTAAATTTCCAGCAGTGCACTGTTCATCAGCAGATGTATTTTATTGTCAAAATTTCAGCAGTTGCGACTGGTTTTGCTTGCGACTGGTTACTGTTGCTTGCGACTGGTTTTGCTTGCGACTGATTCCTTTCCCCGTAAGTACTTCACTGCTGATTTATATCCATTGTCTAGTTTTCTTTCACCTGCTGATCGCCTTACCCAACGACTGGTTGTTCTTGAACCAACGACTGGTTGATCTACTCTTAGTCCGTTGACCAAATTAATTGTGTTGACTACCGATATATATATACCCATCAACTGATCTACTGTTCACATCAGCTGGATTTCTTGCCATCAACTGAATTTATCCCAACTGCTGATTTTCTATGTCTCAACTGGATGCTCAGTAAAACGATTTTTGAAGGGAGCCTGAGTTTTAAAAATGAAGTGAACCCCGATGCTAAGATTTCAGTTCGCCCAGTATGTGTTTTAAAGAAGAAAGTTTAAATTTATGAATTTATGGCTTAGATAACAGACGGTTCATATGGGAAGGGTGAGCAGCAGACGAGAGGGTCAGTTGCCCCTTCATATTGGGTGAGATTTCACCACATTGAAACTGATATCAGTAGTCATTCGATCGAGTGCAATGGGACCTAAGTAGAGCTTCTGAGCCATGAGTTTAACGAAAATGATAACGCTGGAATTTGAATTTACTTCTAGAACCAAAGATGCAATGAATGATGCCTTATGTTTTATCATCTGCATATTGTGCTTGTTACTTTCAGTTTGCTTGCTGAGCCCCTAGGCTCACTAGCTTTCTTGGTGCAGGTGAGTCGGCGCCGGAGCAGGTGGGAGGTGGAGTTTGAATCAGCAGCGACGTGCTAGTGTTTATTGCAGGCCTGCGTTTCCGCGATGTTCATTTTGTATTTTGCTACTTTTGTTGTCTTTGATCTTAGTCAAAACTGTATTGAGATCTGTTACAACAAAGATGAATTCAGATAGAGTTCGGTAGTTGTAATATCGCGATTTCGCATTTTGTACTTGGAAATTTAAATGAAGTTTATGGCGCCAATTACTGTATTTCGATTTTTTTTTACGAGCAAGGCAATACAGCTTGTTCTATTTGCTTTTCAGCCCTTCTATTTTCCTTTTATTTCCTTTCCTTTGATCTCGTGACTCCCATGGGGATTGGGGCGTCACAAACATGGTATCAGAGCATGGTCCAGAGATAAACACACGCACTTCTTTCTGGGACAGATTTCATCGACCGTCTCTTCGGGGCAATGAGTTTCTTTTATGTTTTAGAGCATGTATTTTTTTATTCTTGCATGTTCTGATGTTCCTATGTGGTGGATTACGGGCTATAGATTAAGATGTCTGGCCGAGGAAGAGGAAGGAATATTCCAGTAGATGAATCCAATCCTGATAGTAACGCTAGTATTGCCCAGCTTCTAAGGTTGCTGGTAGAACAGCAGCGTAGAGGCAATGGCCAATCCTCCAGCAGTAGAGGACCTAACAATGATGACCCTCAAGAGCGATTTCGAAGACAGAAGCCAAGGGAGTTTAGCGGCACAACAGATCCGTTTGTCGCCGAAAGCTGGATTAAATCAATGGAAGTGATATTTGAGTATCTCCATACGCCTGACTTAGAAAGATCCAGATGTGCAATTTATATGTTGAGAGATGATGCGATGCTCTGGTGGGAAGGAGCAAAGCTTGCCGTAGATGTAACAAATCTTCCATGGGAGGAATTCAAGCGAGTGTTCTTTGAACAATATTTTACAGAGGATAAGAGGTCTGAATTAAAAAGAGAATTCTTGATGATCAAGCAAGGGGACATGACTGTCCAAGAATATGTTCGAAAGTTCGAACGTGGATGTTATTTTGTACCATTGATTGGAGCTGATCCTAAGGAGAAATTACGACACTTTGTCGATGGATTGAAACCAGCACTCAGGCATGATGTGAGACTGGTGGAACCAAAAGATTATCGAGCAGTGGTGGACAAGGCTCTAAGAGCTGATCAGGATTGGAAAGCAGTTGTGGAGGAACGACAACTGAAGAGGCAGGCTTTCCAACAAAAAGACCAGCGACCACCCAAGAAACCATACAAGAATCAGCAGAGCTTATGTCATGACAACCGAGCAAGCCAATCCAAATTCTACAGTGGCTACGGGTGAGATTTTGATCGCTGGAATTCCCTCTTTAGCTCTAATAGATTCAGGTGCAACGCATTTCTTTATAGCAGCGGACTTTGCTAAGAAATTACCTGTTAAACCTAACCAGTCGACTATGGGATTTTGTGTGACGGTACCCTCTGGGGAAGAGCTGATATCTCATGATTTGTTTCGTGACTTAGAACTTGAGCTTCAAGGGAATTTAGTTACTGCTGACCTAATTGTTTTACCTATGCCTGAGTTTGATCTGATTCTAGGAATGGATTGGTTGACCAAGTATGGGGTCGTGATAGATTTCAAGCTTAGAACAGTAGTGGTAAAACCCCTAAGAGGAGACTGGTTCACGTTCGAGGCTAGTCAGTTATGTAAAATTCATCGAATTATTTCAGCTCTTAAAGCCTTTAGTTGTTTGCAAAAAGGGGGAGCAGGATTCTTGATAAGCTTATCATCATTAGCAGTATCTAGCAAGCCCCAACTCTCCGATGTTGAAGTAGTGAGCGAATTCCCGGAGGTCTTTCCAGAAGACATTTATGGATTGCCACCTGATAGAGAATTTGAGTTTACAATCGATTTAGTGCCAGGAGCAGCACCCGTTTCTAAACCACCTTATCGTCTTGCTCCATCAGAGATGAAAGAATTAAAAGAGCAAATACAAGAACTATTAGACAAGAGCTTTATTCGACCAAGTACATCACCATGGGGAGACCCTTTTTTGTTTGTCAAGAAGAAGGACGGGAGTCTAAGGCTGTGTATAGACTATAGAGAGTTGAATAAGTTGACAATTAAGAATAAATACCCTTTGCCTAGAATTGAGGACCTGTTTGATCAGTTGAAGGGATCGATAGTTTTTTCTAAGATTGATTTAAGATCTGGTTACCATCAATTGAAGATAAAACCAGCAGACGTTTATAAAACAGCCTTTAGAACGCGATATGGTCACTACGAATTTTTGGTAATGCCTTTTGGACTCACTAACGCTCCCTCAGCCTTTATGGACCTGATGAACAGAGTTTTCCAACCTCTCTTAGATCAGTTTCTAGTTTTGTTTATTGACGATATTTTGGTGTATTCCAAGAGCAGAATCGAGCACGCAAACCACCTAAGAACAGTGCTTCAAATTTTGAAGGACCAGCAGCTGTTTGCCAAGTTTAGCAAGTGTGATTTTTGGCTGGAAAAGGTTTCTTTTCTCGGGCACATTATATCCAAAGATGGATTGGAAGTAGACCCATCCAAGGTAGAAGCCGTTCGTGACTGGCCGATACCAACATCAGTTACAGAGGTTAGGAGTTTTCTGGGTCTAGCTGGTTACTACAGACGCTTCATTAAGGGATTTTCGAAGATATCTGTTCCCTTAACCTCGCTGACTAGAAAGTTGAGAAAGTTTGAATGGACCCCAAACTGCCAAACCAGCTTTGAACAACTGAAGCAAGCGTTGATTGAGGCTCCTGTGCTAACAATGCCATCCGATCAGGGGAAGTTCGTCATCTATACAGATGCGTCTAAGTTGGGATTGGGAGCTGTTTTGATGCAAGATCATAGAGTAATTTTCTACGCTTCTCGTCAGTTGAAAAATCACGAAAATAATTATCCCACGCACGACTTAGAGCTGGCAGCAGTTGTTTTTGCCTTACAGATTTGGAGGCATTATTTATATGGGGAGAAATGTGAGATATTCACGGATCACAAAATCCTAAAATACTTCCTCACCCAGAAGGAATTGAATATGAGGCAGAGGAGATGGTTGGAGCTGGTAAAAGATTACGACTGCACGATCAGCTACCATCCAGGTAAGGCTAACGTGGTTGCTGATGCTTTAAGTAGAAAGTCTACGGGACTCGCGCAACTCATCGTCCACAAATCATTAGCAGCTGATATTGAGAAGTTTGGCTTAGAGCTGGTTCCCAGCAGCTGCAATTCAGTCGTAGCTGGTACCTCAGTGAGATCAAATTTGTTGGAACAAATTCGTGAAGGTCAGCTGAGAGATGAGCAACTACAGAAGTGGGTAAAGCAAGACAGGGAAAGAGGTGGCAACCTCTATTTTTCGACCGATGGCATAATTAGATTTCAAGGAAGAATTTGGGTGCCGCAAGTAGATACTTTGAGATCAGATTTAATGGAAGAAGCTCATGTAACCCCATACTCTGTGCATCCGGGAAGTACTAAGATGTATAAGGATCTTCAGAAGTTGTACTGGTGGCCGGGTATGAAAAGAGATGTCGCCAAATTTGTTTCTGAATGCTTAACGTGCCAATTGGTGAAAGCTGAACACCAACGACCAGCAGGGATGTTGAAGCCGTTGCCCATTCCAGAGTGGAAGTGGGAATTCATTGCCATGGACTTCGTAACTGGTTTGCCTAGAACTGGTCAAGGTTATAATTCTATTTGGGTCATTGTAGATAGACTTACAAAATCTGCCCACTTCCTGCCGATGAAGACAACCTACGATGTAAGCAGATATGCAGAGTTGTATGTGAAAGAGATCATCAGACTTCATGGTGTTCCTGTATCGATTGTATCTGATAGAGATTCCAAGTTCACGTCTGCATTTTGGAAAAGTTTGCATCGAGCTTTGGGAACAAATTTAACATTTAGTACAGCCTTTCATCCCCAAACCGATGGAAAATCAGAAAGAGTGATCCAGATTTTAGAGGATTTACTCAGAGCATGTATTATAGACTTCTCGGAAAGCTGGGATTTAAAGCTACCATTGGTGGAATTCGCGTACAACAACAGTTTTCAAGCTTCTATCCAGATGGCACCATACGAAGCTCTTTATGGACGCAAATGTAGAACGCCTCTTCATTGGGATGAGATAGGAGAGCGAGATGGTCTAGGACCAGATTTGGTGGAGCAAACCGTGAGTGTTGTTAGAAAAATTAAAGAAAGGATGAAAGCTGCTCAAAGCAGACAAAAGAGCTATGCGGACACGAAGGGAACTAAGTTTTGAAGTTGGTGATCACGTCTTTTTAAAAGTGGCTCCAATGAAAGGGGTGATGCGTTTTGGAAAGAAGGGAAAATTGAGTCCCAGGTATATAGGTCCCTACGAGATACTGGACAGAGTAGGAACATTGGCCTATCGATTAGCACTGCCGCCTCATCTATCTTCAGTGCATAATGTATTTCATGTATCAGCCTTAAGAAAGTATGTCCCCCACCCATCGCACATTTTTACTGCTGAACCAGTTCATTTAACGCCAGATTTGAGCTATGAAGAGAGACCTGGGAAGATTATTCTTAGGGAAATTAGGAAGCTGAGGAATAGAAACATTCCTATGGTTAAAGTTCAATGGACAAATCAAACCGAACGAGAAGCTACGTGGGAGACAGAAGCTGATATGCATAGTCGATACCCAGATTTGTTCGGTAAGTAAATTTCGAGGACGAAATTTTTTTAAGGTGGGTAGAGTTGTAGTGACCCAAAAATCCATAGGACCACAAATTCTAATTCTTGTGATTTGAGAACCTATTTCTAATTTCTAGATCTCAGTCTCTGTTATTTGTTTGAGCGACTGATTTCACAATTCTATAGTTTATAAGGTGCAGAGGCCCGATCAGTCATTAACCAAGCACGGCCAAGCAATTTTAAACTTTACTAAAATGTCACGGCTGGTATGGGAGGATGGTTAAATTCTCAAATTGTGTAGCACTTTTACAAATCAAAATAGTAACAGGGGATTTTAAATAAATCTTTGAGATTCACGATTTGGACACCATGCCTACTTGAGTGTTTTCTCTGTTACAAATCAGACTCCCATGCCGCTGTCCTTGTGAACTCTTTGCAAGAAAATGTTCATTTTTGGCATCAAAGAAAATAGAGAACACTTTGCTGTGCTGTGGAAAAACTCTCTGTTAAGTGGCCAGCTGTATCTTGTGATTTTCTTCTTATCAAGGCAAGTAAATTTGATTCTTGCTACACCACGAAAGCTTACGTAGTGTTCTCACTTCATTTCGTGATTTTTGCTTAAGCTCTGTTTATTATCAGCCTTTGCTCATGTTTTGGTTGATATTATAGCGTATGTTTAGCGTCCGTGGTCACAGTGGATTATGTTTGGAACTCGAATGTATTTTACTAGGTTGATGTTGATTTTAAAACGCTGAGCATCCCAGATTTTTCAACTCATAGAGATTATGATGTTCTTCCTTTTGCTGTAATATCGGGATTTGATGGTTGTGTAATCGGTAGTTGCTAGTTGAATCAGTAAAATGTCTGGTTTAATAGGCGACTGCTGGTAGCGTGATCATTGTTCGATATTACCAGTGTTATCAAAGCACCAGCAGGTGCATTTCTTTTGTTAAAACCAGCAGGTGTATTTCTTGTTAACACCAGCATGTGCATTTCTCTTGCTAAAACCAGCAGGTGTATTTCTTGTTAACACCAGCAGGTGCTTTTCCTTTGAAAACCAGTAGACGCATTTCCTAGTAAATTTCCAGCAGTGCACTGTTCATCACCAGATGCATTTTATTGTCAAAATTTCAGCAGTTGCGACTGGTTACTGTTTCTTGCGACTTGTTTTGCTTGCGACTGGTTACTGTTTCTTGCGACTGATTCCTTTCCCCGTAAGTACTTAACTGTTGATTTATATCCATCGTCTACTTTTCTTTCACCTGCTGATCGCCCTACCCAACGACTGGTTGTTCTTGAACCAACGACTGGTTGATCTACTGTTACTCTGTTGACCAAATTAATTGTGTTGACCACCGATATATACCCATCAACTGATCTACCGTTCACATCAGCTGGATTTCTTGCCAACAACTGAATTTATCCCAACTGCTGGTTTTCTACGTCTCAACTGGATGCTCAGTAAAACGATTTTTGAAGGAAGCCTGAGTTTTAAAAATGAAGTGAACCCCGATGCTAAGCTTTCAGTTCGTCCAGTATGTGTTTTAAAGAAGAAAGTTTAAATTTATGAATTTATGGCTTAGATAACAGACGGTTCATATGGGAAGGGTGAGCAGCAGATGAAAGGGTCAGTTTCCCCTTCATATTGGGTGAGATTTCACCACATTGAAACTGATATCAGTAGTCATTCGATCGAGTGCAATGGGACCTAAGTAGAGCTTCTGAGCCATGATTTTAACGAAAATGATAACGCTGGAATTTGAATTTACTTCCAGAACAAAAGATGCAATGAATGATGCCTTATGTTTTATCATCTGCATATTGTGCTTGTTACTTTCAGTTTGCTTGCTGAGCCCCTAGGCTCACTAGCTTTCTTGGTGCAGGTGAGTCGGCGCCGGAGCAGGGGGGATGTGGAGTTTGTATCAGCAGCGACGTGCTAGTGTTTATCGAAGGCCTGCATTTCCGCGATGTTCATTTTGTATTTTGCTACTTTTGTTTTCTTTGATCTTAGTCAAAACTGTATTGAGATCTGTTACAACAAAGATGAATTCAGATAGAGTTCGGTAGTTGTAATATCGCGATTTCGCATTTTGTACTTGGAAATTTATATGAAGTTTATGGCGCCAATTACTGTATTTCGATTGTTTTTTTTTACGAGCAAGGCAATACAACTTGTTCTATTTGCTTTTCAGCCCTTCTATTTTCCTTTTATTTCCTTTCCTTTGATCTCGTGACTCCCATGGGGATTGGGGCGTCACAAAAACATACCAAGCCCCAGAGGGACATGGGGTCAAACCCCAGTACGGAGATAAACTTTACAACAGCAGTAAACAGCAAGAATAAAATGCAGATGCTATGCATGAGACACGGGACAACAGCCGAAGGCTACAACCATGAAAGGGAGCCAAAGAACTCAATGCACAGCTCAACGGAATCTGCAATAGAATATGTGTGGCCACGGTGATTGTAGGACATGTGGGCGCTACCCACTTACCCCTACTCGCCCACCCTTCCCAGACGCATCAACAGCTCAACCTGCCGTTGCCCAACCTATGAACTGTGGTAGTTAACCACTCGGTGCATAGAGGCTAACAAATCCCAGCAGGAGATGAGAGTGCGGAAATCACAGCTCGCTCTCGCATCCTGGTAAGAAAATAGAGCAACAACAACGAAACAATGGCTGCAACAGCTGATGGAATAATATGTCAATGCGTGTATGCAACAACTAAACACAAGATAGCATAAACCATTATGAACTGTGGTAGTTAACCACTCGGTGCATAGAGGCTAACAAATCCCAGCAGGAGATGAGAGTGCGGAAATCACAGCTCGCTCTCGCATCCTGGTAAGAAAATAGAGCAACAACAACGAAACAATGGCTGCAACAGCTGATGGAATAATATGTCAATGCGTGTATGCAACAACTAAACACAAGATAGCATAAACCATATGCACAAACAGCAACTATACACACACGGCCAAACAGATACAGCAATCAGCCATTTTATCCAAGCCATAAACACGCTGATTCACAAGCTCCAATCCGTACCTTAATTCTATGCACGATTACCACAACAAGGGTCCCGAGAAATCTGGTAGAAGACCTGCTAAACACACAACGCACAAAGCATAAATCTCACGGGACACAGGCATAGAACTCACGGCTGGGAGAACAACTCGACCAGCAATTATTCTACCATCCTACTCAACAGGAAGCTCAATTAAAGGCTAAGGCTAGGATCTTAACGCTAATTCAAGAGGCAACCTGAACAGCGAACACACGGCCGAAATACAGCAACTTCGCGATCTCGCTCTAGCCAACTACAGCCTCCAAGAATGGTATCAATCGAAAGAGCAACTCTCAAGGAGTGCAGCGCCACCAATCTTGCTCAAAAAAAGATGGGAAATGACGGAAAGCTACGATGAACAGTGACTTAGGGTTCACAACAGAGAAAGACAATTGGGAGAATTATTTCGCTAAGTATGGAATCTGCTAATCCAGTCGAAGACCAAGTCTTCTAATATATACACTACTCAACAGCTGACAGCAGTAGGAATAGATTCCATCGACTAAAATCAGTCGACACCACTGAAAACCCAACCAGCAGTCGCAAGACAAACCAAAAGCTGAATTTATCAAACAACTTAACCAAATGACGTCGCAGAGGCCCACATCATCCCTACTGTCAACAACTGATCAACCAAACCAGCAGCTGGATAAAACAACAGACCAGATTCCTCAACAGTGAATGTCTAACGCGACCAACAGCTGATGCTAAGCATTGCAACCAAAACGTTGCGTTTCAACTAAATAAAACGACGTAGTTTCGATCCTCACAAGAACACGTTAACGAAACAAACAGCTGAAATCCACGTAAGTGTTACTGCTGATCCTCGCAACTAAAACAACAACGTTATAACATACAAGTCAGCATTGCTACTGCTTCCTACCACAACGCAACGCCTGAAATACCAACTGCTGATTCGACGACCCTTAACCAAAATGCAATGTCTGATATCACCTATGTGTTCAACAGATCCCTACTGTTCACTAAGTCAAACGACGACGTTTGCACCCTATACAAAACCAACAGCTGGTCTCCAACGCGAAATTACTAAACTGTCCAGAATTATTTCAAATACGAAATACAACCCAAAATCATATACAAACCTTCCAAACGAAGTCTGAATTTCTCAAATTCGATTAATTCAACCAAATTAATCATTTATAAATTTTGGGTCTCACACCAACCCCGGCCAAATGCATTGGAAGGATGTGAAAGATATTATTATGTACTTACGAAGTACTAAGAATATGTTCATGGTCTATGTGGTGGTGAACTGAAATTAGAAGGCTACAGTGATTCTAGACAATGCGATGTGGATGACTCGAAGTCAACCTCTGGATTTGTATTCAATCTCAATGGTGTTGTTGTCTCTTCGAAGAGTTCCAAAAAAGACACCATCACGGATTCAACCACTGAGGCTGAGTACATCGCAGCATTAGGTGCTGCTAAAGAGGCGATTTGGATGAGAATTATGTCCAAGAGATGGGCGTAATTCTTGAAATAGTTGGTCCAGTCCCGGTGTACTGTGACAACAAGGGTGTCGTTGCGCAAGCAAAGGAACCTAGGTCTCACCAAAGATCCAAACACATACTGAGAAAAAACCACATAATCCGGGATATTGTGGCTAGAGGTGACATATCAGTCTAGAGAGTCGCCTCTACTGACAACATTGATGACCCACTTACGATTCCGTTGCCAGGACCATTGTTTGAAAAACATCGCGAAACAATGGGACTACGTCACATGAGTAGTTGGATTTAGGGCAAGTGGGAGATTGTTAGAATATGTGTCCAACTAGCCAACTTGTAGCATGTGGGTTCTTGTTGACTCTATGTAAAACAATATTTTTATGAAATTCGCATATTTACGACATTCTTTATCTTCATTAGTATGATTACAAATTTTTAGATAAAGACCTTGAGTGCACTATAGTATATGTTAGATGTGATAGCGGATTTGATGGCTATCATTAAACACATCTAATAGTCACTGTGTTTTCTAAATGAGTTCCTAATCGATTGGACCTTCCAAAAGAGGATAAGCGTCTCCCGAGCTTGATACTAGCATCTGCGATGGTAAGTATCACGTTTCATTGGTAGGGAACATAGTGATGTTCTGAGCATTCAGATGGATTGTGACCTGGTGATCTATCGAACTAACCCTCGTTCGGACTTTCCAAGTGATTATCATTTGTCAAGTGGATTAAGTCCGCGGTCTTGGTTGTATAGATTAGTCCTCACTACTCAAAACATCGTTGATACTCTACACGATAGGTTCCTCATTTTGACCCATTTATAGACTCCGTTGGGGTCATCCGGTGGCAGGATTGGGTGAGATCCCGATGCATGTAAGAGTCGATGCTTCATTGTCGAGGATTCACAGGTCGCCATTGTGTGTGGATATCCTATGCTATCTGAGGAGATAACAATGTGACAAATATCTGGCCAGAGTACAAGATGTGTTTTTGGTAAATGGGTTTACCTAGTAGCACATGCGATGTCACTATTTAATCTCCAAGATGTATGCATGGTTATCGAATCTCTAAAGACTCTCGATTTACCAATGGTCGTTTATTCGATCGGGATATTTGAACTGAAAGGACCGTACTGTACTCTAACCATGACCAACTGGTTCTTGTAGGCACTATCAGTGATACCTAAGGATCATGGGGCGATGTTGCTAGACGCTTTACCATAATCTGATGGGTAAGTTCGAAAATGTGTTTCGGAGTCACAAAGAGTTGTGAGCCCATGGTTAGCTGTATCCCTGAACCATTGAGGGTCACACAAGTACTGATTTCTCAATTACCTTACGTAAATTCACTCAATTTGCTGAGTACAGTAGGAGGAAGGATGAAAATGTGACTTCTAAAATTGGTTGGGTAAGTATGAATTTCCTTATAGCTGATAAGGGCCTAATTGCTATTTCTAATTAGGTGTTCCGAAAAATTGTTTTCACGTCGTAATTTCAGTTTTGTAAACTGTGAAGATCGGTCTTATCTGATCGTCAATCTGAATTATGATGAAGCCACAATAATGGACTTGAAACCAATGATCCCTGGGTCTGGGCCTGACCTAGGCCCATTAACCTGGTTTAAGCCCACGAAAAATTTATAAATAGGGGCCTTAGGGAGTCATTTACACACACCAAGTTGTATTGACAACTCAATAACTCCCCTCCCCTTCTCTCTCTCGTCCTCCTCCTTCCTCCATCGTGCCGCCGCCGTCGACGCCCGCTGTCGTTGCTGCTGTCGGAATTCTTTCCAGTAGTCTTGGCGTGAGGATTCCGTTCGTGAAATTCCCACTGGTTTTCTAGTACAAACCAGTGAAGGAATTGAGATTCTGGTCGTGGACCGGATTGGTCGTTCATCAGCTGATCAACCGTTGAATAGCCATTTCCCTCGTGGACTGGTCGGAGCCAGGCGCCTAGTCGCCAGAGGTAAATTCTTTGAACACCCTACGTATGTTTAGCATTTAATTTCATCAATTGGCCATTCCAGTGCATTAATTTTAAACTTCCGCTACACCCCGAGAGCGGGATCCGAATCTGCCGCTGCGCCAACAACTATATTCTAGAATTTGAAAATAAAACTCACAGGTTAATAAAGCTGCTGGCGAGAACTGTCTCAAACTTGAAGAAGTGTTTATCTCAAGACCATGCTCTGATACAAAGTTGTAAGTGTAACGCCCAGACCCATGGGAGTCAACGGATTGAAGTGAACAAATTAAAGCGGAAAAATGAAAGTGCTAAATACATAAATTTGGAAGCTGTATTCCTTCCAATCTTGAATTATAGAACAGATGGCACGAAATACAAATATTAAGGACAAAATTTGGATCCAAAATTTCATTCGAATTACAAACAAGATATTACAAATTCTTGAATTCTATTTGAATCCTCTATTTTTGTAATAGATCTTAATACAGTTTCGAAAATGAAATACAATAACACGAAAATGCTGGCCTTCGATAAACACACGGGCCCCCAATCTGGTTCAGCTCGCACCTCCCGACTGCCCCTGATCTGCCTCACCTGCACCAAGAAAACTAATGATCCTAGGGGCTCAAAAATTTAAAACGGATGATAACAAGATTACACAATGCAGGCATAAACAAACATGAGCTTCAAAACATAATTTAAAGGAAGTCGGCTTAAACTTAAATCTTTCTCATAAATCAGATCGAGAAAATCAACCCAGATATCTCTTTCTTATTTTATTTGTGACTTATGGCTTAGAAGCTCTCCTTAGGTCCATGGCGCTTGATCAAGATAATATCTGATTTCAGGAACTGGGGAATATATCACAACTTAACTGTTGAAGGGGCACACTGGTTCGTCAGCCAGCTCACTCACCCTTATTGGTTTGACCGTCTGTTATCTATCCCATAATTCTTTAATACTGAAAATTACTTCCTTTAACTGATGAAATATGATAGGGAAACTTCTGTCATTCCTCCTTCGTAACCTATCCATATTTCATAAAACATTTCTGAAACTATGCTTCTTATCTGAGTCAGATCACTTAAACTTGTGAGGTTCACTTCTTTAAAATTCATTTAACCCTTAAAACCTCACTGAGTGTACATATGGGCTGCGAGATGATGATGACAGAAACTAGCTCGGGTGAATGTTAAAAGAACAGAGTGTCAAGGATTTAACAATGGTCTCTAATACGTAATAATTGGTTATCGAATACTGATACTGGAACAATTCCGTGAAATCTGTTCAACTGAAATTGAAGAGCTGAACCTAAACAAAAAGGTAGTTCAGCACGGACGCAGACTGAATCAGATCGCAACTAGGTGGTCAACTCAGGCAGGGAAGGTCAAACAGTTTCCATTCAGTTTTGGAGAGTCAACTCAACTTTGGGGCAGTAAACATTGAAGAGCTGAACCTAAACAAAAAGGTAGTTCAGCACGGACGCAGACTGAATCAGATCGCAACTAGGTGGTCAACTCAGGCAGGGAAGGTCAAACAGTTTCCATTCAGTTTTGGAGAGTCAACTCAACTTTGGGGCAGTAAACTAAGCTTTGGGCCAGTAATTTAAGTTTTGTAATAGTAGATTCAACATTGAGAAGCCAAATCAGCTTAGAAATGAACAATTCGATTAGGCCAGAAAATTTGACCAGATCAGCTTAGAAGAGCATGAATGGTACTATAGTAGCATGTACAATTTCCAGAAAATTAGACCAGATCAGCTTAGAAGAGCTTCAATGGTACTGTAGCAGCATGGACAATTTCCAATAGACCAGCTCAGTTTATCCGACCGGAACAAAATCTTGATCAGACCAGCACCGTCATCAGTATGATGTCATATCCAGAACTCTACAGTACACCGAGATGACAAAATTTTTATAATTCATGCTTAAACTCGAATTTGTACAACTCAGTGTTTTTAAAATACAGCTTCCTTCTTACTGAAGAACATACTGGTGAGTTTTCAAAACTTAACAACGTGCTGTGAACCCATAGCATTCATACTTCCGATATTTAAACTGAACATGAACATAAACTGAAACTAACACATGAATCAGGCACGCAACAAACAGAGAAAAAAAACAATATGTTTTCAAGATGCAGCAATGAATCAATTTACTTTCCTTATCTGAGAATCACGGATGAACGGAAGATCACGACTGAATGTCACCACAAGCACGGACCGTCAAGCTTCCAAGTTTTTTTTTTGAACTAAGATTGTCTTTCGTGAAAGTGATATTATTTCCAAAATATCTTTTCATATGAAGTATGGCTTGTAGTAGGTTTATTGTACGAAAAGAGGTATGGGTCATCTACCAACCCAATATTTTATCAAAAACCCCTATTAATCCTTTCAATTTAAAATCTACTACTCTATTTTGAAAACTTGAACTCAACTATAAGTCAAAGTTCTTTCATTAACTCACTGTTAGCTAGGGATTATGCTTGGGGCTCATTCTTCCGAAAATCTTCTGGACCGTGCTTCTAAGCTGGAAAGAAATAGATCAGCTCAGACGAGTTCTGAATGCAATAATATCACAACAGCCCTTAAAATAACAAGGCTAACAAATGTGGTTCTATGGAATTTGGGGCAATACAACTCTACCCTCCTAACTGAAATTTCGTTTTCGAAATTTACTTACCAAACAGCTCTGCGTAAAGACTACGCATATCAGCTTTAGTCTCTCATGTTGCTTCCCGTTTTTAATGGTTATTCCACTTCACTTTCACCATAGGGATGTTACGATTCTTCAATTTGCTATTCTCTTTATGAAGGTTCCTTTATGGTCTTTCTTCGTAACTCAGATTGGACGCAAGCTTAATTGGTTCATGGATCAGCACGTGCGATGGGTTGGGGACGTACTTCCTAAGGGCTGATACGTGGAAAACATTGTGCACTGAAGACAAGTGCGGGGGTAAGGCTAATCGATAAGCCACAGTTCCGAACTTGTCTAAAATTTCGTAGGGACCAATGAATCTTGGACTCAGCTTACCCTTCTTCCCAAATCTCATCACTCCATTCATTGGAGCTACTTTCAAAAACACATGGTCTCTAGCTTCAAAACTCAGCTATCGCCATCTGTTATCAGAATAGCTCTTTTGTTTGCTCTGAGCTGTTCTAAATCGATCCCGAACCTTCCTTAAAGCTTCAGTTGTTCATTCTACAATTTCTGGACCCAGACCAGCTCGCTCACCTACATCATCCCAATAATGGGTGTCCTGCACTTCCGGCCATACGGAGATTCGTAAGGGGCCATCTGGATCGAAGCTTGAAAGCTATTGTTATACATAAATTCTACCAACGGTAACTTTAAATCCCAGCTTTCGAAAAAATCTATCATACAAGCTCGGATTAGTTCTTCAAGTACTTGAAGAACCCTTTCAGATTGACCATCAGTTTGGGGGAAGCCATGGTGAAAGTCAGTTTAGTGCCCATAGCTCTATGTAAGCTCTTCCAGAAAGCTGATGTGAACCTTCGGTCCCTATCAGATATGATTGAAACTGGGATACCATGCAGCCTCACTATTTCCTTAACATACAGCTCAGCGTAATTATTCATATCATAGGTCATATTCACTAGTAAGAAGTGAGCTGATTTAGTGAGATGGTCTACTATAACCCAAATGGAATTGTATCCATGGATAGTTCTTAGTAATCCAACTATGGAATCCATAGTAATTTTCTCCCAATTCCATTCTGGTGTGGTAGGGGCTTCAATATTCCAACTGGTCTTTGATGCTTTGCCTTCAACAGCTGTCAGGTTAGGCATTCCGAAAAAAATGTACAAATGTCACGCTTCATACCTAGCCACCAGTACAACTTTTGGAGGTCTTTGTACATCTTTGTACTTCCTGGGTGAACTGAGTATGGAGTTTTATGAGCTTCGGCCATTATATCAGTAACTCCCCAAAATCCCTAGGATCATATTTATGCATTTCATAAATCATATGGGCCATTTTGGCAATTTTATACTATGTATCTGCTGAATTGTTCATATCAGCAGGTAAGATGCGCTGCGGCTGGTTCCAGCAGGTAACTCCAAGTAGCGATGCACGAGCTGGTTCTAAATCCATTAAAAGATGTTTTAAGGAGGTGAAATGATTTGTTTAATAGAAGGTTTGGTATTTTACAAATTAAAATGATATGAGGGAAATTTTACTAAATTTCAAAGATGTGTCATTCTTGATTTCACAAGTAGCATGCCACTAATCCCTTTCATATAAAAACTTATTTTCAAAGTAAGATTTTCATCATTTGCAAAGTAAAGTTTTAAAGTGTTCTTAAAAGAAATTCCAAGAAAAGTTCGTGCGTTGCTCAAAGGGAGGATTTCTGCAGGAATTTGTTGTTGTTGCAAAGCTTCAATTAAGGCACGTAAAAGCTGATCTTTTTCTACACCATTTGAAGTATATATTGTGTTTTAATGGATCTGCTTGCCTGTATGTTATGGATACATTTAAAGTTCATGTTTGAAATAATTTAGACATGATAAGTAAGAAACGATTGGTTCGAAAATGATGTTTTGGTTTTTATGATGCTTCCAGTATGTTTTCAGAAAGTTTATGAAGTTTTATATGTACTGAGGATTCGAATTTATTTCCAGAAATGCTATGAAAGTTCTTCTTGCAGTAGCTGTAATATTAGAATTTGATAACTGTGTAATTGGTAGTTTCTGGTTGAATCATTGGTATGGTTTGATAGGCAACAGCTGATGACATCGTTGTTGTTTTGATATTTCAAATGTTGAAGTTATGCATCCAGCAGCTGTATCTACTTGTTAAGATTCAGCAGCTGTATGGTTATAGCGTTTACGAATGTTGTTCCTGTAGTTGTAATGTCGAAATTTGATGGTTTCGTAATCAGTAGTTGTTGGTTGAATCAGTATAAAGTCTGGTTTAATAGGCGACGGCTGGTAGCGAAATCATTGTTTTGATATTACAAGCGTCTTCGTAAATTTCAGCAGATGCGTCCTTCCTTGTTAATATCAGCAGTTGTATTTCCTTTGATTAGGAATCAGCAGCTGCATTGTGATTTTGAATTCAGTAGCTATATTTCCTTTGTTAGAATTCAGCAGTTGCGTAGTTTTCCTAAAATCGGCAGATGCACTGTTCATCAGCAGATGCATTCCATAGTAATAATTCAGCAGTTGCTTGATTCAATTTAAGTATTGTTCATTTCAGCTGGTACTAGTCTTGTGACTGGTACTATTCATTTATATAATCGTGTTAGCGCTTTTCCTTGCGACTGATTTACGCGTTAACGACATCGTTTCACTTTATACAAAGATCAGCAGGTAGTCTTGTTATTTCATCTGCTGATCACCCCAACGACATCGTTTCACTTTATACAAAGATCAGCAGGTAGTCTTGTTATTTCATCGGCTGATCATCCCAACGACATCGTTTCACTTTATACAAAGATCAGCAGGTAGTCTTGTTATTTCATCTGCTGATCACCCCAACGACATCGTTTCACTTTATACAAAGATCAGCAGGTAGTCTTGTTATTTCATCGGCTGATCATCCCAACGACATCGTTTCACTTTATACTTATTTAAAAGACCTCGCGACTGGTTTCTATTTGTTGCGACTGGTGCTGTTCATTCAGCAGGTATTAGTCTTGCGACTGGTACTATTCCTTGCGACTGGTTTTCTTTCATCCAGTTCCAGTTTTGCGATATGTTTTCAAAGTCGAATTCAATACTCAGTAAAGTTTTAAAATGGGAAGCAAATGTTTAAAATAATGGAACCCGAGGATTTACAGGAATGTTTAAAGAAAGGATTGTTAAGGAACAAAAGATATTTTAGATTATGGCATAGATAGTTACGGTCACCAAGGAGAAGGGTGAGCAGTTGTCTAGATGTCGACTACCCTTTCATATGAGCTATATGCTAAAACTGATATCGGGAGTCATTTTGATCAAAATGCAAATTGGACCACATAGAACTTATATGCCATGATCAACTGAAAATGAAATTGAAAGAAATGAGAAGCTGGGTTAACATCCCCTGTTTCTGCCATTGAAATGTTTATGAAAAATGATATTGCATAGTGAAGTTCCTTAACATATGCATTGTACAGATGTCTGCCTGCGTTTTATGAAATTGATACTACTCAGATTTTACTTGCTGAGCCTTTAGGCTCACTAG
>KQ991563.1:383235-407036 GCA_001598015.1 Dorcoceras hygrometricum | reverse complement strand
AAGAGGTTCGAGATCCAATCGAAGTACCAGGTGAGTCTCCCGCACCTCTAGATCCGGTACCAGAAATGGTCGCACCTAGGAGATCCGAAAGGGTTCCTAGGGCTCCTGAAAGATATGGTTTCCTTCTTGAAGATGATCAGGGTGATCAAGTTGTTGGATATGATCCAAGAACTTTCAAGGAGGCAATTTCCGATGCTGATTCTAATTTATGTCTTGAAGCAATGCAGTCTGAGATTGACTCAATGCATGCGAACCAAGTTTGGACTCTTGTTAATCCACCCGAAGGAATTGTTCCTATTGGGTGTAAATGGATATACAAGAGGAAACTTGGGCCTGATGGTAAGGTACTGACCTACAAGGCACGACTGGTCGCGAAAGGCTACACTCAAAGGCAAGGTGTTGACTATGATGAAACCTTCTCGCCGGTCGCAATGTTCAAGTCGATTAGAATCTTACTGGCCATAGCCGCATGGTACGACTATGAGATATGGCAAATGGATGTGAAAACTGCGTTCCTTAATGGAAATATTAAGGAAGAGATCTATATGACGCAGCCTGAGGGTTTCATATCTGTGGGAAGTGAGCATAAGTTATGCAAACTTCAGAGATCGATCTACGGTCTCAAACAAGAATCGAGGAGTTGGAACCTGAGATTCGATGAAACGATTAAGGAATTTGGTTTCATCAAGAATCCCGAGGAGCCATGTGTGTATAAGAAGGTAGTTAAAAGCGCTGTGACATTCCTCGTACTTTATGTTGATGACATTCTACTCATTGGGAATGATGTAGGAATGCTGCAGTCAACTAAAGTCTGGTTGTCTAGTATATTTTTTATGAAGGACATGGGTGAAGCATCCTATATTCTTGGAATACAGATCTATAGGGATAGATCGAAACGGATGCTCGGACTCACCCAAGCTACCTACATCGATACCATACTTAAGAGGTTCTCTATGGAAGAGTCCAAGAGAGGACACCTACCTATGTGCCACGGGGTCACTCTATCTAAGTCTATGTGTCCGAAGACTGATGAGGAGATAGAGAGTATGACACGTGTGCCATATGCCTCGGCAATAGGTAGTATTATGTATGGCATGATCTCAACTAGACCGGATGTCGAATATGATCTGAGTGTCACGAGCTGCTACCAGGCCAACCCCGGCCAATTGCATTGGAAGGCTTTGAAGGATATTCTTAAGTACTTGCAAAGGACTAAGAATATGTTCATGGTCTGTGGGGGTGGTGAACTGAACCTGGAAGGCTATACTGATTCTAGCTTCCAGTGTGACGTGGATGATTCAAAGTCTACCTCTGGATTTGTATTCATGCTCAATGGTGGTGCTGTCTCCTGGAAGAGTTCCAAGCAAGACACCATCGCGGATTCAACCACTGAGGCCGAGTACATCGCAGCATCAGCTGCTGCTAAGGAGGCGGTTTGGATAAGGATAAAGCAGGTTCTCAACCCGCAGTAGAACTAGGAGTTGGTCCAGTCCCGGTGTACTGCGACAACACGGGTGCCGTTGCGCAAGAAAAGGAGCCTAGGTCTCACCAAAGATCCAAACATATACTGAGGAAATACCACATAATCCGGGATATTGTGGCTAGAGGTGACATAGAAGTTGAGAGAGTCTCCTCTACGGACAACATTGCTGATCCACTTACGAAGCCCTTGCCAGGACCGTTATTTGAAAAACATCGTGAAACAATGGGACTGCGTCTGATGAGTAGTTGGCTATAGGGCAAGTGGGAGATTGTTAGAGTAGATGCCCAACTAGCCAACTTGTGGCGTGTGTGTTTTATAGACTATTGTATATGACAATATTTATATATGATATTTGCATTTACTTATGGCATTCTTTATTTTCAATATGTTATATAATGTTAACAATAGTGTTGGATAAAGACCTAGAATGCACCATAGTGTATGTTAGATGTGATAGTGGGTATGACGGCTATCATAAAACTCATCTAATAATCACTGTGTATTCTGAACTCGTTCCTAGTCAATTGGACCGTCAAAATGAGGATAAGGCCGCCCGAGCTTGAGACTAGCATCTGCGATTTGAAGTACCATGTCTCATTGGTTGGGAACATTGTGATGTTCTGAGCATGCAGATGGATAGTGACCTGGTGATCTATCGAACTACCCTCGTTCGGACTTTCCAAGTGGTTACCATTTGTCGAGTGGATAAGTCCGAGGTCTTGGTTGTACTGATTAGTCCTCACGAATAGAAACTTCATTGAGACTCTACATGATAGGTGTCTCACTTTGACCCGTTTTCCGACTCACTTGGAGTCATTAGGCGGTGGGATTGGGTGAGGTCCCGATGCATGTAGGAGTCGATGCTTCGTTGTCGAGGATTCACCGCTCGCTTTCATGCGTGGATATCCTATGCTATCTGAGGGGATAATAGTGTATAAATATCTGGCCAGAGTACTGGATGTGTTTTAGGTAAATGGGTTTACTTAGTAACACTCGCGATGTCACTATTCGATCTCCAAGATGTATGCATAGCTATCGGATCTCTAGCCACTCTCTATTTACCAATCGTCGTTGATCTGATCGGGATATATGAGTTGAAAGGACTGTACTGTACGCTAACCACGACCAACTGGTTCTTGCAGGCACTATCAGTGATACCTAGGGGGGATCATGGGGCGATGTTGCTAGGAGCTTTACCATGATGCGATGGGCAAGTCCGAAATTGTGATTTCGGAGCCGCAATGGTTGTGGGCCCACGTCTAGCTGTATCCCTGAACCATTGAGGGTAAAACAAGTACTGGATTCATGATTCCCGCACGGAAACTGAGCTCAATGTGTTGAGCACTTGAGGAGGATTTTAGGGAGTGCGACTTCCTAAAAGTCAACAGGTCAAATTGCGATTTCCCACTGTTGAGGGGCAATACTGTCATTTTGGACTAGGTATCTGAAAAATTGTTTTTCGCATCATAACGTTCAGTTTTGTCCTAAAAGTCAACAGGTCAAATTGCGATTTCCCACTGTTGAGGGGCAATACTGTCATTTTGGACTAGGTATCTGAAAAATTGTTTTTCGCATCATAACGTTCAGTTTTGGATACTGAGTCGATCGGTTCGATCTTATCGTCGATCGGAGTTATGATAAAACCGTGGTGAATTTAACGAGCCTAATGTTCATATGGACCTGGGTTTGACCCAAGTCCATTGGGCCGATTCAAGCCCATATACCATCTTTATTAATTAAGTTGGTTAGGGCTTAATTAATACACACAACATAACAACTAACCCTAGCCTCCAAGACCTAAGTCTCGGCCGCCCCTCCACCTCTCCTCCCTCACGGCCACGCGCCGCCGCCCCGTGATCGGACTTGCTCCGATCGTCGTGCTGAGGAGATTCCGTCCGTGATAAAATCCGTCAAGTCTTCTAGTGCAGATTGACGGAAGAAGATTGATTCCGATCGTGGACCTGATTGGAGGATCTACCGCCGCCTACCGAGAAGAGCCAGATTTTACCTGTGATTTCTGGTTGGAGCCAGGCGCCTAGACGCCAGCAAGGTAACAAATCTATGAACACCCTATGTATGTTTGTAGATTTATATTGATGTATTGAACGCTTTCCGGGGCTATTTTTGATTTCCGCTGCGCCCCCAGGAAGTGGGATCCGGATCCGCCACCGTATGCCAACAGTTATGATGCAGGGTGGTAAGGTTATTGCTTATGCGTCACAACAGCTGAAGAGTTATGAGTAGAATTATCCGATGCACGATTTGGAGCTTGCAGCAGTGGTGTTTGCGCTGAAGATTTGGAGGTACTATTTGTACGGCGAGAAGTGTCAGATATTCACCGACCACAAGAGCCTCAAGTACTTCTTCACCCAGAAGGAGCTGAACAAGAGGCAGCGCAGATGGTTAGAGTTGGTGAAGGACTATGACTGTGACATTAGCTACCATCCGGGTAAGGCTAATGTAGTAGCAGAGGCTTTGAGCCGGAAGACTACAGTAGTGGCGTGTTTGTCAGTTGAGGGGCCACTACAGGCTGAGATTCAGAGATTCGGCCTAGAGTTCTATTCAGGAGGCTGTACGTCGAGTTTAGCAGCGCTCACTATTCAGCCGACTCTTCGAGAGCGGATCAGGGAGGATCATGCCTCCGATGAGCAGTTACAGCAGTGGAGGCAGCGTGATGAGGATAGAGGATGAGGTCTGTATACTGTTGAGGATGGGATAGTCAGTTTCAGATGCCGTATGTGGGTGCCGAGCACGGGACAGTTGAGATCCGAGATCTTATCTGAGGCTCATGCATCAACGTACTCCATCCACCCAGGGAGTACGAAGATGTACAGAGATTTGAAAACTTTGTATTGGTGGCCAGGGATGAAGAAGGACATTGGGAGATTCATGTCCGAGTGCTTGACTTGTCAACAGGTCAAGGCGGAGCATCAGCGTCTGACAGGGTTGTTGCAGCCACTTCCTATTCTTGAGTGGAAGTGGGAGAATATTACGATGGATTTTGTGGTTGGATTGCCCAGGAGTCCCAGAGGGTTCACATCTATATGGGTGATTGTGGACAGACTCCCCAAGTCAGCGCATTTCTTATCGGTGAAGACTACTTTCACTCTGACGCAGTACGCATAGCTTTACATCCAAGAGGTGGTCAGACTGCATGGCATACCAGTCTCGATAGTGTCGGACAGAGAAACCAGGTTCACATCTGCGTTCTGGAGGAGCTTACATGCCGCCTTGGGGACGATATTGTCGTTCAGTACAGCATTTCATCCGCAGACATACGGACAGTCGGAGAGGGTCATTCAGACTTTGGAGGACTTGCTGAGAGCTTGTGTCATAGATTTTCAGGGTACGTGGGACTCAAGATTCCCACTGGTAGAGTTCACGTACAACAACAGCTTTCAGGCATCGATAGGGATGGCTCCGTATGAGGCGCTGTACGGGAGGAGATGCAGATCGCCCGTGCACTGGGACGAGGTTGGTGAGAGAGTGCTTACAGGGCCGGAGTTAGTTCAACTGACGGAGGACATTGTGACGAGGATTTGGGATAGGATGAGTACAGCCTAGAGTCGTCAGAAGAGTTATGCTGATCAGAGAGGACGAGATCTGGAGCTAGCTGTGGGAGATCATGTGTTTGTGAGGATATCGCCCATGAAGGGCGTGATGCGCTTTGGCGGAGAGGCAAGCTTAGCCCGAGGTTTATTGGGCCGTTTGAGATTCTGGAGAGGGTTGGTACTCTGGCCTATCGAGTAGCGTTACCACCCATCTTAGCAGCAGTGCATAATGTCTTCCACATCTCGATGCTACGGAAGTATGTTCTGAATCCGTCTCATGTGTTGGATTTCGAGCCTCTTCAGTTGGCACTAGATTTATCTTTTGAGGAGCGACCGGTGCAGATTCTAGCTACGGAGGAGTGTAGACTGAGAGCGCGAAGTATTCCGATGGTCAAGGTCTGATGGCAGAATCACTCGGAGGATGAAGCTACCTGGGAGACCGAGGCCGATATGTGGACGCGCTACCAGAGTTATTGGGTACGTACTCAATTTCGGGGACGAAATTCCTATTATGGGGGAGAGTTGTAACACCTAGAAATTCCTGACTACGTAGAAATGAGTGTATGACTAGGGGGAAAATATTTTTAGATGATTACATGCCATCTTTTATGATTTATTTATGATTTTATGCTGCAATGGTGTGCATGTGTTGTTTTTCAGCCTGTTTGAGTTACAGACGCGTGGACGAAATCAGGGCCAACCGGAATGAAAATAGTTTGAGATTTTTAAGTTATTGTATTTTTAAGAATGAAATTATTTTATGTAAGCAATAATTTCTGAAAATTGGAGTTTTTATAATTAATTTGGAGGGGAACCCGTTTTTCGCCTATACGGGCTGGTATATTGAGTTTTAAGATACTTTAAACTATGAGGAGGCCTAGATTTCGAAAATATTAAATCTTTAAAGCCCAATTATGAGTTTTAAGTGCCTTTTTAAATTAATTAGAGGGGCAAGCCTGTCCTTTCTCCCCTTTTTCCTAATTAAACCCATAGGGGTCAAATCTGTCACACGGTATTTTTCATAACCTACAACCTATACTAAACCTATCCTCCTCATCCCCAGCCGTCCCCCCTCCTCCATTAACACAAAATTTCGAAAACCATTCATCCATTGGAGAAGCTTGGTGATCCAAGACCGGTTGTGCCCCGATCTCGCGTCTACAACGTCGGTACCTCGCAGATCTACATCTTTTACAAACCAGGCATGTGATATCAACTCATTTTCTCACTATTTAAACTGTATTAGATCATTTTTTAATGATTTATGGCCTGACTTGTGTGCGATTCATTGATAGTCATGATGCTTATTTTCGGATCATGCATGCACCCTAGTTTCTCACATGTTTTTCGATCTAAATCTTTGAAGCTTCGGTCCAGGAGTGTTCCAGGGGTTTGGGGGTGATCATTAGTGGTTTTATGGTGGCCTTTAGGTACTGAAAAGTGGGCTGGTTCGAGCAAAAACCATGGCTGCAAGTGAAGATCACCTGGTGCGCCGCGCAGAGAGGGCAGCCATCTTCTTGGCCTTCGCGCGCGCACTTGAGCCACGGTTTGGATCATGGTTGGTCCCGTTGGAACCGGATGGACCTGGGGGTGGTCTATCCGGAGGGGCTCCGGCCACGAGAGAGCACGAACGCGGGTAAGTGGGCGTCGCGCATGAGGCGAGCGGCGGCTCACGCGTGGTGTAGGGAAACATGTTGGGCCGGCCGGTTCGATCAAACCGGTTTGGTTTGGTTGGATCGGTTTGGTTCATCGAGTCCCGAGTCAAAATTTTTTAAAAATCGGTCCAATTTATTTTAATTATAGACCAGTTATTTTAATTTTAAGTCAATGGTCCAAATTTTAAAGAAAATAGCCATATGTTAGGAATTAAGTTAAACTTTTAAAGTTACGTTTATTTTTAAGTTTTAAGTCAAATTAGGGGCTTTGGAATTTTAATTGAGTCAAAATCGATTTTTGGGATTTTAATTTGGTCAAAACCGGTCTTTTGGTCATAATCTGCTTTTGGGGTCAAAATTGATTTAAATTGATTTTAAAAGTCCAAATCGATTTTAATAAGTCCAAATTGATTTAAGAAGTCAAAAATTGATTTAATTAGCCCTGATTTTTAAGAAATCAAAATTTAAAGAAATTAGGCAAAAATTGTAAAAAGTGGTGAACATTCGTTTCATCGATTAAGTTAGGAGTGATGTTTAGTGTAGAAGTAGTGGACCAGACTCCTGAACCAATTCTTGACCGAATTATAAAAATATAGAAGCCCGTGAATGTATATTTAATCATATATGTAGTATGTTATGTACGTAACGTTTTAAACGAAAAAATTAAATATATATTATCGGGATAAGCTTTTAAATTGCATGATTTTAATAAATGCACGCATCATGAGATTTTATGAAACGATCAGGCATGTCTCTTTTAAGATAAAACCCGAGGGATTGAAGTCATGTGGCAAAGTTTAATGATGGGAGCTAGCCGGGTAGCCGGGCCCGGGGATCCCCTATTTTAATGTATGATTATGAGCTTATGAATCCATTTGTGATATCATGGTAAAGTGGCAAGCAGAGAGGTGTGACATATAGGGATCCCGGCTCGAGGTCGGGTGAACCAGACCGCCACGTACGTTGGTTATTTCGACTGATCAGTCACACGCCCGCTCACATTCACGGATACGACTCATACGTTTTTCATGTTATGTTATGCCATGCCTTATGTATGTTTATGTTACGTATGTACGATATGAAATGTATGAAGCAATGTTTTAAGATCATGCACGCATTCATGTTTTTAACGTTATTTTATCATAAGTATGTGCCCGCATGCGGTTTTATTAGTAGGTACTTTGTTATGATATACGATAGAGCATGCTGAGCCTCTAGGCTCACTAGGTTTAAATGGTGCAGGTGAGGACCCTGCTGATGAGTATATTCCGACTGGCGGTGAGGACCTCTGAGCTCCTGCTGCGGCTGTACCCCGTGACCGCCTTTATGTTTCAGTTCTGTCATGATACATTTTTCAGATATTGGTTTAAACATGTTCATTTTCCGCACTTTTATGCAGTTGTTTTTTTACAGTACGTATGATTTTATGACATAAAATAATTATTTATTTCTATTTCAAGTTTTGTTGAGAAAATGATTTAGAAATGTTCTAAAAAGGGAACGAGACACACTTTAAGTTTATGTATTCCGCATATGTTTAAAAACAATTTCTAGAGTCTGGTTCGTTTCACCAACCGAGGTACCCTCACTCAAATCTAATCGGCCAATCTCCGAAAATCTGAAGAACCCTAGGTCGGGTGAACAGTAGTCACGAGGGTTTGGAGAAATATTTATCGGGAACTCACGGGAGAGGATAAGGAGAAGTGTATTCTAAAAATAACTAAGTGTTGGTCAACGATCAATACTTATATACACATTCCCCAGCTTAGAGCTACAGTGTAGTCAAACTAGCTCAGGCCTCTTCACTGTACCAGCTCAGGTACGTAGTCACCAAAAACCAGATCTCGCTCCAAACAGACCAACTCGGAGCATCCAGCACATCCCTAAGCTGAATCTCGCTCGCACATACACAGGGAATCCCAGAGCTGTTCACCTCTAAGCTGGTGTCTCCAATACCAGCTCGTAGAAGAAACCTAAACCAGCACAACTAAGCAGTCCAGCTCAGAGCTATCCTCTCAGACCAGCTCGCGTATGATTTGATCTATGATAAACCCGAAGGTTACAAATAGCTTACAACAGTTCTCCTAAGCTGATTGCTAATATACTGCTTCCGCTAAACAGTTCACAGGATACAATCCAGCTCACTGCTCAAACTTGCTGTCCAGATCGGAACTAATCTGCCCAAACCAGCTAGCACAAAACTGGTCTTGGTTTACCATCAAAACCACCAGCAGACCTCTAAGCTGGTACCGGATCACACTGGACTTGTTCACACCACATCAGTACAGCTTGGCTCTAAATCTCAGCTGTGTTGATCACCGCAACAGCCTTTTTCTAACTCAAAACGGTGTACATTAAAGTACATAAAACCAGCTCAGCCGTAGCTGACTTCGCTGAACCTGAAATAGTTTACCTCAACCAGCTCGCGCAAAGCCTTAGACCAGCTGGCAGCAAAACTGATTCCTATCAATCCGAACTCTCTAATATGTAACACCTTTGCTGATAAATCATCAATCAGATCTGATTATCAGTGCTTAAACCATGATTCAAACCAAATGGAAATCTGCACTGCAACTCGAACAACTTGTATTATCAGCTTAGTAAACAATACTCTGGATCAGCACGCATCTAAGCTGGTCTCTTCACCAGTAGCTTACCAAGCTGAGGTATCTCTATTATTTAATCGTTACTCCAATCTGATTAACTCGCTAATACCATCTGATAATTTCCAGTCCCCACAGATAATGTCTCCATATCTTAAGTGTAAATACTACAGCTGCCAGTTCCAGATAGTGTGTCGGATAATTCTTCTCATGATTTTTCAATTGCCTAGAAGCGTAAGCAATCACTCTATGATCCTGCATTAGTACTGTGCCCAGACCCAACTTAGATGCATCAGTGTAAAGAACATAGCTTCCTTGTCCATTTGGCATAGGCGGCACAGGGGCTTCTACTAACGTTTGCTTTAACCATTCGAATATCGTTTGACACTCACGAGTCCACGTATAATTAACATCTTCTTAGTTAAAGAGGTTGATGGGATATAAGACGTCGGTAATAATCGGCTAAAACTAGAAAACATTTAATCTCAGTAACACTCTTATGCATAGGTGTAACGCCCAGGATATCCTAATTACATGGAAATGAGTGCATGACTAGAGGGAAAATTATTTTAAAAAATTATATGCTATTTTATGCGATTTATTGTTAGTTTTATTGCTTCATGCTATATATGTATATTTTTAGTCTTTTTGAGTTCCGGACGCATGGACGAGACTAGCGACGACCGAGATGAAAATTATTTGAGATTTTTTTCGCCTATACGGGCTGTTTTAATGGACTTTATTGTATTTTAAAATTGAGGAGGCCTTTTATTACTAAAATTAGATATTTCAAAGCATAAGTTAGAGTTTTACTTAACATTTTAAGTGAGTGGAGGGTAGGATAGGAAAATTCTCTAATTTTCTTAATTAATCACATTGGAGGGGTCATTTTTGGAACTCATTCATTTTTCACTCCAACTCTAATCACTTGAAACCCTGGCCCTAGCCTCCTCCTCCCTTCTCCCTCACCATTCACGTCCCACTCCCCTCTCCTTGAAGCAAATTCCATCGAGTTTTGTGATTCAAGGTGGTCTTGTCCTTATCTGGCGTCCTCCGCTTCGGTAACTCGCAGATCTTCTTTGTTCTTTATTAAAGGCATGTGATATCTTCCCTTTGCTCACCATTTATGCCCTATTAAACTATTTTTAATGAAAACTTGCATGAATTGTATGTGATTTGTTTAGATCTATGCATAATGTTTGAGATCCATGCATGTTTTATAGTTTTCATTACATGTTTGACTCATTTCTTGTTTTTCATCGGTCATGGACGGTTGAGGGGCTATGGCTCGGTTCTAGGAGGTTCATGATGGTATAGGGTGGTCTAGTGGTGGTCCTTGGATGAAGGAGAAGGTGGCTCGACACCTTGGTCGAACCATGAACCATGCACGCCGCATGCATTGAGCGGCGTGGGCAGCCTCCTTCTCTCGCTTCGATCGAGCTTTGTGGCTCACGTCCCAAGCCATGGCTGGGTCCAAGGGGACCGGCCGGACCCTGTGGTGGTCCTTCCGGTGGGGCTCCAGCCAAGGGTGGCCGGAGGTGAGGGGCCGAGAGGCTGAAGTTTCGCGTGCCGTAAGGTTGGGGCGGCGGCTAGGGTTGGCGTGTTTCTTGGGCCGGCCGGTTCGACTGGACCGGATTTTTGGGTTCGGTTGGACCGGATCGGTTAGTCGAGTGTCGAGTCATAATATTTTAAGTTTTGTCCGACTTATTTTATTTCTGTACCGGGTATTTTATTTTAAAGATTAAGTTCCAATTTTTTAGGAAAATGGGTCAAACATTTTTAAAGTCAAAATTTTAATGCAAACTTTTAATTGTTTTATAGACCTAATATTTTCTTTAAGTTTTAAAGTCAAATGTTGGTCAATGAGATTTTTATTTAGTAAAATTTTAAATATTTGATTTTAAAGTAAATGATTGAGTATTTTGGAAATATTTAAAGGTTAATTTTAAAGTTATAGGCCAAGGCATGTTTGGGGTTGAGTTTCGTTTTGTAAGGATAAGTCTAGGCTTGTGGGCTTAGAATTAGTGGGCTAGGCACCTTGGATTAGTCCTTGATCGGAGCAGAAAATGTAGAAGCCCATGAATATATATTAAATTATATATGTAGTATTTTATGTATACAAATATTATAATGTTTTAAATGAAAAGATTAAATATATATTGACGGGCTAAGCCTTTTTAAATTGCATGATTTTATGAAATGCACGCATCATGAAAAATTATGATATGTTAAAGGCATGTTTGAAAAGAAAAATAGAGGGATTGAAGTGATTTGTGGCAAGATAGACGATGAGCGGATCCAGGATGTCGGGCCTGGTGAACCTCTGTTAATGTACAATGATAGACGATGAGCGGATCTGGGAGACCGAGCCCAGTGAACCTCTATTAATGTGATGATGATGTAGATCGGGTGAAATCGGCCGCCACATACGTTGGTTTATGATTGATCAATCGATAATTGTCCACACTTCATGGATACGACTCACACGTTTTTATGTTACGCTATGTCATGCCTTATTAAATATGCTATACGATTATGTAACGTTACGACTGATTGATGAACCATGTTTTACGATCATTCATGCCCGCATGTTTTAAAGTTATTTTATTATATGAATGTGCTTGCATGTGGTTTTATTATACGTACTTTGTTATTATAAGATAGAGCATGCTGGGCCTTTAGGCTAACTAGGTTTAAATGGTGCAAGTGATGACCCTGTCGATTTTATGCTGACCGGCGATGAGGACCTCTGAGCGCCTGTTGCAGCAGTACCCCTTGACCACTCGGACGTCATTATTTATGTTGTGAAATGATTTCAGTTGTTTTATCAGACATGTTTAGTTTTCCGCAACTTTTATTAAATCTGGTTTTACACATTATGGATGACTTTATGTGTTTAAAATATCTATTTTATTCATGTTTTAAAGTAACGTTGAGAAAATGTTTTAGGGGGGACAATCCACACTTTTAAAGATTATTTATTCTGCACTTTATTTAAAAAAAATTCTAGAGTCTGAGTCGTTTCAGTTGGTATCAAAGCGGTGGTTCTGGTGGGGTACTAGCCTGCTGCGTGGAGCTCGAAAGTCGCACTGTCAGTCTGTAAGTTTTAATATTTTTACAATGCATGTTTATTTTCACATGACGCATGTTCTATTTTCAGCATTAATTTTACTTCAGGAGTTTTAGAGTTAGACGCTTAATAATGCACTTAGATTTATGTAGTAAGGTTTTGGTGTACCAGTATGCCTCCCAAACGCGACAGAAGCCAGCAGGATGATGCTACACCTCCTTATCCTCCCCCACCTCCTCAGTTGACGCTGTATGAGAGGGCCAACGTGGACATGCTGGCCGGGATGACCAGGCTATTGGAGAGACAGTCGGTGCGACCCGGGAAATCGCATGAGGAGGACGTTGCTGAGAGGTTCCGCAAACAGGGACCCAAGGATTTTTCAGGGACTACTAATCCACTTGTTGCTGAGGAGTGGATCCGATCATTGGAGACCATCTTTGCCTATATGGGTCTCCCGGATGCTGACAAGGTCTGTTGTGCTATTTTCATGATGAAGGGAGATGCCGCTCTTTGGTGGGAGAGCGCGATGGTTGGTCTGATTATGGAGAGCTTGACCTGGGAGAGGTTCAATGTCGTTTTCTTTGAGAAGTACTTCACTGCTGATGCCCGGATCCAGCTTATCAGGGAGTTCCTGAGTCTCCGTCAAGGAGACAAGGCTGTTGCTGAGTATGTGCGGCAGTTCAAGCGGGGGTGTCACTTCGTGCCCTCGATCGTGATGGAGAAGAGTGAGAAGTTGAGGAAGTTCACTGATGGACTGTGACCCGACATCCGCCATGATGTCAATATGGCGGACGTGGCTACGTACATGACGATAGTGAATAGAGCATACCGGTATAGAGGGGCCGGAAGGATATGATGGAGGACTTTCAGAGGAAGCGACACTTACAGCAGCCCGTTAGGGACCAGGCTTTGCAGCAGCCAGCGAAGAGACCAATTCAGGGGCCTTCTAAGGGCCCCACACCTCAGGGGTCACAACAGCAGAGACCTCAGGGCCAGCAGAGGCTGCAAGGTCAGCGGAGGCCACAGAAGCAGGGGACTACTACCCCTAGACCTGGAGGGATACCAATGTGTCAGGTGTGCCATAAGAATCATCCATGACAGTGCATGGCGGGTCCAAGCAGGTTTATCACTGCAATGATCCAGGGCATATCTCTAAGGATTGGCCCAGGAGGACGCAGTCCACTGGTCGTGTTTTCGTGATGCAGGCAGAGGCTACAGATCCAGACACGACGTTACTCACAGGTATTTTACTATAGAGATTTCCGTCGTTTCGGTGCTTTGACATGTTGGTATTTGGGTGTCTTAAAATTGCATGCTAAGTAGAGCTTTGCTAGGAGATTATATGCCTTAGTTGCTGAGTGATATAAGTAAGAACTGTTAGATCTTCTAGAACTTGCCTTGAGAACTTGGACGGATAGGACTAGCAAACTTAGAAACGTGATAGGCATATAAACTGTTTAATGAGATCTAGTTTGACTGTAAACGCGTACCTGTGTGACGTTTCTATTTCAGGCGAGATTCGCGTACTAGGTGTCACTACCCTCGCCTTGCTAGACTCAGGGGCGACTCACTCGTTTATTTTGAGTGCGTTAACACAGAGGATGGGCATTATTCCGGAGAGCTTGGGTGTAACTCTCGCCGTGACGGTTCCGTCAGGAGAGGAGTTGACGATGACCAGTGTTGTTCAGGGATTGATGATGATGTTCCAGGATCATGCCATCAGGGCAGACTTGGTGGTGTTGCCGATGTCAGGAGTTGACCTCATCCTAGGTATGGACTGGTTGACGGAGCATGGAGCAATGATTGATTTCCAGCGGAGGTCAGTGACGATCAGGCCGTCGGGGTAGGAGACCTTATTATTGAGGCAACGAGGAGACCATGGAAGCCCAGATTCATATCTTTTCAGTAGGCCAGGAAGCTTGTGGAGCTTGGTTGTCAGGCGTTCTTGGCCAGTGTCACTACTACAGGAGATGTAGCAGGACCTTCACTGTCTGATGTGGAGGTAGTCAGGGATTTTGCAGATGTATTCCCTGATGACGTTGTGGTAGTTCCACCGGAGAGAGAGGTGGATTTTCGATCGAGTTGATGCCAGGTACAGTGCCTATCTCTAAGACACCATATCGATTGGCTCCTACCGAGATAAAGGAGCTGAAGGAGCAGATTCAGGAGTTGCTCGATAAGGGGTTTATTCTCCCTAGCTTTTATCCATGGGACACGCCAGTTCTGTTTGTGAAGAAGAAGGATGGCAGCATGAGATTGTGCATAGACTATCGGGAGTTGAACCGTGTGACAATGAATAATAAGTACCCACTCCCGAGGATAGAGGATTTATTTGATCAGTTGCAGGGAGCTTCGGTGTTCTCCAAGATTTATTTGAGGTCTGGCTACCATCAATTGAGAGTTAGAGAGGTGGACGTGTCCAAAACTTCATTTTGGACATGTTACGGACACTATAAGTTCTTGGTGCCGTTTGGCCTTTGATGAACAGGTTTTCAGACAGTACTTAGACCAGTTCATCATTGTTTTCATCGACGACATCTTGGTCTACTCGCGGAGCTTGGAGGAGCATAGACAGCATCTACAGACCACACTGCATACATTGAGAGAGCACAAGTTGTATGCCAAGTTCAGCAAGTGCGAGTTTTGACTTGAGCAGGTGGCGTTCTTGGGGCATATCGTTTCTAGAGATGGGATTTTAGTCGACCCATCGAAGGTGGAGACAGTTCAGAACTTGGGGATTCCAATTAATGCAGCGGAGATTCACAGTTTCTTGGGGTTAGTAGGATATTATCGCAAGCTTATCAAGGGCTTCTCTTTGATTTCAGTGCCTTTGACAGTCCTGACCAATAAGAACGTGAAGTATGTGTGGATTCCTGAGTGTCAGAGGAGCTTCGATCAGCTGAAGGAGGATCTCACTTCAGCACCAGTTTTAGCGATGCTAGTGGATCACGAGGAGTTGGTGGTTTTTACAGATGCTTCCCTGAGAGGTTTGGGTGCAGTTCTGATGCAGGGTGGCAAGGTTATTGCATATGCGTTGAGGCAGTTGAATAGTTATGAGCAGAACTATCCGACGCACGATCTGGAGATTGCAGCTGTAGTGTTCACACTGAAGATTTGGAGACACTACTTGTACGGTGAGAAGTGGAAGATTTTCACCGACCATAAGAGCCTCAATTACTTCTTCACCCAGAAGGAGCTGAACATGAGGCAGCGCAGATGGCTAGAGTTGGTGAAGGACTATGACTGTGACATTAGCTACCATCTGGGGAAAGCTAATGTGGTGGCAGATGTTTTGAGCCGTAAGACGTCAGTGGTGGCTTGCTTATGAGTTGAGAGGCCACTACAGGCTGAGATTCAGAGATTTGGATTGGAGTTCTATTCAGGAGGCTGTGCGCTTAGTTTAGCAGTGCTCACAGTTCAGCCGACTCTTCGAGATCGGATTAGATACGGGCAGGCCACTGACGAGCAGTTACAGCAGTGGGACAGAGATATGAGGCCAGGACGAGGCCTGTATACAGTTGAGGATGGGATCATTCGTTTCAGGGGTCGTATGTGGGTGCCGAGTACTGGGCAGCTGAGAGCTGAGATTTTATCAGAGGCTCATGCATCGACGTACTCCATCCACACAGGGAGTACGAAGATGTACAGATATTTACAGACTCTTTATTTGTGACCGGGGATGAAGAAGGATATTGGGAGATTCGTATTTGAGTGCTTGACCTGTCAGCAGGTAAGGCAGAGCATCAGCAATAGGTAGGGTTATTGCAGCCACTCCCTATTCCCGAGTGGAAGTGGGAGCATATTATGATGGATTTTGTGCTTGGGTTACCCAGGAATCCCAGGAGATACACGGCGATATGGGTGATTGTGGACAGACTCACCAAGTCCACACATTTCTTACCGGTGAAGACTACTTTCACCCTGACGCAGTATGCAGAGCTCAACATCAAAGAGATTGTCAGGCTGCATGGATACCAGTCTCTATAGTGTCAGACAGGGACACCAGGTTTACATCTACATTTTGGTGGAGCTTAAACGCCGTCTTGGGGACTAGGTTGTCGTTCAGCACGTCATTTCGCCCGCAGACGGATGGTTAGTCGGAGAGAGTCATCCAGATTCTGGAGGATTTGCTGAGAGCTTGTGTGATAGATTTCCAGAGTACATGGGACTCGAGTTGCCTCTGGAATAGTTCACGTACAACAACAGCTTTCAGGCATCGATTTGGATGGCTCCTTATGAGGCTCTGTACGGGAGGAGGTGTCGATCTCTCATGCACTGGGACGAGGTTGGAGAGAGAGTGTCGACTGGGCCGGAGCTAGTGCAGCAGACAACGGACATAGTGTCGAGTATATGGGATCGGATGAGGACAACCCAGAGTCGTCAGAAGAGTTATGCCGATCAGAGATGACGAGATCTGGAGTTGGCTGTAGGAGACCATGTGTTCATGAGGATATCGCCCATAAAGGGCGTGATGCATTTTGGCCAGAGAGGCAAGCTCAGTTCGAGGTTTATTGGGCCATTTGAGATTTTGGAGACGGTTGGTACTTTGGCTTATCGAGTAGCGCTACCACCCAGCCTGTCAGCGGTACATAACGTATTCCACATTTCGATGCTGCGGAAGTATATTCCGAATCCGTCGCACGTGTTGGATTTTGAGCCGCTCCATTTAGCATCAGATTTATCGTCTGAGGAGCGACCAATACAGATTTTGGCTCGATAGGAGCGCATGCTTAGAGCGCGGAGTATTTCGATGGTCAAGGTCCGGTGGCAGAATCACCCAGAGGATGAGGCTACCTGGGAGACTGAAGCCGATATGCGGACGTGCTATCCAGAGCTTTTCGGTACGTAATCTAATTTTGGGGACGAAATTCCTATAAGGGGGGAGAGTTGTAACGCCCAGAAAATACTAGTTACATGGAAATGAGTGCATGACTAGGGGGGAAATTATTTTAGAAAACTATATGCTATTTTATGTGATTTATTGTTAGTTTTATTGTTTCATGATATGCATGTATGTTTTTAGTCTGTTTGAGTTCCGGACGCATGGACTAGGGACGACCGAATGAAAATTATTTGAGATTTTTTTAAGCCCTCTGGTTTTTAAGAGTAAATTTATTATTTTTAAGCAACAATTTCCGACAAATGGGGTTTTTATGATTATTATGAGGGGAACCCGTTTTTCGCCTATACGGGTTTTAATGGAATTTATTGTATTTTAAAATTGAGGAGGTGAAACGAACCAGACTCTAGAAGTTTTTTTTTAAACTAAAGTACGGAATAAACAACCTAAAAAGTATGGCTCGTCCCCTTTAAAACATTTTTCTCAACATTACTTTAAAACATAAATATAAATAAATATTTTAAAAACCATGAAATCATCCATATGGCTTAAAATCAAAGTACGTAAAAGTTGCGAAAACTAAACATGACTGATAAAATAACTGAAAATGTTTCATAACATAAGATGAAGACGTCAGAGTGGTCACGAGGTACAGCTGCGACGGGCGCTCAGAGATCCTCATCTCCGATCGGCATAAAATCAATAGGTCATCACCTGTACCATTTAAACCTAGTGAGCCTAAAGGCCCATCATGCTCTATCTGAATAATAACAAGGTTCATATAGTAAATCGCATTCAAACACATATGTATAGTAAAATGACTTTAAAATATGCGTGCATGAATGATCGTAAAACATGATTCATAAAGCAGTCGTAACATATTATAATCGTATAGAATACATAATAGAGCATGACATAGCATAACATCAAAATGTTTTAGTCGTATCCATGAAGTGTGAGCCATGACATAATCGATTGATCAATCTAAGAACCAACGTACGCGGCGATGCGGTTCACCCGACCTTACCTCGGGATTCTCACACCTCTATGCTGCCACTTCATCATATCGTGATCACATGGATCCATAAACTCATAATACATTAAAAAAGGGGATCCTCGGGCCCGGTATCCCGACTAGCTCCCACGTAAACTTGCCACACATCACTTCAATCCCTCGATTTTATTTTTCAATTCTTTCATGCCTTAAACGTTTCATAAAAATTTCATAAAAACATGCAATTTAAAAAGCTTAGCCTGTCAATATATATTTAATTCTTTCATTTAAAACATTATCATACATAAAGTACTATATATATATTTAAATATATATTCACGGGCTTCTACATTTTCTACTTCGGTCAAGGACTGGTTCAGGTGTCATGCCCACTAACTCTAAGCTCAAAAGCCTAGACTTAACCTAAAAATGAACTTAACCCTAAACATGACTTGGCCCATAACTTTAAATTTGAATTTTAAAAAGTTTATAAAATACTCACTCCTTCACTTTAAAATCAAACATAAAAATTTGACAAAAATCCCATAAATCAAATAAATTCTAATAATGCTGGAAAACATCTTAAAATATGCTTAAAACATCAAATAAAGTCATCCACGAACTTCGGCAACCCCTAAGACTCGAAATCTTAATTTTCACAAAAATGACCAGATAAGGCTCACTTCGAGCGACAAAACGGTAAAAATCATTGAAAATCCATTTCTTAACCAAAGCACTCTCATTTTCGACCCACATACCTTTAACTCAATATACTAGTCACTGGAACAAAGGAGACTCAAAAACGATTGAAACATGACCAACCTGATGCTCGTAATGACACCGCTCTCACGCAGAGTACAACCAGGACACGTGCTAGCCATAAAACTCATAACTAATTCGTTCCTCGATCAAATCGCTCCAAGTTTGGACCTGAATGACCCTAACTCAATGATTGATCTCTGTAAAGCAACCTTGACCACACATACCACATAGAGTGACTTACCCGACCCCAACAACTCTACTATCGCGCACAGAAGACAAGTCAGGACATGTGATTATCATAAAATTCATAACTAATTCATTCCTTGACCAAATCTCTCTCTGTTTTGACCCACGTGACCCTAACTCTATGTTATAACTCCCAGGACTGCCCTTAGACCAAAACCTAACCCCATGAACCGCCATGACCGAGTCTTCGCAAGGAACAATTCAAATGGGGGTTAAAAATCGTGATGCATGCATGAATCGTAAACAATAAACATAGATCTGATAAATTCACATTCAAATCATGCAATATCTTTTAAAAACAGTATATTATGATTTTAATGGTGAGAAAAGGAAGAATAGAACATTCCTTGATTGAGGAATAATGAAGAACTGCGAGTTACCGAAGCGGGGGACTCGAGATCGGGACAAACCACCTTGAAAAGACCCAAAATTTGATGGAGCCTAGAGCACCAAGTGGGGGAGGCGGCTAGAGGGAGGGGAAGGAGGTAGGGTTTTCGAAAATTGGGGTAGGGAGAAAATGAATTGTGTCCAAAATGACCCCTTCTATGTTTTAGTTAGGAAAATAAGGGAGGTTTCCAATACTAACCCTCCACTAATTTAAGATGTTGAATAAAACTCTAAACATAAATCTTAAATTTTTGTAATACATATCCTCCTCAATTTTAAAATATAGGAAAGTCCAATGAAACAGCCCGTATAAACGATAAACGGGTTCCCCTCGGCAATAATGCATAAAATCTTTTTCTCGAAAATTTCTGTTTAAAAATAATAAATTTGTTCTTAAAAAGTATGAGGGCTTAAAACTTTCAAATAATTTCTATCTCGGTCGTACCTAGTCTCGTCCACGCGTCCGAATCTCGAAAGGGCTAAAAACATAACATGCATATCATGAAACATTAAAACCATCATGAAATCACATAAAATAGCATATAATTTTCTAAAATAATATTCCCCCTAGTAATGCACTCATTTCCACGTAATTAGGATTACTTGGCGTTACAACTCTCCCCCCTTATAGGAATTTCGTCCCCGATATTACATTACGTACCAAAAAGCTCTGGATAGCGCGTCCGCATATCGGCCTCAGTCTCCCAGGTAGCCTCATCCTCTGAGTAATTCTGCCACCGGACATTGACCATCGGAATACTCCACGCTCTAAGTCTGCGCTCCTCACAAGCTAAGATCTGAACTGGTCGCCTCTCAAAATATAAGTCTGGTGCTAACTGAAGCGACTCAAAATCCAACACATGTGATGGGTTCGGGACGTACTTCCGCAGCATCGAGATATGAAATACGTTATGCACCGCTGACACGCTGGATGGTAGTGCTAATCGATACGCCAACATAACAGCCCTCTCCAGAATCTCAAACGGCCCAATAAACATCGGGCTGAGCTTGCCCCTCCGGCCAAAGCGCATCACGCTCTTCCTAGGCGATATCCTCACAGATACATGGTCCCCAACCGCTAACTCCAGATCTCGTTGTCTCTGATCTGCGTAACTCTTCTGACGACTCTGGGCTGTCCTCATCCGATCCAGTATCCTGATCATAATATCTGCCTATTGTAACATCTCTGGCCCCGTCAAAACTCTCTCTCCAACCTCGTCCCAGTGCGGGAGACCTACACCTTGTCCCGTACAAAGCCTCATATGGAGCCATCCCAATCGATTCCTGAAATCTATTATTGTACGTGAACTCTACCAGAGGCAATCTCAAATCCCACGTACCCTGGAAGTCTATCACACAAGCTCTCAGCGAATCCTCTAGAATCTAGATGACTCTCTCCGACTGGCCATCTGTCTGTGGGTGAAAAGCTGTACTGAATGACAACTTCATCCCCAACGCTGCATGCAAGCTCCTCCAAAATGCAGATTTAAACCTAGTGTTTCTATCCGACACAATAGAGATTGGTATGCCATACAACCTGACAAGCTCTCTGATATATAGCTCCGCATACTGCGTCAAGGTGAAAGTGGTCTTCAATGGTAATAATTGCACTGACTTGGTGAGTCTGGCCACAATCACCCATATCGCCGTGTATCCTCTAGGACTCCTGGGTAACCCAACCACAAAATCCATCGTGATATTCTCCCATTTTCACTCGGGAATAGGGAGTGGCTGTAGCAACCCTGCCGATAGCTGATGCTCTATCTTGACCTGCTGACAAGTCAAGAACTCGGATACAAATCTCCCAATATCCTTCTTCATCCTCGACCACCAATAGAGCGTCTATAAATCCCTGTACATCTTCGTACTCCCTGGGTGGATGGAATACGTCAATGCATGAGCCTCTACTAAAATCTCCACTCTCAACTGCTCGGTACCGGCACCCACATGCGAACTCTGAAACAAACGATCCCATCCTCAACTGTATACAGACCTCGCCCTCTGGCCTCATCTCGGTGTCTCCACTGTTGTAAGTGCTCGTCAGTTGCCTGTCCATCTCTAATCCGATCTCTAGGAGTCGGCTGAACTGTGAGCGCTGCCAAACTCGGTGCACAGCCTTTTGAATAGAACTCTAGACAAAATCTCTGTATCTCAGCATTTAGTGGCCTCTCGACTGATAAGCATGCCACCACTGAATTCTTCCAGCTCAAAGCGTCTATCACCACAATATCTTTACCCGGATGGTAGCTAATGTCACAATCATAGTCCTTCACCAACTCTAGCCATATGTGCTGCCTCATGATCAGCTCCTTCTGGGTGAAGAAGTACTTGACGTGTCGGTGACAATGGCGGATCCGGATCCGGTTTCCCGGGGGCGCAGCGGAAGTTAAAATTTTTCCCCGAAAACGTACAATACATATCATAAAACTAACGATAAACATACATAGGATGTTTGAATCGCTACCTTGCTGGCGTCTAGGCGCCTGGCTCCAACCAGATTCACAGGAAATTCTGGCTCTTGAAATGTAGGCGGCGGTAGATCCTCCTAATCAGGTCCACGAACGGAAACAATAATCCTCCGTCAGTCTGCACTAGAAGAGCTGACAAATTTGCCACGGACGGAATCACCTCGAAAAGACGATCGGAACAAGTCCGATCACGGCGGCGGCCGTGAGGTGGTCGAGGGAGAGGGGACGGCGCTTGTGAGGTTGGAAGCTAGGGTTGATGTGAGTTGGTGTGTTATGATTGTAGCCCTAGGTCATATCAACATATAGACCTATGATGGGCTTGAACCGGCCCATTGGACTTGGGTCAGGCCCAGGTCCATATGAACATTCGGTTCATTTAAATCACTGCGGTTTCATCATAACTCCGATCGACGATCAGATCGGACCGATCGAATCAGTTTCCAAAACTGAATATTATGATGCGAAAAATAATTTTTCAGATCACCTAGTCTAAAATTACAGTTTAGCCCCTCAACTTTGGGAAATCGCAATTTGACCCATGTTGACTTTTAGGAAGTCGCACTCCCTAAATTCCTCCTCCTATGCTCAACACATTGAGCTCAGTTTCCATGCGGGAATCGTGAATCCAGTACTTGTGTGACCCTCAATGGTTCAGGGATACAGCTAGTCGTGGGCCCACAACCATTGTGATTCCGAAAACACAATTTCGGACTTGCCCAACGGATCATGGTAAAGCGCCTAGCAACATCGCCCCATGATTCCCTAGGTATCATTGATAGTGCCTACAAGAACCAGTTGGTCGTGGTTAGCGTACAGTACGGTCTTTTCAACACATATATCCCGATCAGATCAACGACCATTGGTAAATCGAGAGTCGCTAAAGATCCGATAACTATGCATACATCTTGGAGATCAAATAGTGACATCACGAGTGTTACTAGGCAAACCCATTTACCTAAAACACATCCAGTACTCTGGCCAGAGATTTATCACACTATTATCTCCTCAGACAGCATAGGATATCCACGCATGAAAGCGAGCGGTGAATCCTCGACAACGAAGCATCGACTTCTACATGCATCGGGACCTCACCCAAACCCGCCACCTAATGACCCCAAGTGAGTCGGTAAACGGGTCAAAGTGAGGCGCCTATCATGTAGAGTCTCAATGACGTTTCGAGTAGTGAGGACTAATCAGTACAACCAAGACCTCGGACTTATCCACTCGACAAATGGTAACCACTTGGAAAGTCCGAACGAGGGTAGTTCGATAGATCACCAGGTCACTATCCATCTGCATGCTCAGAACATCACAATGTTCCCTACCAATGAAACATGGTACTTCACATCGCAGATGCTAGTCTCAAGCTCGGGCGGCCTTATCCTCATTTTGACTGCCCAATCGACTAGGAACGAATTCAGAATACAGAGTGACTATTAGATGTGTTTCATGATAGCCATCATATCCACTATCACATCTAACATACACTATGGTACATTCTAGGTCTTTATCCAACACAATTGTTAACATTATAACATAATGGAAATAAAGAATGCCATAAAAGAAATGCGTATTTCATAAATAAAGATCGTTATACACAAGAGTCTATAAAACCCACACGCCACAAGTTGGCTAGTTGGGCATCTACTCTAACAATCTCACACTTGCCCTATAGCCAACTACTCATCAGACGCAGTCCCATTGTTTCGTGATGTTTTTCAAACAACGGTCCTGGCAAGGGC
>KQ991563.1:353566-379825 GCA_001598015.1 Dorcoceras hygrometricum | reverse complement strand
TGTCCCTTGCGTCCGGTATTGTGTCTTGCGACTGGTTCCTGTACCTTGCGTCTGGTATTGTGTCTTGCGACTGGTTCCTGTACCTTGCGTGTCAGGCCTCGTGCTCCCAACAGAGTAAAAACCCAAACACATGCGGAAGCTTATCAAAATTTTTTTTTTTTTTTTGCTTTTAGGCCCGACGGTTTAAAACGTATAATTTAAAATAGGACAATACTTAAAATAAGTTCCTAGTTTACAAACTAACAAAAGCAAGTATAGCAGCAATAGATGTATCAGACTCCAAATACTGAATACAACGACAAAGCACAGGGCATCCCATGGCTAACAATACTGATACATAAATATATGCTATAAGCTACTGGGATACTCAACCACCTCCTGGGGCGCCTCCAGCTGGGCCAGCACCACGACCAGCTGTGTAACCTGGACAACACAACAGGCAAGGAAACAAACCAAGCCCCAGAGGGACATGGGGTCAACCCCAATACGGAGAGCAACTATAAATCAGCAATAAGCAGCAAGAATAAAATGCAGATGCTATGCATGAGATGCTGGACAATAACAAAGGACTCCAACCGAGAAGGAAGTCAAAGAGCTCAATGCACAGCTCAACTGAATCTGCAACAACGTGGCCACTGGGTGTGTTCCAAGTGTGGTAGCTAGCCACTCGCCAGGACACAACACCCAAATACCGGATGCATCCAACAACTCGACCTGCCTTTTCCCAACCTAGGAACTGTGGTAATTAGCCACTTGGCGCATAGGGGCTAACGTAACCCAGCAGGGAGATGAGAGTGCGGTATTGCCGCTCGCCCTCGCATCCTGATAAGAAACAGAACAAGAACAACGAAACGATGGCAATAAAACTGGAATGAGATGCAAATACGTGTATGTGCATGCTGGAAATGGCAAGCATATCAACATATGCGAAAGCAGTAGCAACATCAGCAAGTATATATCACATAACACACGGCCATCTCATAAATCGGCAGCCTCAACAGGCAAATAAACACATAAGCCAGCAAAACCATCTCACAATTCATCCAAGCCGTCACCTTGCTGTAATTTACAAGCTCAACCCGTACCTGAATTCTGCTAAGCGCTCACCACCACAACGCTCACGAAATCCCAGTCCTGAAATCTGTTAAATTACACGCATACACAATTCAGAACGAGCCTGCAAAACTCACGGCATCTCACAACAACTCACGGCCTGAAATTCATAAATACGATCCAGCCTTCAATCCTACCCAAACGACTAACTAGGAAGCTTAAAACAACGCCAAGAACAAGATCCCAACGTAAATCGAAAGGCTACCTGCAACCCCGCAACGCGCGAACAACCACAGCAACTTCGTGCTTTTGATTCAGCCAACTATAGCTACCAATATGGGTACGAGATGAAAGAGCTTTCCAAGAGGAGTCCAACTCTACCTCGAACGTGAAAAACGGTAGCCGGAATCGACTGGAAATGGCCGGAGAAGTTCACGGTGAACAGTGACAAGGGTTTGAGAAAACATGAACTAAAGTCTGATAAATTTCTCTAAGTATGGGATCTGGTGAAAATCAACGAAGCCAACGCTTCTAATTTATAGGCGCAAGAGATCTGTTTAAATAACCCACCGACAAAACAGACCTCATCAACTACGCACGCTAAACACAAATACAACCCCAAAACGACGTCGCCTCACACCACGGAGAAATCTGATCCAAAAAGCGCTGAGATCTGGAAACACGCTAACAACAACGCACAGCGCCAAAACCACGGACAGTTCTGCTTACGTAAGCAAGTCTGATCTCACACTACGCTAGAATCAGATCTCTCCATAAAAGCTCAGAACAGATCTCTCCAGAAACGACGGCGTAAGGAACTCCTTGCCAACAACCAGATCTCTCAACAGCAATGCTTACGTCAACCACACAACGACAACACACGCTGCTGACGTCATGAGACTTGCCAACAGATTTCTCCAACAAGACTCAAACCAGCAACGCTTACGTTATCCACGCTAAGCAACCACGCGATGCTGACGTCATCAAATCTACTAACAGATTCACCGAAATATCTCTCAACAGCAACGCTTACGTCATCCACACGACGACAACACACGCTGCTGATGTCATGAGATCTGCCACCAGATTTCACCCAAAATTTGAAAATCTCGAAATTTCGAAAATTGTTCCAATTGTGATTTCCGACCCGAAAATACAACCCAAACATTCAAAATGAAATCTGAATCACCAGAAATCAACAAAACACGATTAATTCAACAATTAATCCTTAATACAATTTCCAGGTCTCACATTTCTCCCCCACTAAAAAGGATTTCGTCCTCGAAATCAAACAACAATTCCAGAATTACAACACAGCCCTGAAAACCGAAACAACAACAGAAACTAAACAGAAACTCGCCCAACACAAGGCCAAGAGTTCAAGATAACTGAGCAACCAATCTACAACAACTAAGGAGGGAAATACAAACAAAGCTACATACTACTGGAAAATATAGCTCAACAGCTACTCAAACAGATGCGGCCACTCGCGCTGCATCTTTTCTTCCAGCTCCCAAGTAGCTTCTTCCCTACCATGTTTGCTCCACTGTACCATTACCAACGGAATGGTCTTATTCCTCAACTGTTTCTCCTTCCTGCCAAGGATTTGCAAGGGGTATTCCTGATAGCTCAACGACTGATCTAGCTCTACCTCGTCAGTTCCAAGTACATGAGACGGATCTGGCTCATATTTCCTCAACATCGACACATGAAACACATCGTGAAGAGAGGATAACTCTGACGGCAACAACAACCGATACGCTAAAGGGCCAATCTTCTCGACAATCTCGTACGGACCAACGTAACGAGGGGCTAACTTTCCCTTGCGTCCAAGGTGCATCACACTACGAAACGGAGAAACCTTGAGAAATACACGATCACCTACCTGAAACTCAAGAGGTCGACGCCTCTTATTCGCATAACTAGCTTGACGATCCTGGGCAGCTTTCATCTGTTGTCTGATTAGATCGACATGATCTTTCATTTGCTGTACAAAGTCCGGGGCAGATAGCTGCTTCTCCGCCACTTCTTCCCAACACACTGGCGATCTGCACTTCCGGCCATACAAAGCCTCGAAATGCGGCGGTACTCATTGCCAATTTGGTTCCTAAAGCTGTTTGCAAACTCTTCCAAAAACAGGAAGTAAACCTCGGATCTCGGTCAGAAACGATTGAAACTGGCACACCATGCAGTCTAACAACGAAATCAACGTACAGCTTCGCCATCTTCTTCAACGATAAGGTCATACCGTAGGGAATAAAGTGTGCAGACTTCGACAAACGGTCTACAAATACCCAAACAGCATCGCATCCTCGGCTGGAACGAGGCAAATGCGTCACGAAATCCATCGCAATGTGCTCCCAATTCCATTGGGGCACCTCTAAACTCTGCAATAGACCACCGGGTCTCATCCTTTCGGCCTTTACCATCTGGCAATTCAAACAACGAGCAACGAAACCAGCAACGTCACTCTTCAGGCCAGCCCACCAAAAGTGCGGCTTCAAAGCATGGTACATATTTCGTGCACCAGGATGAACACTATGTCTGCTGCAATGCGCCTCACGAAGGATCTCATCCTTCAAATCAATGAGGTTTGGCACAACCAATCTGCCACAAAACCTCAAGCAACCATCGGACGAGACAGAATAGTCCTCAAGTTCGCCAGCCCTGACTTTCAACTTCAGCTCGTGGATAGACGGATCGGTCCTCTGAGCTGCTAGAATGCTGGAAACAATCTTTCAGCCAACTATAGCTTCCAATATGGGTACGAGATGAAAGAGCTTTCCAAGAGGAGTCCAACGCTACCTCGAACGTGAAAAACAATGGCCGGAATCGATGGGAAATGGCCGGAGAAGTTCACAATGAACAGTGACAAGGGTTTGAGAAAACAGAGAACGAAAGTCTGATAAATTTCTCTAAGTATGGGATCTGGTGAAAAGAAACGAAGCCAACGCTTCTAATTTATAGGCGCAAGAGATCTGTTTAAATAACCCACCGACAAAACAGACCTCACCAACTACGCACGCTAAACAAAAATACGACCCCAAAATGACGTCGCCTCACACCACGGAGAAATCTGATCCAAAAAGCGCTGAGATCTGGAAACACGCTAACAACAACGCACAGCGCCAAAACCGCGGACAATTCTGCTTACGTAAGCGAGTCTGATCTCACACTATGCTAGAATCAGATCTCTCCTGAAACGACGGCGTAAGGAACTCCTTGCAAACAACCAGATCTCTCAACAGCAATGCTTAGGTCCCACACAACGACAACACACGCTGCTGACGTCATGAGACCTGCCAACAGATTTCTCCAACAAGACTCAAACCAGCAACGCTTACGTTATCCACGCTAAGCAACCACGCGATGCTGATGTCATCAAATCTGCTAACAGATTCACTGAAAGATCTCTCAATAGCAACGCTTACGTCATCCACATGACGACAACACATGTTGCTGATGTCATGAGATCTGCCACCAGATTTCACCCAAAATTCGAAAATCTCGAAATTTCCAAAATTGTTCCAATTGTGATTTCCGACCCGAAAATACAACCCAAACATTCAAAATGAAATATGAATCACCGGAAATCACCAAAACTCGATTAATTCAACAATTAATCATTAATACAATTTCCAGGTCTCACAAAATCCACAGACAGCTCATGTGGAAGTGTGATATCAAGGCCCACCAACTTTTCAATGAGACCAATCATACGAACCCCATGCTCGTGGACCGAAGTCCCATCACGCATGCAGCTCGTCATAAGCTCCTTGACAGTGGTGAACCTCTCATGTCGAGAGTTCTCCCCATACAGTTCTTTAAGATGAAGGTGTATGTCAGCAGCATACACCGTCTTCTCAAAGCGTCGTTGCATTTCGTTTGACATCGATGCCATCATATAACATCGAGTCTTAAGCTCGTCATACCACCATTTGTTAAGCTTAGTCAGCTCCTCAGGGATGATATCGGCCGGGGCTTCCTTCGGAGGGCTCTTGTCTATCGTGTATAGGAGCTTCTCCGAAGCCAACACAATGTTGAGATTTCAAAGCCAGTCTTGGTAGTTCAGACCGGTGAACTTGTTGCTATCCAGTATAGCAGTGAGTGGGTTTTTGATCGAAGACATTTTATAAGCAGTTTATACTGAAAAGAAAAACAGACATGCATCACTAACTATATATGAAAAACGCTAAGACATAAAACAAGGTCATTTAGTTTTATGAATTACCCTCCCACTATTTTAACGATTTCACCACCCTCTAATGAAATCGAGAAAGCAAGTTTCCTTAGTGGGTACACAGAGCCCAATCAAGTGATCGTGGTCCCGAATAATATCAGCCAAACATGACCCTCAAAAGGTAGAGCCCAATTGCAACTGGTGCAACCTCCATGTATTTACCTCACGTCTAGTAAGGGCCCAATAATATGACGCTGATTACTATCACGTGTCAAGATGACCCATCAATGTTGAGTTGTGAAGGACGGTCCCCTTAACGTCCCCAATAATATGAGCCAACGTTAAAGGGAGTTCCAACCAACTCACAACAGGTGTCAATTGCGTGTACAGCTTTCCGGCATATATAACCCCCTCAATAATATGAGCCGGTCCATGTATGCGGGTAGCATCGACGTATACCCATTGTTGATGGAAGGTAGAAAAATTTAAACAGATTTAAATTCCCTTAGTTTATCGAATAAACTTTTAATCTTCATATCAGTTTTAAATCATATTTAAAACGAGGGATTTTATTTTTGAAAAATTTGGTCTCAATAATATTTTAAATCACGATTTAAAACATGCGGATTCAATAAACTATATATCGCATATATAAATAAATAAACTTTTGGATGATCGATTCATATCAGTTTTAAATCATATTTAAAACGAGGGATTTTATTTTTGAAAAATTTGGTCTCAATAATATTTTAAATCACGATTTAAAACATGCGGATTCAATAAACTATATATCGCATATATAAATAAATAAACTTTTGGATGATCGATCGCGAGAGCTATGCGGTCCGTGGTCGCCAGTCACGGACCTGGGTCCAGTCCTAGGTGAAATGCAATATGCAATGCAATCCTATTACAACTGCTTCCGGTTTTACAGATCTTCGGTCTTCAATATCTTTGATCGTCATCTCCACCGTCTTCAAATTGTCCTCCCACTAAATCTAGTAATTTACATTTAAATTGCCATGACACATTGTGATACAAATTTGTATGGGTGGGAACGGGCCACAAACAGACCCACTTTATAAACGATATCAACAATATATATACAACCAAAATGGCAAAACCTATAGCATACACCTAACACATTGGGCACGACTCTCGATCATCACAAACATGCAATCAGTCTAATTAATTGACATAAATTTAAATAATCAAATCATATTTGATATTTACTACAAAATCATATTTTAATTATAAAATCATTTTATAACTAAAATCGCATTTCGTCGACAAAATCATATTTTATCCACAAAATCATATTTTCATTATAAAATCATATCCTATAATCAAAATCACATTTTGTTAATTTTAATTGGACCAAATTGGGCTTAAAACAATTTTAGGCCCAAAACTTCAAAAATTTCAAAATCAATTTTGGTCCGACCAAAATCGGCCCAATATCGAATATTGGCCCAAAAACTTCATGGGCTGCCCGGGACAGGCCCGAAACAAAAACTAGAAGACAGAACAGCCGTCTCATCGCAACGAGGATCGTCGGACGGCGGCCGCACGGCGACGACCGCCGCCAACGCAGCGTGCGGCACACGGCTGCACGCTGGCCGCGCCATGCGCGGCATCTTCCAGCCACCACCGTGCGCCAAGAATGGCGCACAGATTGCACACGTCGCGCCCAGCCGTCGCCAACCAGGTGCGAGGCAGCAGGCACCGGCCGGCCACCATGCGCGGCCAGCGTGCATGGTGTCGCGCGCGCTATCTCGCGCGCGATTGGCCGCCGCGTGAGGCGGCGCCGGGCTGTCCGGCCGCACGGCGACGACCGCCGCCAACGCAGCGTGCGGCACACGGCTGCACGCTGGCCGCGCCATGCGCGGCATCTTCCAGCCACCACCGTGCGCCAAGAATGGCGCACAGATTGCACACGTCGCGCCCAGCCGTCGCCAACCAGGTGCGAGGCAGCAGGCACCGGCCGGCCACCATGCGCGGCCAGCGTGCATGGTGTCGCGCGCGCTATCTCGCGCGCGATTGGCCGCCGCGTGAGGCGGCGTCCGGGACTGTCCAAAAAAGGTTTTTTTTTGTTTGTTGATTCTGAAATAATTGAAATCGATACAATTCAGGCATAAAATGTATTGAAGGATCCGAGCCTTGGCTCTGATACCACTATCGGCGACAATGGCGGATCCGGATCCCGTTTCCCCGGGGCGCAGCGGAAGTTAAAATTTTGCCTCGGAAACGTACAATACATATCATAAAGCTAACGATAAACATACATAGGATGTTTGAATCGCTACCTTGCTGGCATCTAGGCGCCTGGCTCCAAACAGATTCACAGGGAATTCTGGCTCCAACCAGATTCAAAGTGAGGCACCTATCATGTAGAGTCTCAATGACGTTTCGAGTAGTGAGGACTAATCAGTACAACCAAAACCTCGGACTTATCCACTCGACAAATGGTAACCACTTGGAAAGTCCGAACGAGGGTAGTTCGATAGATCACCAGGTCACTATCAATCTGCATGCTCAGAACATCACAATGTTCCCTACCAATGAAACATGGTATTTCACATCGCAGATGCTAGTCTCAAGCTCGGGCGGCCTTATCCTCATTTTGACGGCCCAATCGACTAGGAACGAATTCAGAATACACAGTGACTATTAGATGTGTTTCATGATAGCCATCATATCCACTATCACATCTAACATACACTATGGTGCATTCTAGGTCTTTATCCAACACAATTGTTAACATTATAACATAATGAAAATAAAGAATGCCATAAAAGAAATGCGTATTTCATAAATAAATATCGTTATACACAAGAGTCTATAAAAACCACACGCCACAAGTTGGCTAGTTGGGCATCTACTCTAACATGAGGCTCTTATGATCGGTGAAAATCTGACACTTCTCACCGTACAAGTAGTGTCTCTAAATCTTCAGTTCGAACACTACTGTTGCAAGCTCCAGATCATGCGTCGGATAATTCTGCTCATAACTCTTCAACTGGCTCGACGCATAGGAAATAACTTTGCCACCCTGCATCAGAAATGCACCTAAACCTCTCAGGAAGCATCTGTATACACCACAAACTCCTCATGATCCACTGGCATAGCTCATGATCCACTGACATCGCTAAGACTGGTGCTGAAGTGAGAGCCTCCTTCAGCTGATCGAAGCTCCTCTGACACTCAGGACTCCACACATACTTCGCATTCTTCCTGGTCAGGGCTGTCAAGGGCACTGAGATCAAAGAGAAGCCCTTGATGAATTTACGACAGTAACCTGATAAGCCAAAAAAACTGCGAATCTCTGCGTGTTCTTTGGAATCCCCCAGTTCTGAACTGCCTCCACCTTCGATGGATCAAAATCCCATATCTAGAAACGATATGCCCCGGAAACGCCAACAGCTCGAGCCAAAACTCGCACTTGCTGAACTTGTCATATATTTGGTGCTCTCTCAATGTTTGCAGTACGGTCTGTAAATGCTGTCTGTGCTCCTCTTAGCTCCTCGAATAGACCAAGATGTCGTCGATGAATACTATGATGAACTGTTCTAAATACTGTCTGAAGACCCGGTTCATTAAATCCATGAAGATTACTGGGGCATTTGTCAGTCCAAACGGCATCACCAAGAACTCATAGTGGCCGTAACGCGTCCGAAATGCAGTCTTGGAAATGGCTTCCTCTCTAACCCGCAACTGATGGTAGCCAGATCTCAAATCAATCTTGGAGAACACCGAAGCCCCATGTAACTGATCAAATAAATCCTCAATCCTCGGTATTGGGTACTTGTTCTTCACTGTAACATGATTCAGTTCCCGGTAGTGTTGGATCTGGATAACAGATCCAGATCTGAGTTTTGAATTACAAAAAACTTGTTATTGTGTTTCTAATGTTTCTACTAAGTGTACAGATGTTAGATGGAAATACAATAAGAGAGATCTGGACAGACGAGTGTTTATCAGAAAAGTTCACAGCTGGATTAGCAACGTAGACAGAAGATAAGTGTATTGAAGATTTCAGAAGTCGCAAGTATTCAGAAGTCGTGACGTCATCCAAGATAATTGAAGATTTCAAATTCCGTGACGTCATCGAGAGCTGAGCAGTAGTGAGATGTGTCAGATCTGATACAGTAACTCAATCAGATCTGATACTGTAGCAGACGAAGAGCTGAAAATAGTAAAACGCAATTTTGGAAGCCTAAACGAAGGAATTTGGGCGAAAAGAAGCTTAAGTCACGAGAGAAGCTGGTGAGTCTTGCTCGTTGGACCGTTTCGGAGGGAATAGCACATGTCTCATGCAAAAAGGTGAAGTCTGATCAGATGTGAAGACAAGAGCAGATGTTGAAGACAATAAGTCTGGATCCAGCTATGAACAGAAGAACGATTCAGATGTGAGGAGAAGTCTGGATCAGCTGTGAAGAAGGAATCTGGATCAAGTGCGAAGAGAGATCTGATGTGAAGAGAGATCTGATGTGCGAAGAGATATCTGATGTGAAGAGAAGTCTGTTCAGCTATGAAGAGAAAGGCGAAGCAGTTGACAACAGATATGAAGATTAACTGGAGCATAGAAGTCAACTGCTGAGCCTATTCAGATGTGAACATATCAAGCTTATTCAAAAGACGACAAAAGCCTGCAAAAGCCTGAAAATAAAGGACACAAGGACAACTCTGTCGATACTTTACAGAACACCTTTCAACGGGAAGAAACTTGTGTCCAACGGATTAATTTGAACAGAGGTTATTTATTCAACAAGGATTGATGAAGACTTTACTGCTGAAAAGAGAAAAAAAAAGAGAGAAGATAGTGGGATGAATTACAAAGAGATGAAGCACTTGACCACCATGGAGAAGAAGATAATTGCAAGTGTCGACTTCTGAACTCAATCAGCTTTGAGAAAGCTCTTCCCAGATGTGTGAGATTATGTTTTCGGAGAGAGTTGAGCGTTCAGTATAAATATCACACACACAAAGATTCACTCACACATATACGAGAGATGTGCGATATAATAGTGAGTGAATCCAAACCACAAACCAAACAACAGATCCCGTCCAAGCACGAAGACGTTAAACTCTGTGTATGTAGCCTTTCTCACTGAGGCATAAAAGAAGTGATTGAGTGAACACAACTGAGAGCTGGTGTAGATTCTAGGAGTTCATATTTGGGCAGTGGATAAGTCCCAAATCTGATCGGGTCTACGGATCAAAGTCTTCTAGTGGAACCTTCCTGAAGAAGGAAGAAGGGGAGACGTAGGATGTTATATCCGAACTTCAAGAAACAAAAAGCTGGTCTATTTATTTACAGCATTCCGCATTTACTATTAGCACGCATTGCATAATATTTGAAATCTGTTTTAGCGAGTTTTAAAATTAGAGTTCAGTTCTGGATAATTCTGCTTGGTATTTTAATGCCAATCCAGATCTATTCTCGATGCTCTCTCTATTCACGTTCAAGAACATTGAGCTATTGCAGCTCAGTTTTTAAATAGGCACTGTTTTGGTATTAATCGATCCTAACAGGTAGTCAATGCACAATCTCATGCTGCCATCCTTATTCTTCACAAACAGAATTAGCGTGCCCTATGGAGAAAAGCTAGGCGTATAAATCCATTTTTGAGCAACTCCTGAATCTGCTCCTTCAGCTCCTTCATCTCGGTAGGAGCCAAACGATACGGTGCCTTAAATATAGGCATTGTACCTGGCATCAGCTCAATCGAAAACTCCACCTCTCTCTCTGGTGGAACTCCCACAACGTCATCAGGGAACACATATGCAGAGTCTCCGACTACCTCCACATCAGACAGTGAAGGGCCTACTGTATCTCCTGAGGTGGTAACACTAGCCAAGAATGCCTGACATCCAAGCTCACTAGCTTCCTGGCCTGAAGGAAAGATATATGTCTAGGCTTCTGCGGTCTTCTCGCTGCCTCAAATAAGAAGGTCTCCTGCCTTGGCGGCCTGATCGTCACTGTCATCCGCTGGAAATCAATCACCGCTCCAAACTCCGTCATCCAGTCCATGCTTAGGATGAGTTCAAACCCTGACATCGGCAAAACGATCAAGTCTGCTCTGACCGCATGATCCCGGAACATCATCTTCAATCTCAGAACAACGCTTGTTGTCGTCAACTCCTCTCCTGACGGAACCGTCACTGCGAGAGCCACACTGATAGTCCCAAAATACGATCAATGTGGTTCGAAACAGCTGCAAGAGTTCAGAAGGGGGGGGGTTGAATGAACTCTTGGTAATTTAAAATTTTCAAAACCTTTTAAAAGTTTTACAAGCGCTACTTAACATAAATCCGAGTTACCAGATTCAAGGATCTCAGTTTAATCAAATCTCTCGGCCAACAAAATATGTGTGGAAAAAGGCCGATTAATTTGTGAACGGATAACACAATTAATAAATGCGTAATGTAAAGAGTAAGGGTTCAGAGTTTGTTTGTGGAAGTTCGGATATAAATATCCTACGTCTCCCCTTCTTCCTTTTCAGGAAGGATTCACTAGAAGCTTTGATTTGTACAGGCCTTCTGCACACACCCAGTCACATAAGCCTCACTTGTATGAACTCCTAGCACCGCTAACTCCACGAAGCAGTCGCAGCTGCTTTTTTACAACACTTGTATAATTTTCAAACGGATTTTGATAGCGCGTTTGTTACAGACTCAATCAAAGATATAACAGTGAAATGCACTATATGTGAGACTGTAAAATCTTCTGGTTTCAATAATGAAACTCGATTACAGAAATGTAACCAAAAGATAGACTCGAAGGTATATCAATGAATAGCAACGGTTGTGTTCTTCGAATCTTTGAGCTTTGAGAATAACTTCAATATGTGAGATAGCTCAGAAAGCAATTTGGCAGAGTTTCAGCAAATAGTAAGAGCGAAGGATGTTTCTTCAATTCAAACTGCTGGTATTTATAGTCTTCGCTCAACGGTCATTTGAATAGCTAAGGAAACAAAATCCTTTTTGAAATTCTGATAATCTTGTAACCGTATACTCTGCTCCATTACAAGGTAAAATGCACACTGTCAGAGAAAATTTGTCGCCTTCCATATTTGTGCAATAACCGTGTAACAACCTCTGTAAATATGTACTATTTACCCAAAATAGTACCGATGTTGTCTCCTCAATTCCAGGAAATTGTACGATTCTGTTGATCTTGTCCAATTTGAGTATATGATCGTATTTGAATTTCTTTATCTCTTGCGCCTGAAATTCCTTCATCTTTGTTTAAGATGTTTCAACTGGAATATGTGAAAGTATGCAACTGCTGATTGCCTTAACATGTGCGTTATTCCAACGACTGGATACATGCATAGCCCAACGACTGATTTCTAGCGTTAACCCAAACGCTGTCGTTTTAACATAATTAAACGACGTAGTTTTGCTATATGCAAACACCAAGTATCAGCGACTGGTTATACAACTCACTGTAGCTGCCGAGTGGTTTATATATTCCATCGACTGATAATGCATTTTACTGTAGCTTGCATCTGATTGAGTAATCTAATGTAGCTTGCGACTGATTGCATAAACTCACGTCTGAATCAATATACCCTGCGTCTGAAATTTCTTCACTGTAGCCAACGTCTGAATATACAACTTTACTGTAGCTCTCGTCTGGATATGCAACTCACTGTAGCTAGCATCTGAATTACCCAACGACTGGTTTACTGTAGCTCTCGTCTGGATTGCCTGTCGACTGAAAATTCAACTGAGAGAAAATACCTTACGTCTGAATAACCCATCGACTGAATGAAGACCAAATACTGAAATCCTGTAAAATCATCATTTGAATAGACTTGTCGTCTGGATACTCAATCAACGTCCGAAAGTCCAAATTTAACTTGACTTTTTGTTATCACAAAAACTATAAATTTTGTCCTAACAATTTCCCCCTTTTTGGTGATGACAAAACTAGCAGCCGAGATAAAAGAAAGAGAAAAAATAAATTGCACACGGACTGCTGAAATTATAAATTTCATTAACTGATAAATAGTACAAAAGATTTGTACAACGGAATCAACAACTGTTCTATCCTAGTATCTCCTTCTTTTATAAGATCCACTGCTATGCCCTCTGCTTCTTTCTCTTTGTCTTTGTTTATCAGCTGTAATAAGTCTTTCCACAATGCTTCTATCAGTATCACCACCACCACCACCTGCAATGCCACTGTCTCTGTTTTGATCGTCCGGTGGTGGTTGATGGCGGCTGCTACTCACTACTTCCCCCTTTTTGTCATTACCACCACGGTTTATATAAGAAACAAGTTCGCCCAGTTGGTCGGTAATGATATTAAGAGTCTGCTGGGCTTGGGCACGAAATTCTAATAAATCATTTTGTGTAGCGGCCACTTGATCATCCAACGATGTGATTTTAGCATTAAGCTCCTGGTAATGCTCCCTGACCACTCTTCGGACATCAACTAAATCAAGAGCAGTAGTGGCAATCTGAGTGCCAAGCTGCTTATGAGATGATTTAAAATCCAACGACAAGAGACTTCGTTGATCATTTGAGTCCTTACGCAACGCTCCAAGTACTCTATCCTGTGCATCAAAGCGTGCGGTAAACTTTCTCTCAAGGTCGTGGAGGTGCAATAACAGAGTGTCTTTGATCTTGGCACCATCATCTCTTTCTCTGATTTGTTCAATGGTAGCTCGCAGCTGGTCTAAAGCTTCTGTAACATCTGGAGTGGCAGCAGCTGGTAGAGAGAATGTAACAGTAGCAGTATCATGATCATCGAAATTCATGGACTCCTCTGAGCTAGAAGTGGAAGAAGAATGCTGATCTAATACCAAAGGTATCCTTTGTGCAACAAATTCTGTATCGGCAACAGAACCTGAAGACTGAATAATCTGTATATAGCGCAAAACTGTTCTCTCTGAAGCAATAGAACCCACAAAACTGCGAATATCCTCTGTAGTTAAACTGCTGAATAAACTGTAATGAATAAATATTGTGCAAAACTGAGATAATCGTAAGGCAAACGCTGTTGGCCGTCGATAATAAAAACTGGAATCTGGTTCAACCACTGATAAGGTAAATTTACTGATCCGACAGGAAGCAGTCTCCTGGAACCAACAAATTCAACAGCCTCCAAAAAAACATCGGGCCATCTTTTCTTCATCAGTTTGAAAGAATCACTCACCGGGGGTAGAGTGTCATCATAAGATCTCTGACGAGGAACTTCATTTTTGTACAACCGGTCGTGGGATCTTCACCCAGTGATCAGCACATGGTTCAACAGCCCAAACTCCATCAACAAATAGCATCGTTCTAATCCAGCACCTAGATGGAGTATTGGTGTTGGTTCTAGCAATTACGGCACCTCGATCACGTGGGCGACCCTCAAAAATCTTAGAGCAACACGTCTTTTTCCACGTAAGACCGTGTGCTTGTGTCTCCTTCTTCAATTCCTCCAAAACAAACGAATGAATATCTGATAACTGATCCAAAATTTTGAGGTCAACTGCAGATGACCCATCACCGGGGGTAAAATTTATTCTTCTGGCCTCCAAAAATTTGCGTAACAACATCTCCCGGTACTTCAACAATATATACCGTTTCCTGTTAAGAGCCACGGCCGTTGACTCTGCTTCTGCCCATGTCAACACAAGTTCCTCCTTCGCAAAGTAGGACTCATCAATCTTCAAATTTTAAAGCCGTTTCAGACTAAAGGAATAAAAGAATTTCGCAAAGTCATCGATAACCTTCTCCCGTAGCTTTACAAGACAATCAATGTCTGCTAGAGTCAACACAATTTGCTCCGTCACTGGATTACCCTTCACTGGGTCTTTCTCCACAAGAATCCCCTTCCCTTTATCGTCAGGATGAATCTTAGGAAGACCTTATACCAGTCTCCTTCATCGACCCCTGGAATATACACAGTCTGGCCCAAAATTATCTTTGTAATTTCCACACCAGCCGACGGCAAAGGAACGTCGACTGGGATAGACAGAATGATATCTTCCAAAGACATAGCCTCTTCTGCGTCAATCCTTACATTCACCGACCCCTCATCAGTAGTCTCCAACTGTGCGGTCTCAGTCAACACTTGCTGGATTATATCATCCACGTCATCAGTGGTGGAGGGTCCTTCATTGACCACAGTAGCCACTGCTGGTTCAGAAACTGAGTCACTGACACTATCAACCACTGGCTCAACAAACATACGGTCGACTGCTGTATCTGCCTCAGGAATCTCAACTGCTGGTTCAACTACTGGTGCTTTCTCCACAACTGGTTCAACCAAAACTGTTCCAACTGCTGGTTCGGTCACTGCCTGCTCATTCTCAATAACAGGTTCTTGCATACCAGTCGCAGCCTCTGCAGCTGGTTGATCGTCAACAATTTCATCCTCACCTCTAGAACCAACATCCTTTTTCTCTTCTGAATTTTTCGTTTGGGCACTGGAGGTTGTTCAACTAGTACAACTGCAGTCCCTTCAATGATTTGGAGAGGCACTGCCTTTTGTGCAATTACCACTGGTTTACCCTTAGTGGTTCTTTTCTTCTTCACCACTGGGGCTACCTCAACATCAACCTCTGCTGGTCTCCTTTGCGACACAGCCTTTTTCACGGGGGTCTTCTTCACCCTCGGAGCATCTGCCACTTCCTCTTGGGCACTGGAGGTTGTTCAACTAGTACAACTGCAGTCCCTTCAATGATTTGGAGAGGCACTGCCTTTTGTGCAATTACCACTGGTTTACCCTTAGTGGTTCTTTTCTTCTTCACCACTGGGGCTACCTCAACATCAACCTCTGCTGGTCTCCTTTGCGACACAGCCTTTTTCACGGGGGTCTTCTTCACCCTCGGAGCATCTGCCACTTCCTCTGTTCCAACCTTTTCATTTATAACCACATACTTGTGCACCGTTTTCTCTGTCAACACTCTGGGAATGGGGAAAGCTCTCGATTCACCCAACTCCAATCCTGGTATATTCTTCAACAAAACACAAATCTGAATAGCGTAACCCTTAGCCTGGCGGGAACTGGTGTTACCATTTCCTTAAGAATACCAAACAGTAAACTACTCAAGTTCACTTTCACGTCAAACATGATAGCAGTCATCAACATGAATCTATCGCAGGTCACGACATCAAAATATCCGGCCTTGATGTAGACAGTTTTCGCCAGAATATTGCTAAGAAGACGATATGCGATCTTCAACTCCTTCTTCAGACAAGAAACGCTCACCTGCTCCGTAGATTCGGAGAAGAGGCTTCGCGCATCAAACACCAGGTTCTTAGGAACTTTAGATAAATCAGTTAAACCCTCAGTGGGCAGTTCAAACGTCGTAGCAAACACCTCCTCAGAAATTTCAATCGCGGTTCCCTTGATGGTGCTGACCACCACGCCATTTCTCACTGAACTGTTTGCGAAAAACTCTGTAAGTGCAGCTTCGTAAAAGACGGCGGGGCAACCCAGAAATACTTTCAATCCCGTCGTAATAAGCGATTCAAACATCTGCACTAGTTCAGCATCGTCGAAGCCAAAACCTGAGTCGAAATCGATGTGGTAGCTGCTGCTGATCAAAGATGATGCCATTTCTGATGGTTGATTGAGTGAGGAATGCCTGAAAAATAATTTGGAAGAGAATACGCAGAGAAAACACGAGCACAAGAGTATGCAATAGAAATTTGCAAGGTAAGAGAAATGTGAACAGTGAACGCCGTAAAATAAAAGTGAATGCGAAAATTTAAAAGATTGGAAACGGTGTAGATGTGAATTTTCGAATGATGACAACACGTGTCAATCATCCAGTGGCGCGTATTATTTTTGAAATGATTTTGAAGATATTTTCAAAATATTTTACTTGTGAGACCTGGATTTGTATTAAGATTTGTTTGTTGATTGTATCGGTTTTTGGGAGTTTTCTGCTGGTTCAAATCTTTGTTCTAGAGTTTGGTTGGCATTTTCGAGTCTGAAATAGCATTTGGAGCAATTCTGGAAGTTTTCGTGTTTTTGAGATTTTCGAGTATCAGCTGGTTTTGTGAGCTAGCAGCTGGTCGATGATGAATCCAGCAGAAGCGTGTTTCAGCACGAGATTCCTGAAACATCATCGTTTGCATGAAGTCTGGTTGCGCGTGTTGTGATCAGCAGGTGCTTTAGTGTTTTCGTGTAGCGAGGGTAAAACGACTGCGTTTAGTTTAGTTGGAGCGACGTCGTTTGGATGTTGCGTCTGGTACCAGCTGGTGGATTTGTGTGTGTGTGTCTGCTGGTTGTTCAGCAAAAGCAGATGTCAACGCGGGTGACGTCGTTTGGATGTTGCGTCTGGTACCAGCTGGTGGATTTGTGTGTGTGTGTCTGCTGGTTGTTCAGCAAAAGCAGATGTCAACGCGGGTCAACATTTCCTGTAGCTCGAAGAGGAAACGTCGTCGTTTCGTTGTTGCGACTGGGAGTCCAGCTGCGAGTGAGTTTCGCCGCTGTTGCTTGCTGCTGGTATTTCGCGAGAGCTAGCGACTGGATGACGTCAGTGGAGTGACGTCATTTGAGTTAGTTGCAACGCTGCGTTTTGAGGTTGCGACTGGAACCAGCAGAGAGAAGCGATTGCATTGTTTTGTTCTTGCGACTGGATACTCAGCTGTTGGTATAGTATCCTGTGCGACGTCGTTTGGGTAAGTTGGCGCGACGCTGTTTTGAGAACCAGCCGTTGGTTTGTTTTGCGATTGTTTTAGCGTATTGAGAATCAGCAGTTGGTTCCTTGCGTCTGCTGTTTGTAGAGTTCCTGCTGATTTTGTCGGTGGACAATTGATGGCGTAGATTTCAGCAGTTGTGGGAATTATTTAAGGAAGACTTGGTCTTCGAATTTGTGGTATCTTTTCCCATACTTAGAAATTTCCAGCCTTTCGTTCCTTATCCTTCGAAACCTAGAGCACTGTTCAGCCGTGAGCTTTTCCGGCGAATTCCCGTCGTTTCCGGTGGTTGTTTTGCTCGTGCGAGGTAGCGTTGGACTCCTCTCGAAGAGCTCTTTCATCCTATACTGATCTTGGAAGCTACGATTGGGTGGGGTGAGATCGCGAAACGGCAGAAGTTTGTCCCTGTTCGTGTAGTTGCCGTGCGCTGGTAGTTCCTCGATTTTATCGTTGAGATCTTACCTCTAGTTGTTGTTTAAGCTTCCTGTTAAGATTTATAGGAGGGAAATTAGCTGGTTGAGTTGTATCTCCCAGCCGTGCATTTTTAGGTTGGCCATGAGCTTCTGTGCGAATTTCTGAGATCTGTGTGTCGTATATTTGAGCAGGTGGAACCAGATCTCTTGGGAATCCTTGTAGTAATTGTTGCACAGAAAAGGTACGGATTTGAGCTTATATTACAGCGAGGTTATGGCTTGGATGATTGTAGTTGCTGGTATGTGGAATGGCCGTGCCTGCTGGTTGTGTCCTGTTGAGGATTGTGTATGCTGTTGTGTTATTGCTGTGTTGCATATGTTATCTGTCTGCATTCCAGCATGTTGCATACACGCATGGTATTCCTTTCAAGTTTTGGTAGTCTTTGTACTTTGTTGTATTGTTGTTGTTTCTTACCAGGATGTGAGGGCGAGCGGCAATACCGCACTCTCATCTCCCTGCTGGGTCGTAGCCACCATGCGCCGAGTGGTTAACTACCACAGTTCATGGGCGAGGCAACAGCAGGTTGAGTTGTTTGATGCATCTGGTAAGTGGGTGAAGTGTCATGGCGAGTGGCTCACTACCACACTGTGAAAACACCCCGTGGCCACTGTATGTTGTTGATGATTCTTGGAGCTATGTTTGAGTTCCTTAGCTCCCTCGAGGGTCGAGCCTTCCGTTGTTATTCGGCGTCTCATGCATAGCATCTGCATTTTATTCCTTGCTATTTATTGCTGTTGTATAGTTGCTCTCCGTACTGGGGTTTGACCCCATGTCCCTCCGGGGCTTGGTTTGTTTCTTTGTTGCGTTGTTTTCAGGAAACCCAGGTTCTACAGCTGGTCGTGGTTTTAACCCAGCTGGTGGTGCCCCAGGAGGTGGCTAGCGTGTCCAGTTGCATATAGCATACTTATATATATGTATCAGTTAGCCAGGGGGATGTCCTGTGCTTTGTAGTTGTATTACTGTTGTTAGAACCTGATACATGTTGTTTTCGTTATATGCTATACTGTATTGTCATGGTTGGTAACTATTGGTTGAGTTGTTGAACTAATAAGCTGGGATAGCTATTTTGAGTATTACTCTATTTTAAATTATATGTTTTAAACCGTCGGGTCTAAAAGCAAAAATTTTTCCCACTTTTTGATAAGCTTCCGCATGTGTTTGGGTTTTTACTCTGTTGTGAGCACGAGGCCTGGCATTTTTGGTATCAGAGCTTAAACTGGGATAAGCTCAATTCCTTTGATCACACTTGAGTCTAGGCACAGTGTTGCGTGTTGCATGTGCTTGACTTATGTGACTACGTGCTGCATATTTTGTGTTATATGCTTTCTATGCTGTATCTGTTCTGTTTTTCCTTATCCTGTTGAGTGTTTTAGATGTCTCCTAGACGTCGTGGTCGTAGTAGGGGGCAGTTCCAGGAATCAGGAGGACAGAACGAGGATCAGTATAGTGCTCCTAGTCATACTCTTGAGAGTAGTGGAGAGGAGGAGGCTGAAGCTCCGCCGGCTCCGGTAGAGAGAATGGATGTGGTCATAGCTCGGTTTCAGAGGATGAATCCTCCTGTCTTCGATGGTGATGAGTCGAGTGAGGATGCGGATTCTTGGCTCCATAGTGTCATAAATCTTTTTGATCGAGCTCAGTATGATGACGATCTCCGGTTGAAGTTAGTGACCCTGTTGTTGAGGAAGTCCGCAGAGCGTTGGTGGCGAGGTACGTCTAGTACCTTACTCGAGACTGTTGTTGGTATTACTTGGGACAGTTTCTACCAGGTCTTCAGGCAGGAGTATGTCCCCGACTCCTATGTAGCTGCCCGGGAGCGGGAGTTTGAGTTCTTGGAGCAGGGTTCGTTGACTATGCGCGAGTATGCTCACAAGTTTTCTGCTTTGTTGGCTTATGTTCCGCATGTTGCTGGCCGGGTGAGGGCCAAGAGTACCAGGTTTGTGGAGGGCTTGAATGGAGAACTGTACCAGAGCATTTTGACAAGCAAGCCCAAGTCGTATGCTGAGGTCGTGGATACTGCTATCCACATTGAGGAGGGCATGAGGAGCCGTAGTGTGCGCAGAGCGCAGGTAGCGCAGGCGGTGCAGGGTGGTAGACCCGCTGGTCAGGGAGCTCAATCGTCTCAGAGTTCTCAGTCCGTGCATTTTCCTCAGCAACAGCAGCAGCAGGTAGCTCAGCAGTCTGGCCATCAGAGGTTTCGACCCCGCGGTCAGCAATTTAAGAAGAAGTCTGGTTCAGGGTCTTCTGGTTCAGGCAGCTCGAGTAGCAGCGGCTCTCGGGTGGAGTTTTGTGGCTTTTGCGGTGGAAAGAATCCTTCCACGCAGTGTGTTGGTGTGCAGGGTTCCTGCAACCTTTGTGGTCAGTATGGGCATTTTGCGAGAGTGTGTCCATCAGCTGGATCACAGTAGGCCGCGGCCCAGCCTCAGGGTCATGGGGGTCAGTATAGGGGCCGTTCGCAGCAGTTTCAGTAGCCCCGTTTTGGTGAGACTCCATTTAGGCTGTTTCAGCAGCCTGGCCCTTCGCGTTTTGGGCAGTCGTCTCAGCCTTTCTTTCCTGGACCCCAGCATGCTCTGGTTAATGCCTTCACGAGAGAGCAGGCCGAGGAGACACCGAGCCGGGTGATTGGAGGTACATGTTTTGTTTTTGACTTTCCTGCTCGTGTGTTGTTTGACACCGGTGCATCGCATTCGTTTATTTCTGATTCGTTTGTTGTTGAGCATGGTTTGTGTACCGTCCCTTTGCACGATGCTGTTTCTGTTTCTACCCCCGGTGGTGTAAGCCTGTTCTCGCAAGAGATTTTGTTGGATGGTGTGTTGCGGTTTGGTGAGCATGCCTTGTTAGCGAATTTGATCCGTTTGATGCTTTGGGATTTCGATTGCATAGTTGGGATGGATGTGCTGTCCAACTACAGGGCCTCCGTGGATTTCTTCCATGGGATTGTGCGCTTTAGGCCTTTGTCTGGTGAGAAGTGGGACTTCTACGGCCAGGACTCTAGATCGAAGATTCCGTTGGTCTCCGCGATGGAGATGTTTAGCTTGTTGTCTGTGGGAAATGCTGGCTTTATGATTTACGCTTTGGATGCGTCTTCTTCTTCTAGTGTTCAGCTTAGTGATGTTCCTGTGGTGCGACACTTCCCCGACGTGTTTCCGGAGGAGATTCCTGGTTTTCCTCTGAGACGGGAGATAGACTTCAGCATAGAGTTTGTGCCTGGCACAGCTCCGATTTCTCGTGCCCCGTATCGTCTAGCGCCTGCGGAGTTGAGAGAACTCAAGGTACAGTTAGATGATTTGCTGGAGAAGGGTTTCATTCGCCCTAGTATGTCACCGTGGGGAGCGCCCATTTTGTTTGTGAAGAAGAAGGATGGCTCAATGCGGATGTGCATTGATTTTCGTCAGTTGAATAAAGCCACTGTGAAGAATAAGTACCCGTTGCCGAGAATCGATGATCTGTTTGATCAGTTGCAGGGTTCTGCGGTGTATTCTAAGATTGATCTTCGTTCCAGGTACCATCATCTCAGAGTGAGGGAACAAGATGTCGCGAAGACTGCGTTTCGTACGAGGTACGAACATTTTGAGTTTTTGGTGATGCCGTTTGGGTTGACAAACGCGCCTGCAGTCTTCATGGATCTGATGAACCGAGTCTTCCGAGAGTTCATAGATCAGTTCGTAATCGTTTTTATAGACGACATCTTGGTTTACTCAAAGACTCCGAGGGAGCACAAGGAGCACTTGGAGATGGTTCTTCATAGGTTGAGAGAGCAACAGTTGTATGCGAAGTTTTCCAAGTGCGAGTTCTGGTTGGAACGCGTAGTATTTCTGGGTCATGTCATTTCAGCAGATGGAATTTCTGTGGATCCCAGTAAAGTGGATTCTGTGTTGAACTCGGAGCGACCGAGAAATGTATCTGAGATTCGCAGTTTCTTAGGTCTGGCTGGCTATTATCGTCGTTTCATTGAGGGGTTTTCTTCTATAGCAAAGCCGATGACCCAATTGACCCATAAGGACAAACGGTTCGTTTGGACTGAGCAGTGTGAGAATGCTTTTCAACTGCTTAAGGAAAAGTTAACTACTGCGTCTGTGTTGGCCTTGCCGTCCGGTTCAGGTGGTTTTGTTGTTTGTTCTGACGCTTCGCTAAATGGATTGGGTTGTGTATTGATGCAGAATGGTAGAGTCAATGCGTATGCCTCGCGGCAGTTGAAACCGCACGAGACTCGTTACCCAGTTCATGATTTGGAGTTAGCAGCGGTGGTCTTTGCGTTAAAGATCTGGCGTCACTACCTGTATGGCGAGCAGTTTGTGGTGTACTCCGACCACAAGAGTTTGCAGTATTTGTTTTCGCAGCCTGACTTGAACATGAGAGCGTCGGTGGATGGAACTGCTTAAGGATTTTGACTGTGAGATTAAATACAAATGCGATTTTATGATTAAAATATGATTTTGTGATAAATAATTTGATTATTTAATTTATGCATATTAATTAGATTGATTGCATGATTGGGATGATCGAGAGCCATGCCCAATGTGTTAGGTGTATGCTTTAGGTTTTGCGATTTCGGTTGTATTTAATATTGTTGATTATCACTTTATAAAAGTGGGTTTGTTTGTGGCCCGTTCCCACCCCTTAAAATATATCCCTTATGTGTCATGGAAATTTACTGTAAATTACTAGACTTAGTGGGAGGACTTTTGAAGATGGTGGGCCCGATGACGATCAAAGATATTGAAGACCGAAGATCTGTAAAACCGGAAGCAAATGTAATAGGATTACGTTGCATATTGCATTTCACCTTGGATTGGACCCAGGTCCGTGATTGGCAACCACAGACCGCATAGCTTTCGCGATCGATCAATGCCCAATGTGTTAGGTGTATGCTTTAGGTTTTGCGATTTCGGTTGTATTTAATATTGTTGATTATCACTTTATAAAAGTGGGTTTGTTTGTGGCCCGTTCCCACCCCTTAAAATATATCCCTTATGTGTCATGGAAATTTACTGTAAATTACTAGACTTAGTGGGAGGACTTTTGAAGATGGTGGGCCCGATGACGATCAAAGATATTGAAGACCGAAGATCTGTAAAACCGGAAGCAAATGTAATAGGATTACGTTGCATATTGCATTTCACCTTGGATTGGACCCAGGTCCGTGATTGGCAACCACAGACCGCATAGCTTTCGCGATCGATCATCCCAATGTTTATATATATGATATATAGTTAGTTGAATCCGCATGTTTTAAATATGATTTAAAATATATTGCATGAGACCAAACTTTTCGAAAATAAAATCCCTCATTTTAAATACGATTTAAAACTAATATCAAGATTAAAAGTTTATTCGATAAACTAAAGGGAATTTAAATTTGTTTAAATTTCCCTACCTTCCATCAACAATGGGTGTACGCCGATGCTACCCGTATACATGGCCGGACTCATATTATTGAGGGGGATATGTATGCCGGAAATCTGTCCACGCCATTGACAATTGTTGTGAGTCGGTTGGAACTCCATTTAACGTTGACTCATATTATTGGGGACGTTAAGGGGACCGTCTTTCACGACTCAACATTGATGGGTCATCTTGACACGTGATAGTAAACGGCGTCATATTATTGGGCCTTTACTGGACGTGAGGTAAATACATGGAGGTTGCACCGGTTGCAATCGGAAACTACCTTTTGGGGGTCATGGATGGCTGATATTATTCGGGTCCATGATTGCTTGATTGGGCTCCGTGTACCCACTAAAGAAACTTGCTTTCTCGATTTCATTAGAGGGTGGTGAAATCGTTAAAATAGTGGGAGGGTAATTCATAGAACTAAACGACCTTGTTTTATGTCTTAGCGATTATTTTATATATAGTTAGTGATGATTGTCTGTTTTCTTTTCAGTATTACTGCTTATATAATGTCTTCGATCAAAAACCCACTCGCTGCTATACTGGATAGCAACAAGTTCACCGGTCTGAACTACCCAGACTGGCTTCGAAACCTCAACATTGTGTTGGCTTTGGAGAAACTTCTTTATACGATAGAGAAGAGCCCTCCGAAGGAAGCCCCAGCTGATATCAGCCCTGAGGAGCTGGTGACGCTTCAGCAATGGTGGGACGACGAGCTTAAGACTCGATGCTATGTGATGGCATCGATGTCTAACGAAATGCAACGGCGCTTTGAGAAGACAAAATATGCTGCTGACATACTTTTTCATCTCAAAGAACTGTATGGGGAGAACTCTCGACATGAGAGGTTCACGGCTGTCAAGGAGCTTATGACGAGCCGCACGCACGATGGGACTTCGGTCCGTGAGCATGGGGTTCGTATGATTGGGCTCGTTGAAAGCTGTCAGGCCTTGATATCACACTTCCACACGAGCTGTCTGTGGATGTGCTTCTCCTCTCACTGCCTGCTGCATTCGACCCCTTTGTGGTCAACTTCAACATGAACAAGCTGGCAGCCACCCTTGAAGAGGTGGTTAACATGCTTGTAGTGTTCGAAGGAACCATAAAGAAGGACAAGCCCATCCTCCTCATGGGCTCTTCTTCCTCTGCGAAGAAGGAGCCCAGACGCAAGGGTAAGAAGCGTTCTGCCCGTGCGAAGGAGGAAAAGCCCACTAAGAAGCCAAAGGCAAAGGCTTCGAAGCCGAACAAGTCTGAGGATGTTTTCCACCACTGCCACAAGCCTGGGCATTGGAGGAGGAACTGCAAGGAGTACCTCGAGCAGTTGCGAACTGCAAAAGGTATGTTCTATATCGAAATAAATATGTCTCTTAATTCGACTTCTTGGGTACTTGATACCGGATGTGGATCTCATATCTGCAATGATTTGCAGATGATGACAAGAAGCCGACGTCTTAGAGAGGGTGAGACCCACTTGAGGCTTGGCAATGGAGCAAGAGTTGTTGCAGTAGCTATAGGAGATGTTTATTTATTTCTGTCTTCTGATTTTAAGTTGTTATTGAGAAACGTTTTGTTTGTTCCCGAATTAATAAAGAACATTAATTCTGTTTCTATGCTTGATAGTGATGGATATTCTTGTATGTTTGCTAATTCGATTTGCAATATTTATAAGAATGAATGTTTAATTGGAATTGGGGAACGCGAAAACGATTTATACACCTTAAAATTAAAAGACGTTCCAACTCGCGATGTCGAAGCACATACAACAACGATTAAAAGGAAACACGATAACTTGAACCCAGCACAACTTTGGCACGCTAGGCTAGGTCATATTTCTCTAAATAGGATGAACAAGTTAGTTAGGAGTGACATTTTGATCTGTCAGACATTAACTCCCTACCGACTTGTGAGTCTTGTCTCATGGGAAAGATGACTAAGCAACCCTTCAAGGGCAAGGGTGAGCGTGCTCAAGGCCTATTGGATTTGATCCATACCGATGTGTGTGGTCCATTTAGTATTGGTACTAAATATGGTCACACATACTTCCTCACCTTTACCGACGATTACTCTAGGTATGGGTACTTGTACTTAATGAAGCACAAGTCTGAATCATTTGAAAGGTTCAAAGAATTCAAGGCTGAAGTAGAAAATCAACTAGGCAAAAGTATTAAAGCACTTTGATCCGATCGAGGTGGTGAATACTTGAGTGCTGAATTTCAAGACTATCTGAAAGAGAATGGGATTCTCGAACAGTGGACCCCTCCGGCCACACCACAGCTCAATGGTGTAGCGGAGCGTCGTAATCGAACCCTGTTAGACATGGCTCGATCTATGATGAGCTTCACTGAACTTCCTACCTCGTTTTGGGGCTATGCGCTCGAAACGGCGGTAATTTTGTTGAACAATGTCCACACCAAGGCAGTGGATAAGACTCCATATGAGATATGGATGGGCAAACAACCCAAGTACTCATACATGAGGATTTGGGGATGTCCTGCTTACATGAAGCA
>KQ991563.1:334381-353487 GCA_001598015.1 Dorcoceras hygrometricum | reverse complement strand
TACTCATTGGGAATGATGTAGGAATGCTGCAGTCAACTCAAGTATGGTTGTCTAGTAGATTTTCGATGAAGGACATGGGTGAAGCATCCTATATTTCTTGGAATACAGATCTATCGGGATAGATCTAAACGGATGCTCGTACTCACCCAAGCTACCTATATCGATCCATACTTAAGCGGTTCTCTATGGAAGAGTCCAAGAGAGGACACCTACCTATGTGCCACGGGGTCACTCTATCTAAGTCTATGTGTCCGAAGACTGATGAGGAGATAGAGAGTATGACACGTGTGCCATATGCCTCGGCAATAGGTAGTATTATGTATGGCATGATCTCGACTAGATCGGATGTCGCATATGCTCTGAGTGTCACGAGCCGCTACCAGGCCAACCCCGGCCAATTGCATTGGAAGGCTGTGAAGGATATTCTTAAGTACTTGCGAAGGACTAAGAATATGTTCATGGTCTATGGGGGTGGTGAACTGAAACTGGAAGGATACACTGATTCTAGCTTCCAGTGTGACGTGGATGATTCGAAGTCAACCTCTGGATTTGTATTCATTCTCAATGGTGGTACTGTCTCTTGGAAGAGTTCCAAGCAAGACACCATCGCGGATTCAACCACTGAGGCTGAGTACATCGCAGCATCAGCTGCTGCTAAGGAGGCGGTTTGGATAAGGAATTTCATCCAAGAGTTTGGCGTCATTCCTAATGGAGTTGGTCCAGTCCCGGTGTACTGCGACAACACGGGTGCCGTTGCGCAAGCAAAGGAGCCTAGGTCTCACCAAAGATCCAAACATATACTGAGGAAATACCACATAATCCGGGATATTGTGGCTAGAGGTGACATAGCAGTTGAGAGAGTCGCCTCTGCGAACAACGTTGCTGATCCACTTACGAAGCCCTTGCCAGGACCGTTGTTTGAAAAACATCATGAAACAATGGGACTGCGTCTGATGAGTAGTTGGCTTTAGGGCAAGTGGGAGATTGTTAGAGTAGATGCCCAACTAGCCAACTTGTGGCGTGTGGATTTATAGAGTCTTGTATATGACAGTCTTTATATATGATATTTGCATTTGTTAATGGCATTCTTTATCTTCATTATGTTTATATAATGTTAACAATTGTGTTGGATAAAGACCTAGAATACACCATAGTGTATGTTAGATGTGATAGTGGGTATGACAGCTATCATGAAACACATCTAATAGTCACTGTGTATTCTGAATTAGTTCCTAGTCGATTGGGCCGTCAAAATGAGGATAAGGCCGCCCGAGCTTGAGACTAGTATCTGCGATGCGAAGTACCATGTTACATTGGTAGGGAACATTGTGATGTTCTGAGCATGCAGATAGATAGTGATCTGGTGATCTATCGAACTACCCTCGTTCGGACTTTCCAAGTGGTTACCATTTGTCGAGTGGAAATGTCCGAGGTCTTGGTTGTACTGATTAGTCCTCACTACTCGAAACGTCATTAAGACTCTACATGATAGGCGTCTCACTTTGACCCGTTTGCCGACTCACTTGGGGTCATTAGGCGGCGGGATTGGGTGAGGTCCCGATGCATGTAGGAGTCGATGCATCGTTGTCGAGGATTCACCGCTCGCTTACATGCGTGGATATCCTATGCTATCTGAGGGGATAATAGTGTATAAATCTCTAGCCAGAGTACTAGAAGTGTTTTAGGTAAATGGGTTTACCTAGTTACACTCGCGATGTCACTATTCGATCTCCAAGATGTATGCATAGCTATCGGATCCTTAGCAACTCTCGATTTACCAATGGTCGTTGATCTGATCGGGATATATATGTGTTGAAAGGACCGTACTCTACGCTAACCATGACCAACTGGTTCTTGCATGCACTATCAGTGATACCTAGGGGATCGTGGCGCGATGTTGCTAGGCGCTTTACCATGATCCGTTGGGCAAGTCCGAAATTGAGATTTCGGAGCCACAATGGTTGTGGGTCCACGGCTAGCTGTATCCCTGAACCATTGAGGGTCACACAAGTACTGGATTCAAGATTTCTGCATGGAAACTGAGCTCAATGTGTTGAGCATAGGAGTAGGATTTTTGGAAGTTCGACTTCCTAAAAGTCAACAGGGGTCAAATCATGATTTCCCGCTGTTGAGGGGCAAAACGGTCATTTTTCACTGGGTTCTGAAAAATGGTTTTTCAGATCATAATATTCAGTTTTGGAAACTGAGTCGATAGGTCCGATCTGATCGGCGATCGGAGTTTTACGAAGTCGCAGTGATGGATATCGTCATTTGTACCCGGGCCCGTTGGGCCGGTCCAAGTTCATTACTAGTCTTATTAAAGGAGACTTAGGGCTTCATTATGAAATAACTCAAACTCATAACCTAACCCTAGCTCCAAAGTTGGCCGCCCCCTCCTATCCCAAAGCCGCCGCCGCCGCCGGCCACCACCATCGCCGCCGCCGCACCCGCTAAGTGATCGGACTTGTTCCGACCAACTTTTCGAGGAGTTTCTGTCCGTGTTGATCTCATCAGGCCTTCTAGTGCAGGCTGACGAAGGAACCTTGCTTCCGGTCGTGGACCTGATTAGACGTAATCTACCGCCGCCTACCGTGAAGTGCCGGTTTCCTCGTGAAACTGGTCGGAGCCAGGCGCCTAGACGCCAACAAGGTAACAATCAAAGAACCCCCTATGAATGGTTTGTTGAATTGTTTTATTGTATTGAACGTTTCCCGGTGCTAATTTTAAACTTCCGCTGCGCCGCCGGGAGATGGGATCCGGATCCGTCACAGTTTCCCAACACCTATATCATTTGAATAGGTACAGCCTCTTGAGCTACTGCTACCAGCGTCAAATCTGTGGCTACAGGAGTAGTTATCCCAGATGTTTTATTCCTCTTAGCAACGGGTGGTTCAACAGTAGAAGCAGGTCTCTTTTTAGACACAGCCTTCTTTTTCTCTGCTTGATTTTCCATCACTGGCTCATCCTCCACATCCTCAACAACAATGTTCTTGTTTATGGCAATATACTTGCCAACAATCTTCGCTGTAAGAATCTTCAGAGGAGGGAACTCCGTAGATTCTCCCAACTCTAGATCAGGAGTACCCTTCAGAATGATGGAAATTTGAACTGCAAAACCTCGGGCTTGCTTTGAACCCGGAGTTACCATGTCCTTGATCACTTTGAACAGAATTTTACTCTTGTTGATAGGAACGCCCCCATAAATAGCAGTCATCATCAAGAACCTCTCATGGGTCACAGTATCGAATGACCCTGCCAGTTTACCATCATACGAGAAGGCACGCCGTGCTTCCAGAACTAGATCCTGCGATACCTCATGTAAATCACTCAAGCCCTCCAATGGCAACTCGAAGGTGCTAGCAAACAGTTCTTCCGAAATAGCTACTGGTTTGCCTTGTATGGTACTCACAACCACACCATCCCTGACGGACGCATTGTGGAAGAACTCCACTAGAGCAGTTTCGAATATAGGCGACGAGCATCCCAAAAATCCACTAAGTCCAGATGAGATAAGGGCTTCAAACATCGCAACCATACCCTCGTTTTCCATTTCGAGAACAGAGTCAAAGTAAACTTGAATGGTGTTGATGATTAGAGAAGATGCCATTTCTGTATGTTGATTTGATAAGAATACACCGAAAAGGATATCTACAAAAGGAGAATACGAAAAAGCAAGGGAACAAGTATGCGAGAGAATAATTTGCGCAAGGTAAGTGTTAGAGTATAATGGAAATACCACAATATAGTCGAGGAATACGAAACGGTAAAATAAATAGAGGATGTGGATGTGATGGTTGGCATGATGACAACACGTGTCAATCATCCAATGGCACGATCAATATTTGGAAATGATTTTGAAATGATTTTCTAAAATTAACCACGAGGGTAAAACGGTAAAAACAAAATGCGCGCCAATCATTAAATAGCTTCACAACCTTAGGATCTGTTTTGATGTATCAGTAGGGGAGTACAAGATCTGATCACGGATAAGCATCAACTGTGTATATATGACATCTGAGTGTATCCAGATCCCACATATTCAGCCGACTCAACGCTTAATAATTCAGATCCGTTTTTCCCCCTAAGACTAAGGTTCTCCCAAGTTTGAAATATTACTAAGTCCAAGAGTTCAGTGTTCCCCCTGAACGGTTGACTCGGATATGATGCATAAAAGCTGTTCAAACTGCAATTTTGTTAGTGCACAGACAAATCAAGGAAATTCTAGGTGACCAAGAATGTTTCTTGAATAAGAAAACTTAGCGTCTGGTAGAGGCTTTGTGAATATATCAGCTACTTGATGGTCAGTCGACACATACTCCAACCTGATGTCCTTCTTGAGCACATGATCTCTTATAAAATGATGCCTGATGTCGATATGCTTTGTTCTAGAGTGCAGCACTGGATTTTGAGTAATCGCGATGGCACTGGTGTTGTCACAAAAAATAGGCGCTTCAGAAGCATCAATGTTGTAATCCTTCAGCTGGTGTTGAATCCATAGAATCTGAGCACAGCAGCTTCCAGCCTCTAAGTACTCCGCTTCAGCTGTGGACGTTGCTATAGAGGTCTGCAAGAAAACTTAGCGTCTGGTAGAGGCTTTGTGAATATATCAGCTACTTGATGGTCAGTCGACACATACTCCAACCTGATGTCCTTCTTGAGCACATGATCTCTTATAAAATGATGCCTGATGTCGATATGCTTTGTTCTAGAGTGCAGCACTGGATTTTGAGTAATCGCGATGGCACTGGTGTTGTCACAAAAAATAGGCGCTTCAGAAGCATCAATGTTGTAATCCTTCAGCTGGTGTTGAATCCATAGAATCTGAGCACAGCAGCTTCCAGCCTCTAAGTACTCCGCTTCAGCTGTGGACGTTGCTATAGAGGTCTGCTTCTTACTAAACCAAGAAATCAAGCGATCTCCCAAGAATTGACAAGTACCGCTTGTGCTTCTACGATCAACTTTACATCCTGCGTAGTCTGCATCACTGTAACCGATTAGTTGAAAGCTTGAGTCTTTGGGATACCAAAGAACCACATTCTAAGTTCCTTTTAAATATTTCAGTATACGCTTTACAGCAATGTAATGAGATTGCTTTGGCTCCGCTTTGAATCTAGCACACATACAGACATCATGTTTGATGTCTGGTCTACTATCGGTTAAGTAAAGCAGAGAGCCTATAATACCACGATATAGAGATACCTCAATGGCATATCCAGCTTCGTCGTTGTCTAGCTTGATTGAGGAGCTCATTGGGGTCGCTGTTGCTGAGCAATTGTCCATGCCAAATTTCTTCAGCAGTTCTTTCGTATAATTTTCTTGATTGATGAAGATTCCATTGTCAAGCTGTCTCACTTTAAGTCCTAGAAAGAACGTCAGCTCTCCCATCATGCTCATCTCAAATATTGTCCTGCATCAACTTGGAGAACTTTTGGAACAATTTGGGGTTAGTTGACCCAAATATAATATCATCAACATAGATTTTCACTAACAGGACATGATCAGATTTCACAAATTTAAATAGCTTCTTATCAACTGTTCCTATAATGAGATCATGCTCAATAAGAAATTTAGACAGTGTATCATACCAAGCTCTGGGTGCTTGCTTCAACCCGTATAGAGTTTTATCCAATTTGTAAACGTGATTTGGATATGTATGATCAACGAAGCCAGGAGGTTGTGCAACATACACTTCCTCAGATAGGATGCCATTAAGAAATGCACTCGTAACATCCATTTGAAATACTTTGAAGTCTTAATATGCAGCATAAGCTAAGAACATGCGAATGGCTTCTAATCTAGCTACAGATGCAAAATTTTTGTCAATACCTCGGGTTCTTGAACACAAAACAGAGCACCGGAGACAGATCTGGAATGTAATAAAAACATGCGGAAAACACCAGAACTGAATCCTAAATTTAAAACGAACACAAACAGATTTCTGTTATACAGAAATCTGCTACTGTGCAAGTGTGCATTCTGAAATGTATGCATGCTAAATTAAATGCGTATGCGTAATACTGAAATCATAAAGAATACAATACACTACTATTTGTTTCTGGAAGTTCGGATATAAATATCCTACGTCTCCACTTCTTCCTCCTCGGAAGGTTCCACTAGAAGAATTTGATCCGCAGACCCAATCACCGAGCCTCGCTCCAGGTGAACTCCTAGACTCTACACCAGCCCTCAGCTGTGTCAATCACTTGTTTTACGCCTATGTGAGAAAGGCTACAAACATAGAGTTTAACGTCTTCGTGCTTGGACGGGATCTGATTTTTGGGTTGTGATTCACTCGCTAATAAATTTCGCACATCTCTCAAAATATACGAGTGAATCTGTGTGTGTGAGATTTTACAGTGAACGCTCAACTCTCTAAAGAATAAAATCTCACACTCTCGGGAAATGCTCCTAAAGAGCTGATGAAGACTCAACAGTCGACACTGTAATAAGCTCCTCTCTAATGATGGTCGACTGCTTCATCTTCTATTTTCTTCCCTCTATAATTTCTCTGTTTTTTGGCTTTCACATGAGCATCAGCATCATTGATTTCTTCAAATCATCTTGTATATATAGCTTCTCTCCAAAGATATAGCCGTTAGAGTAGATTCAAATCCCTTCTGCGCTTGTTACGGCTAAATTGTCTTCTTCCCAAATTGGTTCAATCATCCTCTCTATATTGTACTATTTCCCAGAATAGTACAAATCTTGTCCCCTTAAATAAAGGCATTTGCACGACTCAATTTTAGCCATTGATCCTTTCCATTTTGAATGTTGATTGCGTCCCAACAGCTGAATGTACGCCATCAAATTGTTCAACAGCTGTTAGCTCAGCTGTTGTCTTTTCTTCGTTGACTGCTGAGTTCAACAGTTGTTCGCTTAACACTTCGCTCAACAGCTGTTCACTCAGCTGTTGGTTTTCTTCGTAGTACTGTTCATCAGCTGTTCTCTTCTTCTTCACTTTGAACAACAGCTGATATGTTTTCTTTTCGTTGTACAAACAGCTTCTGTAATAGTTCCAACAGCTTCTATTCCACATTTGATCAGCTGCTCCTCTTGACATCGACGTCTGATTCCATCTTCTGCTTGCATCTTCAGACTTCTACTGTACGCGACGAAACTAACAGCAAGTACAGCTGGACTTCCACGTAAGTTCTCTTCTTCTTCACTTTGAACAACAGCTGATATGTTTTCTTTTCGTTGTACAAACAGCTTCTGTAATAGTTCCAACAGCTTCTATTCCACATTTGATCAGCTGCTCCTCTTGACATCGACGTCTGATTCCATCTTCTGCTTGCATCTTCAGACTTCTACTGTACGCGACGAAACTAACAGCAAGTACAGCTGGACTTCCACGTAAGCATATCTGTCCACACTGGATTCTAGGTAATCATCTCTATCCACGTAAGCATATCTGATAGGTCTTCTCGATTCTTTCAATTCAGACTTCTCCAGCTAATCCTTTTTCGCACACCAGCTGGTTCAGCTACTCCAGCTGATCCATCTATTGTATCAACTGCTGGTATTGACTCCTGTTTGCAATAGCTGATTGCTTGCAACTGATGAATGCTTGCAACAGCTGATTGCATCTTCTGTTTAGCACTACGGCTGATACATCTTTTCTTCACTACTGAAACAGTGAGTACAGCTGGACTCCACGTAAGAAACTCTGACCACGTAAGCAAATATGATGACTTCTATCGCAATAGCTGATTCAATGTCTTCTGCTTACAGCTGCTCACTCATATTTGCTTCTGCTGTTCGCTCACATCTTCTGTACAAATGTTCACTCACATCTGATATCATCTTCTTTTATCAACGTCTGATGACAGCTTCTGAATGTTCTTCATCACTTCTAATTGCAACCGCTGAATCATCTTTGTAACATCTTATTCCAGATTTTTCTTCTGTTAAATCTGTACAGCTTCTGAATATTTGCAACTGCTGATTGTTTCGCAACTTCTCTGTTTCAACTACTGATATATTCCAACAGATTACTCGATGTAATTCAGCTAAGATTCTGCACACTACATAGATTTGTTTGAAACACAATAACAGGTTTTGTGTAATTCAAAACTCAGATCTGGATCTGTTATCCAGATCCATCACCACTAATCCCTTCCATATAAATAGCTGTTTGAAAGCAATATCATTATCATTTGCAAAGAAAATATTTAGTGTTCTTCAAAATATTTTCCAGAGGAGTTCGTGTATTGCTCAGGGAGAAGATTCTGCCGGAATTAACCACGGTTGCAAAGCTTTGTTAAGGAAAGTAAAAGCTGATCCTTTGCTACACCATTTAAAGCAAATATTGATTTTATTCATTTTATGGATCTGCTTGCCTGTATATTTAAGATATTTTGAAGTTCATGTTTAAAATGATTTACGCATGTTCAAGGAAAGAAATATTGGGTTCAAAATGATGTTTTTATGCTTCCAAGTGTTTTCCAGAAAAATATGGATACTGAGGATTCGAGTTTGATTCAAGTATGTTCATGAATGTTCTTCCTTCAGGTGAATGGTAACATTGGAATTTGACGCTATGTAATCAGATGTTGTTAGTCGAATCAGTATAAAGTCTGGTTTGATAAATAACAGCTGATAGAGTAGCTGTCGTTTTGATGTTGCAACACCAAGTTTAAAGTCAGCTTTTGGTTTCGAGAATTTCTCACATCAGCTGTTGGTTTTATTGTTCATCATCTGTTGGTTTTATTAAGTCATCAGCTGTTGCATAACTTTTCGTAAACAGCTGTTGCATTGTTTCATAATCAGCTGTTGAATTTGTTCGTAACCAGCTGTTGCTTTAATTTGTATTCAGCTGTTGGTTTGTTCAAAACCTGAAAGCCTTTGTATAAGTTTTGTTGACGTATGAGTTGACCAACTTAGTTGCGTTGACATCTGTTTGACCAAAACCAATTCGTTAACAGCTGAGTGACCAATTCTATTTCATAGTTACAACTGTTCTCTATGCAAACAGTATCCCAAGCCACATCTGTTTCTTACGCTAACGACATCGTTTCATTTACTACGTCTGTTTCAAGTATTCACAAATATCCTCGCAGCTGTTTTAGGATAAACATGAACAATGAAGTTCTGTTTTGTTTCAAAGTATTGCTTCACTTTGTTACGACTGATTTCATTTCAGCGGTAAGTTCCCAACAGTCAAATTCAATACTCAGTAAACTTTTAAAATGGGAAGCGAGATTTTTAAATGATGGAACCCGATGATGTTTAAAGAGATTTCAAAGAAAGAAAGGATGTTAAAGGAACAAAAGTTTATTTTAAGGATTTATGGCATAGATAACAGACGGTCACCAAGGAGAAGGGTGAGTAGTCGTTCAGATGTCGGCTACCCTTTCATATGAGCTATATGCTAAAACTGATATCAGAAGTCATTTTGATCAAAGTGCAACACGGACCTAAGGAGAGCTTCTAAGCCATAAATCAAAAGAAAATGATATTGATGATGAGATCTGGGCTATTATCCCCTACCTCCAAGTTTATGAAAGAAAGAAATGTTTAAGAAATGTTTACGAATGAATGATATGTTCATTAATGTTCTTTTAACTCAAGTTATGTATGTTTCAGATGTCTGAATGCGTTAAATGAATTCGTTATTACTTAGATTTTACTTGCTGAGCCCCTAGGCTCATTAGCTTTTAAAATGGTGCAGGTATGACAGCTGAGGAGCGAACATGAGGTGAAAACTGATGGCAGCTGCTGAGTTTTGTGTTTATCAATGGCCAGCGTTTTTCGTGTCATAGCTGTAGGACCGAGCGCTTGCCGCTTTACCAAAAGCTATAGCTGGTGGTAACGGTGCAACTCCAATCTTTTAAACCGTATAGCAACACAAGCGCCACGTTTCGATCGCTCTACCTAGCAGGGGCAATTATTGCACCTCAACAATACCCCCTCCCAATAATTGCACTCCTTGCAATCAATAGGAATCGAACCCGTGACCTTGGATCTGATACCAATTGTAGGACCGAGCGCTTGTCGCTTTACCAAAAGCTATAGCTGGTGGTAACGGTGCAACTCCAATCTTTTAAACCGTATAGCAACACAAGCGTCACGTTTCGATCGCTCTACCTAGCAGGGGCAATTATTGCACCTCAACAATAACTGATGTTGTATTGTATGTTAGGCATCTGTATTAGATCAAATACAATAGTTGTATATTCAAACAGAATTTCAGATGTTGTAACTCGCAATTGCAAAATTTATATCAGAATCTGTTTTCCGCAAATGTTTTTAGTAGTTAGCGCGCAAGTGAGTGTCTGTCAGCTTTTGGTTGAGTTCGTGTTTCATTCTTTTAAGTTATAAGAAATACAGCTTATAAAAAATTGTCTTTCAGCCCTTCTTTTATTCAAAAATTTTTATTTAACCCAAATTTCGTGACCCCATGGGTTACGGGCGTCACATGATTGCCTATGCGTCTCGAAAGTTTAAGCCCTGAAATATATCTTCACGCAGTCTGATCTGAATATGAGGCAGCGACGATGGATGGAGTTGCTCAATGACTTTAACTGCGAGATTCAGTATCAGCCTGGGCGGATGAACTCAGTATCAGATGCTTTGAGTAGGAAGACCCAGCCTGCGATGCTTTCATATTTGAGTGTCTCGAGAGTCTATGAGCAGTTGAGTACTTCCGGTTGGATATTTTAGCCGAGTGATCCGTACTTCATGGTTTCTACGATTCAGGTTGAGCCGCAGATTTTGCATGACATCAGGGAGGCGAAGAGGACTGATCCCTATATCCATGAGTTGAGGATAAGGCCCAGAATGGTCAGTCTGATGATTTCTCTGTTTTTCGGATGGATTTCTGAGATTTCGAGGGAGATTTAGTGGTTCCGAACCTGATTGATTTGAAAGAGACCATCATGAATGAAACACATTGTAGTCGGTACAGTGTACATCCGGGCGAGAGGAAGATGTACCATGCCTTGAAGTCTCACTACTGGTTAGCAGGTATGAAGAGCGACATTTCTGGGTTCGTTGCTAGGTGTTTGAATTTCCAACAGGTCAAGGCTGAGAGAATGAGACCTGGTGGTTTGCTGCAGAGTTTAGAGGTGCCCCAATGAAATTGGGAGCACATTGTTGGCGACAATGGCGGATCCGGATCCCGTTTCCCGGGGGCGCAGCGAAAATCAAAAATTGCCCCGAGAAACGTTCAATACATTCAAATACAATTCTATAAACATTCATAGGGTGTTCATAGAATCGTGACCTTGCTGGCGTCTAGGCGCCAGGCTCCAACCAGAATTCGCAGGGAAATCTGGCTCTTGAATTGTAGGCGACGGTAGATCCTCCTAATCAGGTCCACGACCGGAATCAAGACACCTTCGTCAGCCTGCACTAGAAGGACTGATGAATTTAGCATGGACGGAAACTTCTCGTCGCGGTGATCGAAACAAGTCCGATCACGTAGATGGCGGCACGGGGCGGCGCAAGGCGGCGGCCGGAGGCATGAGGTTGAGGGAGAGGAGGGGCGGCCGAGTGTGAAGTATGGAGGCTAGGGTTGTGAGTTAATTGTAATGATTGTAGCCCTAGACCAACTTAAGTAATTAAAGATGGTACATGGGCTTGAACCGGCCCATTGGACCTGGGGCGGGCGGAGTCCAATATATGAACATTCAGCTCATTTAAATCACTACGGTTTCATCATAACTCCGATCGACTCAGTTTCCAAAACTGAACATTATGATGCGAAAAACAATTTTTCAGATTACCTAGTCCAAAATGACAGTTTCGCCCCTCAACAGTGGAAAATCGCATTTTGACCCCTGTTGACTTTTAGGAAGTCGCACTCCCTAAAATACCCTTCCTGTGCTCAACACATTGAGCTCAGTTTCCGTGTGGGAATCATGAATCCAGTACTTGTGTGACCCTCAATGGTTCAGGGATACATCTAGCCGTGGGCCCACAACCATTGCGGCTCCGAAATCACAATTTCGGACTTGCCCATCGGATCATGGTAAAGCGCCTAGCAACATCGCCCCATGATCCCCTAGGTATCACTGATAGTGCCTGCAAGAACCAGTTGGTCGTGGTTAGCGTACAGTACGGTCCTTTCAACACATATATCCCGATCAGATCAACGACCATTGGTAAATCGAGAGTCGCTAAAGATCCGATAACTATGCATACATCTTGGAGATCGAATAGTGACATCGCGAGTGTAACTAGGTAAACCCATTTAACTAAAACACATCCAGTACTCTGGCCAGAGATTTATACACTATTATCCCCTCAGATAGCATAGGATATCCACGCATGAGAGCGAGCGGTGAATCCTCGACAACGAAGCATCGACTCCTACATGCATCGGGACCTCACCCAATCCCTCCACCTAATGACCCTAAATGAGTCAGCAAACGGGTCAAAGTGAGGCGCCTATCATGTAGAGCCTCAATGGCGTTTAGAGTAGTGAGGACTAATCAGTACAACCAAGACCTCGGACTTATCCACTCGAAAAATGGTAACCACTTGGAAAGTCCGAACGAGGGTAGTTCGATATATCACCATGTCACTATCCATCTGCATGCTCAGAACATCACAATGTTCCCTACCAATGAAACATGGTACTTCACATCGCTGATGCTAGTCTCAAGCTCGGGCGGCCTTATCCTCATTTTGACGGCCCAATCGACTAGGAACGAGTTCAGAATACACAGTGACTATTAGATGTGTTTCATGATAGCCATCATATCCACTATCACATCTAACATACACTATGGTTCATTCTAGGTCTTTATCCAACACAATTGTAAACATTATATAACATAATGAAAATAAAGAATTCCATAAATAAATGCGTATTTCATAAATAAAGATTGTCATATACACGAGTCTATAAAACCCACACGCCACAAGTTGGCTAGTTGGGCATCTACTCTAACACACATCGCCATGGATTTTGTAACTCATCTACCTCGATCGAGTAGGGGATGCGATGCGATTTGGGCGGTGATTGATCGACTTTCGAAGTCAGCCCATTTCATTCTCTATGATGTGAGGTGTTCCATGAAGAAAATGGTGAAACTGTACATCGACCATGTGGTTAGATTGCATGGAGTTCCTGTCTCGATAGTGTATGATCGAGATCCAAGGTTCACTTCTCGTTTTTGGAAAAGCCTACAAGCAGCGGTGGGGTCGATATTGGCTATGAGTACGGCCTATCACCCACAGACAGATGGTCAGTCTGAGCGGACCATTCAGACTTTAGAGATATGCTGCGTGCAGTTGTGATGGATTTCAGTGGTGGCTGGCAGGATTCATTGTCCTTAGTTGAATTTTCGTATAACAACAGCTACCAAGTCACTATCGGGATGGCTCCTTTTCAGGCGTTGTATGGTCCAAAATGCAGATCTCCGATCTGTTTGAAAGAAGTTTGTGAGAGACAGCTTTCTACCCCTGAATTTGTGCAGCACATGAAGGATCAGATTGATTTGATTTGGAGTAGAATGAAAGCTGCTCAAGACCATTTCTCTAGCTATGCTAACCGAAGACGTTGACCGTTAGAGTTTGAGGTTGGCGATCGTGTGTTTCTCAAGATTTCTCCTTTCAAGAGCATGATGAGATTCAGATTTAAGGGCAAATTAGCTCCTAGATTCGTTGATCCCTTCGAGATTGTTGAGCATATTGGACAGTTGGCTTATAGATTGCAGCTGCCTGACGAGTTAGCAGCGATACATGACGTTTTTCATGTGTCAATATTGAGAAAATATGAGCCAGATCCGTCCCATGTTTTGAGAACCGATGAAGTTGAGCTGGATTCTGCCTTGAGCTATGTCGAATATCCAGTGCATATTCTGGATCGGAAGGAGAAGCAGCTGAGGAAAAAGATAATTCCGTTGGTGATGGTCCAATGGAGTAAGCATGGTCGAGAAGAAGCTACCTGGGAGGTTGAGGAGAAGATGAGACAAGACTGGCCTCATCTGTTTGAGCACTGATAGTATAAATTCCAGGTAATTTCTAAGCTTTGAGTTGAGCTTCTTTTAGATGATGGTGATTGAATTGATTGTTTGATTGTTTCTGCCCTTGTGTTTGCCTTTGATTTTGAGGACGAAATCTCTTAAGGTGGGGAGAATGTGAGGATTGAGAAATTCAAATTTAGAATTTTCCAATTTTCAGATTTCAGATTTATGATCTTTGGTGAAATCTGATTTGAGAATTTCAGATCTCTTGTAGAACATTTCAGATTTCTAGTCGCAGGATTTATCGGGTGAAATATGCGCGAGAATTGGGGTTGATTTGGTGAACTTTAGGTTGAAATCTGATTCCCTAGCATTTAGAGGTGAAACGCTGTCGTTTAGGGTGAAATCTGATGTTCCCGAGTGTTTGCGAGAGTTGCCGTGAACAAGTGTTGAAACGTCGTCGTTTTGGTGAAGTCTGGTGGAGTAAGAGATCTGCCAGGGAGAGAGAGATCTGATGGTAGCGTTTGGCGCTAGATGCGCTACGCCGTCGTTTCGTAGTTCAGATGTCTCGTGAGAAGATGAAATCTGGTAGCGTTAATGCGTGGGCGTGAGAGGGTGCCACGTGTTGGTCAACCTGGTGATGTTGACTGCTGCTAGCGTTATTGTTTGAGAGAGATCTGTTTTGAGCGATGCGACGTCGTTTGACTCTTGTGTGTAACGTAGCGCTTAGAGATCTGATTAGTTGTGCGCAAGCGTTTGTGTGTTGGTTCCAGACATCTCGTATACGACGCCGTTTTGACTTGGTTGGCGAGAGCCCTGATACGCTGTCGTTTTGATTAGTTAATGCTAAGCGTGTTTCGACTTGTGCTAGCAGAGGGATCTGATGTGTATTAGCGTTGGAGCATTCAGATGTTACCTATACGATGTCGTTTGGCTAGCGCGCGAGGGTTAGCGTTAGCGCTGAGGAATCTGGTGGTTTTAAGTGCTGGTTGAGGAATCTGTTTGGCGCTATATAATGATGCACGAATCTGTTTTAGTCGGGATCTGTCTTGTTCGATAGAGATTGAATAGAGGATTTAAATACAAGTGTTGAGCAACACTTAGAACATTTTCCACCCGATATTTCTTATCCTCATCTCTGTTGAAACCCTCGACCGACATTGTTCATTCGAACATTTCTTCCTTCGATTTCCGTCGTTTCCAGCCTTTGTTTTCGACGGTTCAGGTGGCGCTGAACTCCCTGAGACTTTCTCTTTCGATTGTTACCAGCTAGAGAGCTTGAGGCAACGATTTGAGGGATCCCGAAGGTTCTATGTGCTCGTGAACTTTTCTCTACCGATTGAGCAGAATCTGTCTTCAGCTCTTTTGAGCTTTTGGGTGAGCATTCCTTGCTATTTAGGAGCCTTGAATTCGTTGTTAATACCTGCGTAGATGTAGGGAACTAGAGATAAGTTCTGGCCGTAGGTGTTAAACAGTATAAGTTCAGAATTGTATTGGATAGTGGCTGATTTTCGAGGCTCTGTCACATATTTGTGATCCCAGGTGCGTTCTGCCGTGAGCGCCGAAGCCAGGAGAAATCTACTCTTCCCAGGCCGTGTCTGCCGTGCTTTGGGTTAAATACGTGAGGTAGAATTAAGGTGTAGAGGTACGAATTGGAGCAACTCTAACAGCTATGACCTTGAACATGACTATATTTTGAGTTGTGAATTTTTTGAATTGCTGTTATGTGGTTACGTGAGGTAGACATGATGAATTGATTGATTATATGTTCTGTTTCATGTACCGTGACTTGTATGCATTGAGTATTGAGCCCGATTGACCGATTGATTGATGTCCTGACTGAGAGCCACGTTGTGACTGGCCGACAGATGTGTCGTGCCCGAAAAGTCCAACGCTATCATCGGAGTGGTGACTGCCGGATTCGAGTGTCTACCACCGAGCTGTGATGGGCTGACGGGCCCCGATGATCACGGACCGATGATTTCCACCGGCCGATTGGCTGTGCGTGGTATAGAGGCTCGCTTGAGTTGATTTGCCAGTCGATATGCTGGTCTTGATTCCCGATTTCCTTGATAGCCCTCATGCATTTCATAACTTGATTTATAGCATGTTGCATGCTTAGCTGTTTTGATGGCTCTTCGTACTGAGGCTTGACCTTGTATTTGTTTTCCTGCTTTTGTGTTGTTTGGGTCTGTGTTGCCCATTTGCAGGATCTTCAGGTAACCAAGATGGACAGAGTGGAGGTTCAGCTGGTGGATCCCCGTTCCCTTGAGTCCCAGTCTATTTTATTATGTATTGAATCGGTGGATGCCCCGTGATTCTATGTATTTGGGGATCTATTGTTGATTTGAGATTTGTGTTACCTAATTTGTATAGGTTTGAGTTAACTCATATTTTTAGTATTGATATTTTGAATGTATGTTTTGAGTTCAGGGCCAAACTATTTCGAAAATTTTTTAAGCCCTAATTTTATGCTTCCGTGATTATGTGCTTAATTGTGCTTTAATCTTGAGTGATTAGCACGGGGCCTAACATCTGGAGTGGCAAGAAACCCGATATTTCATATTTCAGGGTGTTTGGTGCAGATGCTTCATTCACAATAATGGTAAGAAGCCTAACAGCTTTCGATGCAAAATCTGATGCAGGTCTACTCCTAGGATATTCATACGTAAGCAAGGCATACAGAGTGTTCAACAATCAAAGTCTGACAGTAGAAGAATCAGCACATGTGGTCTTTGATGAGACAAGCTTCAGATCCAACTCATCTGCGAGCCTAAATAACTTGTGCTCACGTCTGGAATCAACTTGCTTAGAAGAATCCACCGATGACAAACCACAACCAAGACATTCAGCTGAGACACAACCAGCGCTGGACACACCTCACGACAACTCTCAAGATCTGACAGGTAGACCAGTGGTCATTGATTTAACTAACATTGACCGGGTACAGCAACAGATTCTATCAAGTGCGCCAGTTGTTGATCTGAAGCGACCAATGCTCAAGATATGCAACCAGATCCTGTAATACACCGAGTAACATCTGATGCACAAGATGCGAGCGCTACTGGTCAATTGATTTCGGATTCAAATCTGGAACACCAATCACCTCAACTGGAATCTGATGCACCAGCAGACAACGCAAATCATCAATTGACATCAGATAATCTAGATGAGACCATCCAGTTAGAAATCCAAGTAGAACAAGGAGCAAACCCAATCGGATCTGATCTCCGGTGGAATAAAATTCATCCACCGAGCAGGTCATAGGTAACATTAACTCTCCTGTTCGTACACGAGGCCAGCTATTGCATGATCATTTTGATTCAGCATTCTTATCGCATATATAACCTAAGCAGATAGAAGAAGCCTTAGCAGACCCAAGCTGGATAGATGAAATACAAGAAGAACTAAACCAGCTTAAAAGAAATAATGTATGGTATCTTGTGCCTAGACCTTCTAATCATTCAGTGATAGGAACTAGATGGGTCTTTAGGAGTAAACTGAATGAAAATCGAATAGTAACACGGAACAAATCTAGACTAGTTGCTCAGGGCTTTAGGCAAATGGAAGGTATAGATTAGTTTAGTTCTCGGATGAACTGTTTAGTTCTCGGATGAGATCTGATCCTTCGGTCCTAACAAGTGGCAAGGTGCTACGTTTCTAAGAGGTTAAATACCTCGGGTTATTGAACATAAAACAGAGCATCGGAGACAGATCTGGTATGTAATGAAAACATGCGGAAAACACCAGAACTGAATCCTAAATTTAAAATGAACGCAAACAGATTTCTGTTACACAGAAATCTGCTACTGTGCAAGTGTGCATTCTGAAATGTATGCGTGCTAAATTAAATGCGTATGCGGAATACTGAAATCATAAAGAATACAATACACTGCTATTTGTTTCTGGAAGTTCAGATATAAATATCCTACGTCTTCCCTTCTTTTGCCTCGGAAGGTTCCACTAGAAGAATTTGATCCACAGACCCAATCACCGAGCCTCGCTCCAGGTGAACTCCTAGACTCTACACCAGCCCTAGGCTATGTCAATCACTTGTTTTACGCCTATGTGAGAAAGGCTACAAACATAGAGTTTAACGTCTTCGTGCTTGGACGGGATCTGATTTTTGGGTTGTGATTCACTCGCTAATAAATTTCGCACATCTCTCAAAATATACAAGTGAATCTGTGTGTGTGAGATTTTACAGTGAACGCTCAACTCTCTAAAGAATAAATCTCACACACTCGGGAAATGCTCCTAAAGAGCTGATGAAGCCTCAGCAGTTGACACTGCAATAAGCTCCTCTCTAATGATGTTCGACTGCTTCATCTTCCTGTTTTCTTCCCTCTATAATTTCTCTGTTTTTTGTCTTTCACATGAGCATCAGCATCACTGATTTCTTCAAATCATCTTGTATATAGCTTCTCTCCAAAGATATAGCCGTTAGAGTAGATTCAAATCCCTTCTGTTCATCAGCTGTTCTCTTCTTCTTCACTTTGAACAACAGCTGATATGTTTTCTCTTCGTTGTACAAACAGCTTCTGTAATAGTTCCAACAGCTTCTATTCCACATTTGATCAGCTGATCCTCTTGGCATCGACGTCTGATTCCATCTTCTGCTTGCATCTTCAGACTTCTACTGTACGCGACGCAACTAACAGCAAGTACAGCTGGACTTCCACGTAAGCATATCTGTCCACGATGGATTCTACGTAATCATCTCTGTCCACGTAAGCATATCTGATAGGTCTTCTTGATTCTTTCAATTCAGACTTCTCCAACTAATCCTTTTTCGCTCACCAGCTGGTTCAGCTACTCCAGCTGATCCATCTATTGTATCAACTGCTGGTCTTGACTCCTGTGTTGCAACAGCTGATTGCTTGAAACTGATGAATGCTTGCAACAGGTGATTGCATCTTCTGTTTAGCGCTACGGCTGATACATATTTTCTTCACTACTGAAACAGTGAGTACAGCTGGACTCCACGTAAGCAACTCTGACCACGTAAGCAAATCTGATGACTTCTATCGCAACAGCTGATTCAATGTCTTCTGCTTACAGCTGCTCACTCATATTTGCTTATCTCTTCGACAGCTTCTGGTCCAACTTGGCTTTCGCCTGATTATGATCAGCTGGCTCAGCTTTGGACGTCTCCATTGCTAATCCAGCTATTACGTCTAAGTTGTTGATCCA
>KQ991563.1:317045-333984 GCA_001598015.1 Dorcoceras hygrometricum | reverse complement strand
GACCACGTAAGCATATCTGTCCATGTAAGAAAATCTGATACGTCTAAATCTGTACAGCTTCTGAATATTTGCAACTGCTGATTGTTTCGCAACTTCTCTATTTCAACTACTGATATATTCCAACAGATTACTCGATGTAATTCAGTTAAGATTCTGCACACTACGTAGATTTGTTAGAAACACAATAACAGGTTTTGTGTAATTCAAAACTCAGATCTAATCTGTTATCTAGATCCATCAATCTCTCCCTTTTTGATTTACACAAAACCTCAAATAACAGATGCATAATCTAACAATTCTCTCCCTTTTTGTTGGAATTAAAAAGGAATCGAAAACTAAATTTTCCTGACCAATTTTAAATAAAGCTCTCCCTACACTGCCACAAAAAAAATAACGTGACAGCAGGAATTTTACATTTTTAAAATCAAAACAGATTTTGGAAAACAAATAGGGAGCAACCGTATGCATGAATGATATGATTTTGAAAAAGATGCAACAGAAACTGATGCTTAAACCGATCGCTAAAATTAATATAAGCACAATAAACAACAAGGCATCAGCTGAAATTACCGCATTAACAGATTTTGAAAAACACATCAGAGCACTTTAAATATAAACTTGTTTCAAATAAGAAAATGTGCTACTGAATCACTTAATCTATTCAGATCTGAAAATAAAGTGATAACAGATCTACCAGCGGTTCTTTCATTTCTCCTATTTCATCCCATAAGCTGAAAACAACTCAACCAAAATAGAATCTTGGCATCCACACGGAACTCGCGCATTCCATGTCATCACGACAAAAGAACAACAGTAGTTCATAAATCATTCCTCTCCCTATCTTCATAAAATAAGATTTTCAAAAACAGTTGAAGCATTTAAAAAAAAATAGCACATGCGTTTTAAAATAAGTGCTCGTTCAAGAACAACCTGCTCTGATACCACTTGTTAGGACCGAAGGATCAGATCTCATCCGAGAACTAAACTAATCAACGCAATATCGAGAGATCTGATCCTAAATAAAAATAGCGAGCGCTGCTACTGTTAAATAAAAATTTTGCACTGCTACAAAGAGGTGCAATACCTCAGGTTCTTGAACATAAAACTGAGCACCGGAGACAGATCTGCTATGTAATAAAAAAATGCGAAAAACACCAGAACTGAATCCTAAATTTAAAACGAACGCAAACAGATTTTTGTTACACAAAAATCTGATATTGTGCAAGTGTGCATAAGGAAATGTATGCGTGCTAAATTAAATGCGTATGCGGAATACTGAAATCATAAAGAATACATACACTGCTATTTGTTTCTGGAAGTTCGGATATAAATATCCTACGTCTCCCCTTCTTTCGCCTCGAAAGGTTCCACTAGAAGAATTTGATCCTCAGACCCAATCACCGAGCCTCGCTCCAGGTGAACTCCTAGACTCTACACCAGCCCTCGACTGTGTCAATCACTTGTTTTATGCCTATGTGAGAAAGACTACAAAACATAGAGTTTAACGTCTTCGTGCTTGGACGGGATCTGATTTTTGGGTTGTGATTCACTCGCTAATACCAACAAATTGTTCAACAGCTGTTCGCTCAGCTGTTGTCTTTTCTTCGTCGACTGCTGAGTTCAATAGCTGTTCACTCAGCTGTTGGTTTTCTTCGTAGTACTGTTCATCAGCTGTTCGCTTCTTCTTCACTTTGAACAACAGCTGATATGTTTTCTCTTCGTTGTACAAATAGCTTCTGTAATAGTTCCAAAAGCTTCTATTCCACATTTGATCAGCTGCTCCTCTAGGCATCGACGTCTGATTCCATCTTCTGCTTGCATCTTCAGACTTCTACTGTACGCGACGTAACTAACAGCAAGTACAGATGGACTTCCACGTAAGCATATCTGTCCACGCTGGATTCTACGTAATCATCTCTTTCCATGTAAGCATATCTGATAGGTCTTCTCGATTATTTCAATTCAGACTTCTCCAGCTAATCCTTTTTCGTGCACCAGCTGGTTCAGCTACTCCAGCTGATCCATCTGTTGTATCAACTGCTGGTCTTGACTCCTGTTTGCAACAGCTGATTGCTTGCAACTGATGAATGCTTGCAACAGCTGATTGCATCTTCTGTTTAGCGCTACGGCTGATACATCTTTCTTCCCTACTGAAACTAGTGAGTACAGCTGGACTCACGTAAGCAACTCTGACCACGTAAGCAATCTGATGACTTCATCGCAACAGCTGATTCAATGTCTTCTGCTTACAGCTGCTCACTCATATTTGCTTCAGTCTGTTCGCATCATCTTTGTAACATCTTATTCCAGATTTTTCTTCTGTTAAATCTGTACAGCTTCTGAATATTTGCAACTGCTTATTGTTTCTCAACTTGTCTGTTTCAACTACTGATATATTCCAACAGATTACTCGATGTAATTCAGCTAAGATTCTGCACACTACGTAGATTTGTTAGAAACACAATAACAGGTTTTGTGTAATTCAAAACTCAGATCTGGATCTGTTATCCAAATCCATCAATCTCTCCCTTTTGATTTACAGAAAACCTCAAATAACATATGCATAATCTAACACCTGTTTTCTTGTTAACGTAGTCAAAGGAACAGCTATCTTAGAGAATCCTTGGATAAATCGCCTATAATATCCGGCTAAACCCAAGAAACTCCTTATCTCTGCAACAGTCTTTGGTGTTGGCCAATCGTGAACAGCTTCTACTTTAGCTGGGTCGACTCCTATTCCATCCTTAGAAATAATATGGCCTAAGAACGATACCTTCTCCAACCAGAACTCACATTTGATGAATTTAGCAAACAACTGTTTATCTTTCAAAATCTGGAGAACTGTTCTCAAATGTTGAACATGCTCGCATCTGGTCTTAGAATATACTAAGATATCATCAATAAATACCACTACGAACTGGTCTAAAAAAGGATGGAAGACTCTGTTCATTAAATCCATAAAAGCTGATGGAGCATTTGTAAGTCCAAATGGCATAACTAAGAATTCATAGTGGCCATACCGAGTACTAAAGGCTGTTTTATAAACATCTGCTGCTTTAATTTTCAGTTGGTGGTATCCAGACCTCAAGTCGATTTTAGCGAAAAGTATGGATCCTCTCAACTGGTCAAACAGATCTTCTATCCTAGGTAATGGATACTTATTCTTAATGGTCAGTTTGTTTAATTTTCGATAATCTATACATAGCCTCAAACTCCCATCCATTTTTTTAACAAACAAAACGGGGGCTCCCCAGGGGGATGTACTGGCTCTAACAAATCATTTCTCTAACAGATCTTGTATCTGTTCTTTCAGTTCCTTCATCTCTGATGGAGATAATCGGTAGGGTGGTCTAGACACTGGGGCAGCTCCTGGAACTAACTCAATCGAAAATTCTAACTCCCTGTCTGGTGGTAATCCTTGAATATCTTCGGGAAAAACCTCAGGGAACTCATTCGCTACTTCTACCTCTGATAGTTGGGGATTACTGATAGCTGTTAAGGATGACAAACTTGTCAAAAATCCTACCCCTCCTTTCCTCAAGCATCGTTGAGCCTTAAGAGCTGATATAATTCGAGGAATTCTACTATCATGTTTGGCTACAAACTGGAATGAATCTTCCTTAGGCGGGTTGACAACTACTGTTTGTAGTTTGAAGTCTATTACTACTCCATACTTAGCTAGCCAGTCTATTCCCAAAATCATATCAAACTCAGGCATCGGAAGAACAATTAAATCAGAAGTAATCTGATGCCCTTGAAATTTAAGCTCTAAACTCTTAAACAACTCGTAAGATACCAGCTTCTCTCCTGAAGGCACTGAAACACAATAGCCTACCGCTGCTTGCTCCGGCTGAATGGGTAACTTATTAACAAACTCAACAGCTATAAATGAGTGAGTAGCTCCTGAATCTATTAAAGCCAGAGAAGGTAATCCAGCAATCATAATCTCACCTGTGACTACTGTCGAGTCTGGGTTGGCTTGATCAGCCGTCATTACAAAGGCTCTGCTGATCACCAGTTGCTTGAACTTTGGACAATATTTCAAAATATGTCCCGGAATTCCACATTTATAGCAGACATTTTGTCCAAGTCTACATTGTCCAGGATGATTCTTGTGGCACTTAGGACATTCTGGCCTATTATTACCAGCAATACGGAGCTAATAGGTTGAATCGGTTGAGGCTTCTGCTCCTGTCCCGGAATTCCACATTTATAGCAGACATTTTGTCCAAGTCTACATTGTCCAGGATGATTCTTGTGGCACTTAGGACATTCTGGCCTATTATTACCAGCAATAACGGAGCTAATAGGTTGAATCGGTTGAGGCTTCTGCTCCTGAGGCCTCTGCTGGTTCTTGTTTTGTTTCTTGAACGGCCTCTGGTCCTTCTGCTGAAAGGCCTGTCTTTTCTGTTTCCTTTCCTCATCGACATCTTTCCAATCCCTTTCAATTTGCAGGGCTCTATCCACTGCTTCTCGATAGGTCTTTGGCACAGATAGCCTAACATTCATTTTGAACATAGGCTTCAATCCTTCCACAAAATGACTCACCTTCTCCTCTGGGTCATTTCCTATCAATGGCACAAAATAGCACCCTATTTCAAACTTCCGCACATATTCCTGTACGGTTAAACTTCCTTGCTTAAGGGTCAAAAATTCCCTTTTCAATTCGGACCTCTTACCAGCTGTGAAATTTTGCTCAAAGAATACTTGTTTGAAATCTGCCCAAGTGAGATTTATCAAATCTACAGACAATTTGACTCCTTCCCACCAAATCATGGCGTCCTCTCTTAACATGTAGATAGCGCACCTAGGCCTATCTAAATCAGACATCTGGAGGTACTCAAAGATAACCTCCATTGATTTGATCCAGCTTTCAGCAATAAGTGGATTAGTTGTACCACTAAATTATTTTGGCTTCTCTCGTCTGAACTTTTCTTGAGGATCATCATTACTAGGTCCTCGGCTGTAGGAAGATTGCCCATTACCTCTGCTGTTTTGTTCTACCAGCAGTCTCAGAAGTTGTGTGATATTAGCATTATTGTCAATATTAGTTTCTTCTAGGGGAATATTCCTTCTACCTCTTCCTCTTCCTGACATCTTATATTCTATAGCCCGTAATACACCACATATATATATCAGAACATGCTAAATAATTTAAAGACAATGCTCTGAAAATAAACTCACAACTTAGAGGAACGGATGATGAACTCTGATTCAGCTGACGGTGCGTGTGTTTATCTCAGGAACGTTGCTCTGATACCATTTTGTGACGCCCGTAACCCACGATCACGAAATTGGGGTTAAATAAAAATTTTGAATAAAAGAAGGGCTGAAAGACAATTTGTTATAAGCTGTATTTCTTATAACTTAAAAGAATGAAACACGAACTCAACCAAAAGCTTACAGACACTCACTTGCGCGCTAACTACTAAAAACATTTGCGGAAAACAGATTCTGATATAAATTTTGCAATTGCGAGTTACAACATCTGAAATTCTGTTTGAATATACAACTGTTGTAATTGATCTAATACAAATGCCTAACATACAATACAACATCAGCTATGACACGGAAAACACTGACAATTGATAAACACAACACTCAGCAGCTGCCATCAGTGTTCACCTCCTGTTCGCTCCTCAGCTGTCATACCTACATCATTTTAAAAGCTAATGAGCCTAGGGGCTCAGCAAGTAAAATCTGAGTAATAACGAATTCATTTAACGCAGGCACACATCTGAAACATACATAACTTGAGTTAAAGGAACATTAATGAACATATCATTCATTCGTAAACATTTCTTAAACATTTCTTTCTTTCATAACATGGAGGTAGGGGATAATAGCACAGATCTCATCATCAATATCATTTTCTTTTGATTTATGGCTTAGAAGCTCTCCTTAGGTCCGTGTTGCACTTTGATCAAAATGACTTCTGATATCAGTTTTAGCATATAGGTCATATGAAAGGGCAGCCGACATCTGGACGACTACTCACCCTTTTCCTTGGTGACTGTCTGTTATCTATGCCATAAATCCTTAAAATAAACTTTTGTTCCTTTAACATCCTTTCTTTCTTTGAAATATCTTTAAACATCATCGGGTTCCATCATTTAAAACTCTCGCTTCCCATTTTAAAACTTTACTGAGTATCGAATTCAACTGTTGGGAACTTACCGCTGAAATGAAATCAGTCGTACAAAGTGAAACAATACTTTGAAACAAAACAGATCTTCACTGTTCACGTTTATCGTAAAACAGCTGCGAGGATATTTGTGAATACTTGAAACAGACGTAGTAAATGAAACGATGTCGTTAGCGTAAGAAACAGATGTGGCTTGGGATACTGTTTGCATAGCGAACATCTATAACTATGAAATAGAATTGGTCACTCAGTTGTTAACGAATTGGTTTTGGTCAAACAGACGTCAACGCAACTAAGTTGGTCAACTCAGACGTCAACACAACTTATACAAAGGCTTTCAGGTGTTGAACAAACCAACAACTGAATACAAATTAAAGCAACAGCTGGTTACGAACAAATGCAACAGATGATTACAAAAAAATGCAACAGCTGTTTACGAAAACTGATGCAACAGCTGATGACTTAATAAAACCAACAGCTGATGTGAGAAATTCTCGAAACCAAAAGTTGACTTTAAACTTGGTGTTGCAACATCAAAACGACAGCTACGCTATCAGCTGTTATCTATCAAACCAGACTTTATACTGATTCGACTAACAACATCCGATTACATAGCGTCAAATTCCAATGTTACCATTCACCTGAAGGAAGAAAATTCGTGAACATACTTGAATCAAACTCGAATCCTCAGTATCCATATTTTTGTGGAAAACACTTGGAAGCATAAAAACATCATTTTGAACCCAATCTTTCTTTCCTTGAACATGCGTAAATCATTTTAAACATGAACATAAACATATCTTAAACATATAGGCAAGCAAATCCATAAAATGAATAAAATCAATATATGCTTTAAATAGTGTAGCAAAGGATCAGCTTTTACTTGCCTTAACAAAGCTTTGAAACCGTGGTTAATTCCGGTAGAATCTTCTCTCTGAGCAATACACGAACTCCTCTGGAAAATATTTTGAAGAACACTAAAGATTTTCTTTGCAAATGATAATGATCTTGCTTTCAAAACAACTATTTATATGGAAGGGATTAGTGGCAAGGTGCTACGTTTCTAAAGCATGACACACCTCAACCATGTTGTACAAATTTTTGTAAAATTCCCTTCATATCATTTTAATTTATAAAACACCAACCCTTTTTAAAAGAAATCATTTGTCCTCCTTAAAGATATTTTCAATCGATTTAAAACCTGCTCATGTATCGCTCTTGGAGTCATCTGCTGGAACCAGCCGCGACGCATCTCATTGTCTGAAATCAATAAAATCAGCTTTTGCCAACAATTAAATTGTCATTTTGATCCAATGAAAATAAACAACATTCGTATATGTAGTCCTATGGATTTTGGGGCGTTACAAATCACGTACCCTTTCTGCATCAGAACACATCCCAAACCATTGACAGATGCATCGAAGCACACAACAAATCCTCCAGATCCAGACGGTAGAGCCAAAAAAAGAGCAATAGTCAACTTCTCCTTCAACGTCTGAAATCTGTACTCGCATTCACCAGTCCACACAAATCTCCTATCCTTCTGGGTCAACTGAGTCATAGGCCTAGCTATCGAAGAGAACTTCTCAATGAAACGCCTATAATATCCGGCCAATCCCAAGAAACTACGGATCTCAGAAACATTCCTAGGTCTCTCCCAGTTAAGAACTGCTTCGACCTTGCTAGGATCCACCGAAATTCCTTCTGCCGAAATTACATGACCCAAAAAGATAATTCTATCAAGCCAAAATTCACACTTGCTGAACTTGTCATAAAGCTGCGAGTCTCTCAATCTCTGCAACACCAATCTGAGATGCTCCTTATGCTCTCTCATGCTCCTCGAATACACTAAGATGTCATCTATGAGACGATCACGAACCGATCGATGTACTCGCTGAAGACGCGATTCATCAAATCCATGAAAACAGCTGGGGCATTCGTCAACCCAAATGGCATCACAAGAAACTCGTAATGCCCATATCTAGTCCGAAAAGCTGTATTCGCAACATTCGCGTCTCTAATCTGCAACTGGTGATAACCAGAGCGCAAATCGATCTTCGAATACACTACAGATCCTTGCAACTGATCGAACAAGTCATCAATCCTCGGAAAAGGATACTTGTTCTTCACCGTCGCTTTATTTAACTGTCGGAAGTCCACGCACATCCCATATACCCATCTTTCTTCTTCACGAAAAGAATCGGAGCTCCCCAAGGCGACATACACGGTCTGATGAAGCCTTTCTCCAAAAGATCTCTCAACTGATCCTTGAGTTCTTTCAACTCTGCGGGCGCCAATCGATACGGAGCTCTAGAAATCGGGGCGGTACCGGGCACCAATTCAATCCTGAAGTCGATCTCACGTCTTGGAGGGAATCCTGGAATCTCGTCTGGAATCACGTCGGGAAACTCTCGAACGATCGGAATGTCGCTCAACTCCAATCGTGGCTCTTGGGAAACGTCAAGCGCATAAATCATGAATCCAGCATTATCCAGCGATAGCATGCTAAACATCTCCATGGCAGACACCAGTGGTTTCTTCGAGCGCGAATACGTGCCGTAGAAATCCCACTTCTCACCCGAGTCAGGGCAAAATCTCACAACACCATGGAAACAGTCAACAGTAGCCTTATAGCTAGACAACACATCCATTCTCAAGATACAATCAAAGTCCCTCATCTTCAAGACAGTCAGATTCGTCACAAACACGTTCTGGTCGAATCGGATCAAACAGTTCACCAAAATCTCCCTGGACATCAACCACACTCCAGCAGGAGTAGACACAGATACAACATCACACAATGGGGTAACTCTTAACCCACACTCATGCACAAACCACGCAGAAACAAAGGAGTGTGACGCTCCTGTATCAAATAAAACTCTCGCAGGAAAATCAAAGATAGAACATGTACCTGCGATCATCATACCAGGCGTCTCCTCAGCCTGTTCTCTCGTCAAGGCATTCGCCTTGGCCTGCTGGGGAATCTGAAACTGGGGTCTGGAAGATCCTCAAAATCTCGACAGTCCACTCGACTGAAATCCAGACCGCTGGATCGGAATAGGAAACTGCGGTCTCTATGAAGAACCACCAGCCGAACCCTGCTGCGAAGAACCCGAAGACTGTCCCCTCAACAAAGGACACTCTCTAACAAAATGTCCAGGCTGTCCACAGTTACGGCAAGACCCCTGAACTCCTCGACACTGCGAAGTCGGATGCTTCCCTCCACACTGTCCACAAGACATACCGCCAGAACCACTGCTACCAGAACTCACGGAACCAGAGGAACTCGAATTCGCCTTTTTCTTAAACTGCTTCCCTCGAGGTCTAAAATGTTGGCGACTCGACTGTTGCGACCCTTGAGGAGACTGGAACGACTGTGACACCTCCTGCACCGGCTGAAAAGCACGCCCAGTCATCGGCTGAACCGGAGCATCCGCCTCCATCAAACTCTCCTCAATGTCAACCGCTCGATTCACTACGTCAACATACGTCGCAGGGGATTCAGACAACACCATCCGGAATAAATCAGGCCTCAGTCCTTTCATGAACTTGTTCCTCTTCGTCATCTCCTGGTTGGCTACGTGGGGAACACACATCAGAAGTGAAGCCGGACATACTCGGCCAATCTCATCGTCCCTTGCTTCAGAGTATCAAACTCATGCTCTCGGCTGCTGTAGTAGGATTCTGGGGTATACTCCTGTCGGAACGCTGCACAGAAGCTCTCGCAGGTGATCACAGCCCCACTATCATGAAGGATACGAGAAGTACCTCTCCACCAGTGCTGCGCGTTATCCCTCAACTGCAACACTGCCAACTTCAGTCATTTTTCGGGAGCGTACTCTAGAGTATCGAACAACTCCTCCATCTGAACCACTCAAGCCTCAGCCGTCGCACCTCCCTCAGCAGCAGCAAAATTCGGAGGGTTCGTACGCTGAAATCTAGCTAAGACTAGCTTCATCTCACCTATCTGTCGAGTCACAACATCTACCTGACGAACATCCTCGTCACTATCCGTGGCCCTAGACTCCTCAGCGGAACGTCTAGTCCTCCTACCTCTACCTCTCCTCGACGACATCTACACAAGTCTCAAGGTAAGACTAACAGGAGATATCATCTAGGCAGATAATAATCACATAAGACACAGAGTCAATCAACAATCAAATCAAAACTTTGTGCCTAGACTCGAGTGTGATAAAATGAAATCGATCTTATCCCAGTTTAAGCTTTGATACAAAAATGTCAGGCCCCGTGCTAATCACTCAAGATTAAAGCACAATTAAGAACATAATCACGGAAGCATAAAATCAGGGCTTAAAAATTTATCGAAATAGTTTGGGCCTGAATTCAAAACATACATTCAAAATAACAATACTCAAAATATGAGTTAACTCAAACCCATACAAAACAGGTAACACAAATCTCAAATCAACAATAGATCCCCAAATACATAGAATCACGGGACATCCCCCAGTTCAATACATAATAAATGAGAATGGGACTCAAGGGAACGGGGATCGACCAGCTGAACCTCCACTCTGTCTAGCTTGGTTACCTTAAGATCCTGCAAATGGGCAACACAGACCCAAACAACACAAAAGCAGGAAAACAAATACGAGGTCAAGCCTCAGTACGAAGAGCCATCAAAACAGCTAATCATGCAACATGCTATAAATCAAGTTATGAAATGCATGAGGGCTATCAAGGAAATCGGGAATCAAGACCAGCATATCGACTGGCAAATCAACTCAAGCGAGCCTCTATACCTCGCACAGCCAATCGGCCGGTGGAAATCATCGGTTCGTTATCATCGGGGCCCGTCAACCCATCACAGCTCGGTGGTAGACACTCGAATCCGGCAGTCACCACTCCGATGATAGTGTTGGACTTTTCGAGCACGACACATCAGTCGGCCAGTCACAACCTGGATCTCAGTCAGGACATCAAGCAATCGGTCAATCAGGCTCAAGATGTATGCATGAAGGCCATTCAATAATCAATACTCAATGCATACAAGTCACGGTACATGAAACTGAACATATAATCAATCAATTCATCATGTCTGCCTCACGTAACCACATAACAACAATTCAACAGATTCAGAACTCAAAATATAGTAATGTTCAAGCTCACAGCTGTTAGAGTTGCTCCAATTCGTACCTCTACAGCTTAATTCTACCTCACGTATTTAACCCAAAGCACGGTAGAACTCACGGCCTGGGAAGAGCAGATTTCTCCTGGCTTCGGAGCTCACGGCAGAACACACCTGGGATCACAAATCTGTGACAGAGCCTCGAAAATCAGCCACTATCCAATACAATTCTGAACTTATACAGTTTAACACCTAAGGCCAGAACTTATCTCTAGTTCCCTACATCTACGCAGGTATTAACAACGGATTCAAGGCTCCTAAATAGAAAGAAATGCTCACCCAAAAGCTCAAAAGAGCTGAAGACAGATTCTGCTCAATCGGTAGAGAAAAGTTCACGAGCACATAGAACCTTCGGGATCCCTTAAATCGTTGCCTCAAGCTCTCTAGCTGGTAACAATCGAAAGAGCAAGTCTCAGGGAGTTCAGCGCCACCTGAACCGTCAAAACAAAGGCTGGAAACGACGGAAGAAATGCGAATGAACAGTGTCGATCGAGGGTTTCAACAGAGATGAGGATAAGAAATATCGGGTGGAAAATGTTCTAAGTGTTTCTCAACACTTGTATTTAAATCCTCTATTCAATCTCTATCGAACAAGATAGATCCCGACTAAAACAGATTCCTGCATCATTATATAGCACCAAACAGATTCCTCAACCAGCGCTTAAAACTACCAGATTCCTCAGCGCTAACGCTAACCCTCGCGCGCTAGCCAAACGACATCGTATAGGTGACATCTGAATGCTCCAACGCTAATACACATCAGATCCCTCCGCTAGCACAAGTCGAAACACGCTTACCGTTAACTAATCAAAACGACAGCGTATCAGGGCTCTCGCCAACCAAGTCAAAACGGCGTCGTATACGAGATGTCTGGAACCAACACACAAACGCTTGCGCACAACTAATCAGATCTCTAAGCGCTACGTTACACACAAGATTCAAACGACGTCGCATCGCTCAAAACAGATCTCTCTCAAACAATAACGCTAGCAGCAGTCAACATCACCAGGTTGACCAACACGTGGTACCCTCTCACGCCCATGCATTAACGCTACCAGATTTCATCTTCTCACGAGACATCTGAACTGCGAAACGACGACGTAGCGCATATAGCGCCAAACGCTACCATCAGATCTCTCTCTCTCTGGAAGATCTCTTACTCCACCAGACTTCACCAAAATGAAGACGTTTCAGCACTTGTTCATGGCAACTCTCGCAAACACTCTGGAACATCATATTTCACCCTAAACGACAGCGTTTCACCTCTAAACGCTAGGGAATCAGATTTCAACCTAAAGTTCACCAAATCAACCCCAATTCTCGCGTAGATTTCACCCGATAAATCCTGCGACTAGAAATCTGAAATGTACTACAAGATATCTGAAATTCTCAAATCAGATTTCACCAAAAATCACAAATCTGAAATCTGAAATTCAAAAATTCTAAATTTGAATTTCTCAATCCTCACACCAGATCTCATATGGGGTTTTGCCGTGCAACTTATTAACCATAGATCTGTTCTGAGTGTAGCAAGCTGTGTTAACTGCTTCTGCACAGAATTTTTGAGAAATGCCGGAATAAGAAATCATGGATCTAGCAGCTTCTTTTAAAGTACAGTTTCTCCTCTCAGCAAGCCCGTTCTGCTGAGGGGTTCTTGCTGCTGAAATCTCATGCTTTATTCCAATGTCATCCAGATAAGAAGATAATTTTTTTTATTTAAAAACTCAGTACAACGATCACTTCTTATCCGGTTGACTGTACAAGATCTATCATTTTGTAAACATTTTAAAAGCCGAATCAACTGGTCAGCGGTATCATATTTTGATTTTAAAAACAGCACCCAAGTGAATTTTGTAAAATCATCGAAAACAACTAAGGTGTAGTTCGTTCCCTAAGCTCGTTACGGGAATAGGGCCAAAAATATCCATATGTAAAATCTCTAAGTTTCGGGAAGAACGTTTATCGCCTTTCTTTTTAAAAGTGGAATGGATTTGTTTACCAAGCTGACATACGGCACAGATCTTGTCCTTAGAAAAATTTAGACTGGGCATACCAGAGACCAATTCATGCTGACTCAATATGGCAAGCGTTTTAAAGTTTATATGATTCATTCACTGATGCCACGGACAGCTCTTTGAAGAGTCAGCTGCAAGGCAGATCTTCTCAGATCTCATTTGCTCGGACCAATCGATAATGTAGGTATTCCCCGATCTTTTTCCTACCAATATAGTCAGACCATTTGGAATTTGAACTGTGCAAGTGTGTTGTTTAAAATTGACTGTGTAACCCTTGTCACACAGCTGACTTATGCTAATCAAATTATATCGCAAACTGTCAACGACTAAAACATCATATATTGAAATGTTACCGTGGGTAAGCTTACCCTTACCCACAGTGTTACCATGTGAGTTATCACCAAAAATGATCTTCGCTCCTCTGTTAGGTGTCACACTGATAGCAGCTTTGGGTTTCCCGTCATATGCCGCGCACTACCGCTATCCAAGTACCATAGGGTTGACTCGTCTATAGCTTTGTACCTGTCAGGCCCCGTGCTAAATACTAACAATTAACACATAATATGCGCATAAACACGGAAGCTTAAAATCAGGGCTTAAAAATTTTTCGAAATACAACGGGCCTGAACTCAATTTACCTAACAGATTTCTCAACAAAGTCACGGCAGCACACGGCCAAGCAACCAGATTTCTCCTGGTTCAATTCACGTAGCAGGGACTTCCTGAAATGCTGAAATCTGTTACAGGTACTCAAAATCTTAGCTCAACTCTGCTATTCCACACGCTAATCCTACGGCCAGAAGCTATACGCAAGTTCTACACTTCTACGTAGGCATCAACTACCAGAACAAAACTCAAATCTACGAGAAATGCTCACCCAAAAGCTCAAGGAAACCGAAGATCAAATCTGCTCACTGCAACAGCAAATCACGTACGCGCAGGGCCTTCGGGATTTCTCAACTCGTTGCTCCTAGCTTCCAAACTAGTATCAATGGGAAGATCAAGTCTCAAGGAGTCCAGTGCCACCAAGAACGTCAAAAGCAGAGGCTGGAATCGATGGGAAATGGCGATTGAATGTGACGGTGAACAGTAGATAATCGAGGGTTTGAAAAAGAGGAGATAAGGAATGGCTGGTTCAAAATAATCCTAAGTGTCGAACGACACTTCCATTTATAATCTCCCAAATCCAACTTCTGCTGATCATCAATTCAGTTGACAAGACCAGCAGGTATCGACCAGCAGGTACCATCTCTTTCTTTCGTTAAAAACCAGTAGATGCAACGCGTCACGCCTACGTCACCCTACCGATGCAAACACCAACAGGTAGCTACAGTACCGTTGACCAGCGTTGACTTCACCAAATTTTGATAGTTCTCGCTTCCTATACTAGCGCTGCGACTGATGAATCAGCAGGAACCATATTCCCTCAAAAACATGTGATTAATCCAAAATTCAACTCAATTAATCACAAATCTAATTTCACAATCCTCACATTCTCCCCACATTAAGGGATTTCGCCCTCAAAATCAAAGGCAAACTCAGGGAAGAAAACAACCAATCATGCAAATCAACACCAGCAGCTACTCAAATTCGAAGCTAAAACCAGAAATTTACCTGGAAATGTTGCACGATCAGTGTTCAAACAGATGAGGCCAATCTTGTCTCATCTTCTCCTCAACTTCCCAGGTCGCTTCTTCTCGGCCATGCTTGCTCCATTGGACCATCACCAACGGAATTATCTTGTTTCTCAGCTGCTTCTCCTTCCTATCCAAGATCTGCACCGGATATTCGACATAACTCAAGGCAGAATCCAGCTCAACTTCGTCGGTTATCAAAACATGGGACGGATCCGGCTCATATTTTCTCAACACTGACACATGAAACACGTCATGTATCGCGGCTAACTCCTCGGGCAGCCTCAGTCTATAAGCCAATTGTCCAATCCGCTCGATAATCTCAAAGGGACCAACGAATCTGGGAGCCAATTTGCCTTTAAATCTGAATCTCATCACGCTCTTGAAAGGAGAAATCTTGAGAAACACACGATCGCCAACCTCAAACTCTAACGGTCGACGTCTTCTATTAGCATAGCTAGAGAAACGGTCTTGGGCAGCTTTCATTCTACTCCGAATCAAGTCAATTTGATCCTTCATGTGCTGAACAAACTCCGGTGTAGAAAGCTGTCCCTCGCCAACTTCTTCCCAACAAATCGGGGATCTGCACTTTCGACCATACAATGCCTCAAACGGAGCCATTCCAATAGTGACTTGGTAGCTGTTGTTATACGAAAACTCCACCAAGGAAAGCGAATCCTGCCAGCCACCGCTGAAATCCATCACTACTGCTCGCAGCATATCCTCTAAAGTCTGGATAGTCCGCTCAGACTGTCCGTCTGTCTGTGGGTGATAGGCTATGCTCATCGCCAATCTCGAACCCATTGCTGCTTGCAGACTCTTCCAAAAGCGAGAAGTGAACCTCGGATCTCTGTCAGACACTATCTGATGGATCTGTTTTTACAGATCCTGATTAAGTTTCGAATTACACAAAACCTGTTATTGTGTTTCTAACAATTCCACTGGAGTGTGCAGATATCAGCATGAAGAAGCATATTGCGCAAAGAAGATAAGCAGCTATATTTGTCCAGCAGATGGTTTGACAAGATTAAGTTCAGCAGCTGGTTTAGTTCTTCATTTTTATCGGCAGCTGGATTAGCAATGGAGACGTCGAAAGTTAAGTCAGGTGTTCGAAATCAAGCGGAGACCAAGTTGAACCAGCTGGAACAGGATTTGTGAAGTCTGCTGGAGAAATAGATCGAAGAAGAAGATGTTCAGTGGAGCGCTAACAAGAGCTGTTATCAGCAAGGATGACGTCAGCACATATACTGGAGAAAGCTACGAGCAGCAACGTTGACGTCAGCATTGCTGATTGAAAGAAATCGAGAAACAGCAGTGATGACGTCAGCATACATTCTGAAGGAAGCAATGAGAAGCAAGCATGACGTCATCACAATCAGCAGATGAAGAAAGACCAGCAGTAGCGCAAGCGCATATGAATCAGCAGTTGTGCAAAGAAGTGCAAGAGATGAAGCGACGTCGTGGAAGAAGATTCCCGTCGCAAGTTACTGTTGACGAAGCTGTTGTCAGTTACTATTCACGAAGCTGTCGGCAGTTGCCATTCATATTACTGCTAACGAATCTGTTAGCAGTCGCGATTCTAATTACTGTTTACGAATCTGTTGACAGTCGCTATTCAAGAAGCTATTGACAGCTGATGAGCAATGTCGAACAAGAAGCTGACAACAGCAAACGTAACAGTGAAGAAAGCGACGTCGTGCTAAAGAATCAGCAGATGGTTTCGCGCTAAGAACCAGCAGAGAGCTACAATTTAACCAGTCGAGGATGCAAAGCAAACGATGTCGTTTGAATAAGTTGATACGACATCGTTTGATCTACCCAGTCATTGGGAAGTCCAGTCGCAAGCATTTGAAACCAACGACTGGACAACCAGCTGCAAGCATATCGTTACCACCAGCTGGACAACCAGACGCAAGCAACAGCACATCCAGTCGTGAGCTACAATGAACCAGATGTTGCTATGAATCCAGTCGCAAGAAAGCAGATGTAGTGGAGA
>KQ991563.1:295520-314369 GCA_001598015.1 Dorcoceras hygrometricum | reverse complement strand
AGAGAGCTACAATTTAACCAGTCGAGGATGCAAAGCAAACGATGTCGTTTGAATAAGTTGATACGACATCGTTTGATCTACCCAGTCATTGGGAAGTCCAGTCGCAAGCATTTGAAACCAACGACTGGACAACCAGCTGCAAGCATATCGTTACCACCAGCTGGACAACCAGACGCAAGCAACAGCACATCCAGTCGTGAGCTACAATGAACCAGCTGTTTCTATGAATCCAGTCGCAAGATAATGTACCAGTCGAAAGCTACAGCGCTTTGTATATCCAGTCGACATGGAATCCAATCGCAAGAAAGCAGATGTAGTGGAGAGTTACAGTCCAGACGCAAGATATCCAGTCACAGTATTTGAAGCTTCAGCAGTAGCGCAAAGAATTCAACGCAATCAACGCTCAAGATGGAAGAATCAATGGCTGAGATTAACTCGTGCAAATTGCCTGAAATTAAGGGAACAAGATTTGTACTATTCTGGGAAATAGTACAATTGACATAGGAGCGTTGCACGTATTTGGAAAGACGACAATTTGGCATTGACAAGCACAGAAAAGATTTGAATCTACAGTCTAACGGCCATATTTCAAACAGAGGATATATTTGCGAGAAGCGCCATTGAAGAAAAGAAGACTTAGAGAGAAAACTGAAGTCGTAAGAGTTGTTGTTGCACAGAAAAGAGAAAATCAATAGAAGACAACAACAGAGGGAAAATGAATCTGAAGTGAAGCTGTCAACTATCATACTAGAGAGAGCTTAATTGCAGTTGACAGTGGAGCTAGAATTAGCTTGTGTAGAGCAATTTCCCTAGTGTGTGAGAAACAGAGAGTTGAGCGTTTCATTGTATCAAATCTCACACACAGAGATTCATTCACATTGTATTAGTGAATGAATCTCAAAACGTTTCAAACAGTTACCGTCGAAGCACGATGACGTAAAACTCATGTGTATGTAGTTAGTCACACAGTTGCGGCTGGTGTGCATTTGTGGAGTCTAGGAGTCCATACATGTGCTGCTTGTATGGGTGGGTGTTTGCAGATGTTCTGTAATCATCAAAGTCTTCTAGTGGATCCTTCCGAGGTGGAAGAAGGGGAGATGTAGGACATTGAGGTCCGAACTTCCAGAAACAAATATGCTGCGTATCGTATCTCTTTTATTCATTCGGCACTCGCATTACTTTAGCACGCATAACACACGTTTACAGTTCAGCACTTGCATTTTATACTTAGCATCGTTTACAGTTCAGCACACAAGCACTAGCAAGTCTCTAACAGATTTATGTTGTACATAAATCTGTTTGAGTTGTTTTAAAATACTAGGATTCAGTTCTGGTATTTTCCGCATGATTTTTAAATCATACCAGATCTGTCTCCGGTGCTCTGTTTATTTTAGATTTTCAAGAACATTGAGCTATTGCAGCTCCGTATTAGCAGCGCAAAATTTTTAATAGCTAATTTTAAACCAGCGGCTGCTAAGTTCCTTCGAAAAACAGGGACCAACACTATCGAAACCGGAACTCCATGCAATCTAACCACATGGTCGATGTACAATTTCGCCATCTTTTTCATCGAACACCTCACATCATAGGGTATGAAATGGGCTGACTTCGAGAGTCTATCAATCACAACCCAGATCGCATCGCATCCCCTAGTCGATCGAGGTAGATGAGTCACGAAATCCATGGCGATGTGCTCCCAATTCCATTGGGGCACCACTAAACTCTGGAACAATCCACCAGGTCTCATTCTCTCAGCCTTGACCTGCTGGCAATTCAGACATCTAGCAACAAAAGCAGAAATGCCGCTCTTCATACCTGCCCACCAGTAGTGAGACTTCAAGGCATGGTACATCTTTCGCTCGCCTGGATGCACACTGTACCGACTACAATGTGCTTCATTCATGAGGGTCTCCTTCAAATCAATCAGGTTCGGAACTAATAATCTCCCTCTGAACCTCAAACATCCATCAGAAGCAACAGAGAAATCATCAGACTGACCTGACTGCGCCTTAATCCTCAACTCATGGATATAGGGGTCGGTCCTCTGCGCCTCCCTGATGTTCATCACAATCTGCGGTTCCACCTGAAGAGAAGAAACGAAGAAATACTGATCACCCGGCTGGAATCGCCAACCAGACGTACTCAACTCCTCATGAACTTTCAAAATACTCAAGGATGCTAACATATCAGGCTGGGTCTTTCTGCACAAAGCGTCAGCTACTAACTTCACGCGCCCAGGCTGATATTGAATCTCACAATCGAAGTCCTTAAGCAATTCCATCCAGCGTCACTGCCTCATGTTCAAATCTGACTGCGTGAAGATGTATTTCAGGCTCTTGTGGTCGGTGTACACCACAAATTCTTCACCGAAACCTCCGGATCCAGACGGTAGGGCCAAGACAGGAGCATTAGTCAACTTCTTCTTCAGCGTCTGAAAACTGTACTCGCACTCATCAGTCCATACAAATCTCTTATCTTTCTGAGTCAACTGCGTCATAGGCCTGGCTATCGAAGAAAACTTCTCAATGAAACGCCTATAGTAGCCGGCCAACCCCAAGAAACTACGGATCTCTGAAACGTTTCGAGGTCTCTCCCAGTTAAGCACTGCTTCGACCTTGCTCGGATCTACAGAAATCCCTTGAGCTGAAATCACGTGACCCAAGAAGATAATCCTATCAAGCCAAAACTCGCACTTGCTGAATTTGGCATAGATCTGCGAGTCTCTCAATCTCTGCAATACTAGTCTCAAATGCTCCTTGTGCTCTCTCTTGCTTCTCGACTATACCAAGATGTCATCTATGAAGACGATTACGAACCGATCGATATACTCACTGAAGACGCGATTCATCAAATCCATAAAGACAGCGGGGGCATTCGTCAATCCAAACGGCATGACAAGAAACTCAAAATGCCCATATCGAGTCCGGAAGGCTGTCTTTGCTACACCAGCATCTCTAATTCGCAACTGGTGATAACCAGAGCGCAAGTCAATCTTCGAGTAAACAACCGATCCCTGCAACTGATCGAACAAGTCATCAATCCTCGGCAAAGGATACTTGTTTTTCACCGTTGCTTTATTCAACTGTCTGAAGTCCACACACATCCTCATAGTGCCATCTTTATTTTTCACAAATAGAATCGGAGCTCCCCAATGCGACATGCTTGGTCTGATGAAGCCTTTCTCCAAGAGATCACTCAACTGCTCCTTCAGCTCTTTCAACTCTGCGGGCGCCAACCGGTAAGGAGCTCTAGAAATCGGGGCTGTACCGGGCACCAACTCGATACTGAAGTCGATCTCACATCGAGGAGGGAATCCAGGAATCTCATCTGGAAACACGTCGGGAAACTCTCGAACGACGGGGATGTCGCACAACTCTAATTGCTGCTCCTGGGAACTATCAAGTGCGTAGATCATGAATCCTGCATTACCTAACGATAGCAGGCTAAACATCTCCATAGCGGACACTAGGGGAATCTTCGACCTCGAATCCGTGCCGTAGAAATCCCACCTCTCACCCGTATCAGGGCGAAATCTTACCACACCATGGAAGCAATCAACGGTAGCCTTATAGCTAGATAATACGTCCATTCCCAAAATACAATCGAAATCTCTAATCCCCAAAACAATCAAATTGGTCACCAAAACATGCTCAGCAAACCTAATCAGGCAATCTACTACTACCTCTCGAGACCACAGATTCAAACCAGCAGGAGTAGACACAGTAACAACATCACACAGTGGGGAAGAACTCAACCCACGCTCAAACATAAAAATCTCAGATATAAAAGAGTGTGATGCACCAGTGTCAAACAAGACTCTCGTAGGATAATCATAAATAGAGCATGTACCTCTAATCACCATGCCCGGCGTCTCCTCAGCCTGATCCATCGTCAAGGCGTTCGCCTGTGCCTGCTGGGGAATCTGAAACGGGGGTCGGGAAGGTCCTCCAAAACGAGATGGCTCACGAGGCTGAAAAACAGATCGCTGGGACTGTGCAAAAGGCTGCTGTCGCTGAGAAGAACCACCAGCGGAACCCTGCTGCGACTGACCAGTAGATCGCCCTCCAATCGAAGGACACACTCTAGCGAAATGTCTCGGCTGACCACAAAGATGGCAGAGTCCTCTAACTCCACGACACTGCGAAGCCTCATGTCTCCCTCCGCACTGACTACAAAATCCATCGCCAGAACCACTACCTGAACCACTGCCAGAACCAAAGCTCACGGAACCAGAGGAACTCGAATGACCCTTCTTCTTGAATTGCTTCCCTCGAGGTCGAAACTGCTGGCGACTCGACTGCTGTGACCCCTGAGGAGATTGATACGACTGCGACACCGCCTGAGCTGGCTGAGAATCACGCACGGTCGTCTGATGCACTGGAGCCTCGGGATCCATCAAACTCTCCTCAATATCAACCGCATTATTCACAGCTTCCATGAAGGTCGCCGGGGACCCAGACAGCACCATCCGATAAAGATCAGGTCTCAACCCTTTCAAGAACTTGTTCCTCTTCGTTCGCTCTTGGTTCGCCACAGCTGGCATGTACACTAGAATCACAGAAAACCGCCTCGCATACTCGGCCACACGCATGTCACCCTGCTTCAGGTTATCAAACTCACGCTCTCGGCTGGCGTAATAGGACTGTGGAGTGTATTCCTGTCGAAAAGCCTCACAGAAACCATCCCACGTGAGTATCGTCCCACTATCTCGAAGCATCCTAGAAGTGCCTTTCCACCAGTGCTGCTCATCATCCCACAGCTGCAGCACTGCCAACTTCAGTCTCTTTTCCGGAGCGTACTCCAAGGTATCAAATAGATCCTCCATCTGAACAAGCCACGCCTCGGCCCTAGCACCACCCTCAGTACCGGCAAACGTCGGTGGGTTCGTCCGCTGAAATCGGGCTAAGACCAACTCCATTCCACCTATCTGCCTAGTGACGTCCTCAACCTGAGCGTCGTCATCACTACCTGCTCTAGACCCCTCCACGGAACGTCTAGTCCTCCTACCTCCTCCTCATCTCGGCGGCATCTAAACAAGCCTAGAGGTAAGATCTCACAGCAGATAAAATAACAAGACAGATAATAGATCACATAAGTCACAGAGGCCAATCAAAATCAAATCAAACTCTGTGCCTAGACTCGAGTGTGATCAAAAGAAATCGAGCTTATCCCAGTTTAAGCTCTGATACCAAAAATGTCAGGCCCCGTGCTAAATACTAACAATTAACACATAATATGCACATAAACACGGAAGCTTAAAATCAGGGCTTAAAAATTTTTCGAAATACAACGGGCCTGAACTCAATTCATACATTCAAAATATCGATAATTAAAATATGAGTTGACTCAAACTCATACGTAACAGGTATCAACATAATATCAATCAAATACAGATCCCCGATACATGATAACGCCTGAACTCAATTCATACATTCAAAATATCGATAATTAAAATATGAGTTGACTCAAACTCATACGTAACAGGTATCAACATAATATCAATCAAATACAGATCCCCGATACATGATAACACGGGGCATTCCCCGGCTCAATACATATCATATATAGACTGGGACTCAGGGACGTGGGGATCGACCAGCTGAACCTCCACTCTGTCCAGCTTGGTTACCTGAAGCTCCTGCAAATGGGCAACACAGACCCAAACAAAAACAAAAGCAGGAAACAAGTACGAGGTCAAGCCTCAGTACGAAGAGCTATCAAACAGCTACGCATGCAACATGCTAACAATCAATGATATGAAATGCATGTGGCTGTCAAAGGAAATCGGTCAACTAGGCCAGTCTATCAACCGGCAAAACATAGCAAGTAGCCTCAATACCACGGTCTATCAACCGGGAAATCATCGGTCCGTGATCATCGGGGCCCGTCAGCCCATCACAGCTCGGCGGTAGACACTCATATCCAGTAGTCACCGCTCCGATGATAGCGTTGGACTGGTGCACAACACATTTGTTGATCAGCTCCAACGTGTCTTGGGTCATCAATCAAATCTGTCAAAGCCCAATATGTATGCATTTATGCCAATCAATATCAATTCTCAATGCATACAAATCATAATACGTGAAAACAGAATATCGAGTTCAATCAATTCAACAGTTGTTCCACGTAAACACATAACAGCAACACAACACATTCCACAATATCGATTCAGTCATGTTCACGCTCAAGCTGTAAGTGCTGCTCAACTCGTACCTTTCTTCTTCAATTTACCTAACAGATTTCTCAACAAAGTCACGGCAGCACACGGCCAAGCAACCAGATTTCTCCTGGTTCAATTCACGCAGTAGGGACTTCCTGGAATGCTGAAATCTGTTACAGGTACTCAAAATCTTAGCTCAACTCTGCTATAACCACACGCTAATCCTACGGCCAGAAGCTATACGCAAGTTCTACACTTCTACGTAGGCATCAACTACCAGAACAAAACTCCAATCTACCAAAAATGCTCACCCAAAAGCTCAAGGAAACCGAAGATCAAATCTGCTCACTACAACAGCAAATCACGTACGCGCAGAGCCTTCGGGATTTCTCAACTCATTGCTCCTAGCTTCCAAACTAGTATCAATGGGAAGAGCAAGTATCAAGGAGTCCAGCGCCACCAAGAACGTCAAAAGCAGAGGCTGGAATCGACGGGAAATGGCGATTGAAAGTGACGGTGAACAGTAGATAATCGAGGGTTTGGAAAAGAGGAGATAAGGAATGGCTGGTTCAAAATAATCCTAAGTGTCGAACGACACTTCCATTTATAATCTCCCAAATCCAACGTCTGCTGATCATCAATTCAGTCGACAAGACCAGCATGTATCGACCAGCAGGTACCATCTCTTTCTTTCGTTAAAAACCAGCAGATGCAACGCGTCACGCCTACGTCACCCTACCGATGCAAACACCATCAGGTAGCTACAGTACCGTTGACCAACGTTGACTTCATCAAATTTCGATAGTTCTCGCTTCCTATACTAGCGCTGCGACTGATGAATCAGCAGGAACCATATTCCCTCAAAAAACATGTGATTAATCCCAAATTCAACTCAATTAATCACAAATCTAATTTCACAATCCTCACAGTACCTGTTGTCCTGCAATCATAACAACAAACTTTTGGTACCCAATTTTACTTGGGTCCAGATAGGATTACCCCTTTCGGGACCCATACTTGAATTACCATAATAGTTTTTCCAGTATGAAGGTCCTTAAGAGTGCGTGCAGAAACATTGTGAGATCTATTGAGTTTTCGCTTAGTATTTTGACCATTTAGATCTCGTTGGGACTGAACCTTTTTCCATATAGATTTGACCTTCTTAGAATCACGTCTTTGTTGGTTCTGAACAAACGACTTGGATCCAGATTTCGCCTTTTCTTTGTCAAGTCTGTTCTTTAGCGAACTTGACTTAGAGTTCTCGGGTCTGATATAGCCGATGCCAGATTTTCCCTTTTGGTTCATTTGCCCTGATGTTTGGTCATCATACCTTACCAACTCATATGTGTCATGTATCACACTGGCTTTGAAAAAATTCTTTTTGAACTTTTCATAGGCCAGATTTGATTGAGTACTGGTTTCTCCGGAGCTGCTTTCACCAACAATGAAACCCAAGCCTGATTTGTCGTTTAGTGGCTTTTGAGTCTCATGCAGCTTGTTCAAAGAAACAGAAGACTTGGTCCAGGAGCTCATCACTTCATTCAACCTTTCGTTTTCAGATTTGAGCTCACTAGACTTATTTCTCAAAGATTCATTTTCCATCATCAGCCTACTCAACTCAGTCTTTAAACTGTCAGTATCCTCAAGCTGAGCAGGGCTTGATTCAACTAAACTATTTTTCAGACTTTTGTTTTTGACTTTGATTTCCTAAAATGTCTGTGATAGCTTCCGATACTCATTGACCATCTCATTTAGTGCATTGATCAGGTTTTCACGTGTAAATTCAGTATTTGAAAAGTTGAATACCTCTTCCTCTGTAGATTGGTTGGCCATTAGACAGTGAGTTTCTTCTTGGTCACTATCGCTTGATGAGGAGCTGCTTGATGTGGAGTCCGAATCTGAATCCGCCCAATTTTTGTTTCTCTCCTCTGCAACAAGTGCCTTACGATCACTCTTTCGATTGGGCCTTTTATCGGATCTGGTCCTCATCCTTCTATCTTTAGATCTTTCTTTGGATCTATCGTCTTTCTTCTCATCCTTCTTATATTTGTCCTCCTTCTTGGGTCTGTTGCAGTCTGCTGCAAAATGTCCTGGACGACCACAATTAAAACAATTCATATTAGTGTTAACTTTATCAGATTTATTAGCATTATTATAATTAAGAGAAGGGTTATAGGATTTTCTCACGAATTTCCCAAACTTCTTGACGAAGAGGGACATGGCATCGTTGCTTAATTGTTCTGCAGATTTGCTCATGATTGGAGAGCATTGTTCAGATGTTGCGGCAAGAGCCTTGGTTGGTTGTGAGGATGACGGCGCCTCAGATCTGGTTTCCAATTCAAACTCGTACGCTTTCAGATTTGCAAAAAGATCATGTAGTTCGAGCTTGTTGAGATCTTAGATTCGTGCATGGCCATTGTCTTAACATCCCATTCCCTGGGCAGCGCTCTCACAACCTTGAGAGATAATTATATGTTGGAATACTCTTTGCCTAGGCTGGTCAGCTCTATCACCACACCACTGAATCTCTCATCGAACTCTGCCATGGTTTCTCCATCTTTCATCTTTATGGACTCGTACTTCTGCTGAGCAACAGTAAGTTTGTTTTCCTTGGTTTCGTCGTTGCCTTCGCAGATCTGAATCAACTTTTCCCAAATCTCCTTGGCAGTGGTACAGGTTTTGATTTTGCTGAACATATTTTTGTCCAGCATCTTGTACAGGATATCCCTAGCCACGTTGTCCAAATGTGCCTTTTCTTATCCTCGTTAGTATACTCCTGTCTCTTCTTTTCTACATATTCCGGTGCGCCATCAGATACCGCGATTGCTGTGTTGGCATTCATTATTTTCATTGGTCCATCTGTGATCACCGACCACATATCATCGTCCTATGCGGCCAGATGTGCTTGCATCCGTATTTTCCAATCATCGTAATCTACCTTCTTAAACATAGGAATTTTATTGTGAGAAGTAGACATATTGAGATGTATAAAGTGCGAAAGAAAAACTATTCAAAACTGAGATATGCATGCTCTGATACCAATTGAAGGATCAATATGGATCGAAAACAGCCCTAGGAGTTCAGAAGGGGGGGGGGGGGTTGAATGAACTCCTTTGGATTTTTATTTTTCGAAACTTTCAAAACAATTTTACAAGTGCTTCGCTTAACTCAGATCTGAGTTACCTGATCTGAGGTATCTCAGTTAAAATCTGATCTCTCTACTAACAATAATTGTGTGGAAATAAGTCTATTGAACAGTGAACAGTATGAGTAAATAGATGCAGTAAATAAAAGTATAAGGAGAAGAGATTTTTTATGGAAGTCCGGATCTGAAGATCCTACGTCTCTTTCTTCCTTTGCAGGAAGGTTCCACTAGAAGAATATGATGCACACAGCTTCTGTCTACACCCAGTCACCGAGCCTCGCTCCAAGTGAACTCCTACCAATCTCCAACTATACACAGATGCAACTGCTGAATTACAAGCAACTTGATTTTTCGGACTGCTTCACACAGCAAGTTCGTTACAGACTCAATATTGATATACAATGAAATTATAAACTATGAGAACTGTAAATCTTCTGGTTTCTAGACACAGAAACTCGATTTACAAATGTAAACCAGAAGGTGTAACTCGAAGATGAAACTATTAAGAACAAATTGAAGTGTTCTTCGAGTTTTGAAAGACTGGCCGTAGAATATTTCTGTAATGATGAGTTCCAATGAATATTCGAAAGTAAAATGGACCAAGATAGTCTTCATTTGAATTCTTCATCTATTTACACTCTTCAACTCCAACGGTCAGTGGAAACAAATTCCTTTGAATATCTTCATCACCGCATTCAGCGCTTAATTTATGCTATGCCGAAGGTAGTTTGAGTTTATTAGGGCTTAATTGATTTTCATCCCAATATCAATTAATTTGCGTGATGTGCATCTTTACTCAAAATAGCCATGATTTTGTTTCCTTAATCCATGATGACCGTTGTAATTCACTTCAACAAACTGATGACGTTTGAAGAGATCTGATGCTCACATCTGTTGTAGTACTCACATCTGAATATCGCGTTGTCTTTGTGAACAGCTGCAAGAAATCTCTGTATAGCCGTCACATCTGAAATATCTCCTTGAGTATGATGGATCTTAGTACTGTACTGTACTCGTAATCAAAACTGATAGCATACATCTGTAAGTCACTTAGTCGAATCTGTCCAATTCAAAATCTGTTATAGAAATCTGAATTACGGTAAAGCTCTTTTGAATAAACTGTCTAATATCTGATATAGCATATTCGGATCTGACTTCCTGTAACTGACATCTGAATTACCCTGTGTAGTATGTTCTCGAATCTGAATTATAACATCTGAGTCAATATAGTGGAATCTCTTACTGGAACCTCTAAATCAAGTCTAAAAACTTCACATCTGAAATCCTGACCCGATAAACAAGTACAATCGACCCGATTACTCAACTGATCCAATACCCGAATCTGAAAGCTTCAACCCGATAACTGAATTAATCCACTCGATAGCTGATATCTTGAATCCAAAACACTCGAGTCTGAGAACACTTAACTGTAAACCATAATGTCTGTCTGTTCGGATCTGATTCTTAAAATCGGTTATAGTCATATTTCTGTTATCATCAAAACTCATAAATTTTATCATAACAAGTTTTGTGTTCATCAAAATCCATATCTGATATGTTACACAAATCCAACATGATTCCACTTTCATTCTGGTATAGGAAGAGGTTTTAACATCCCTGCTGGTCGCTGATACTCTTCTTTTACTTGTTGGCATGTTAAACACTTAGAAACGAATTGGAGATATCATGTTTCATTCCCTACCACTAATACAGCTGTTTCAAATCCTTATACATCTTCGTGCCTCGTGGGTGAATTGAATAAGGATTGTTACGGAAACAAGCTAGAACTCCACGACCTATTCGCTAATCTTAAGGCATATGAGTTCGAGCTGGAAAAAAGAGTTGAATCTGAGCTGTCTACATCACAGCCTACGAAAGCTCTCGCTGCAATCATTCCAGAACAGAGATCTCCAAGCAAATCAGCTGAAGAACTCAGCAATGACATTATGTCCCTCTTTGTGAAGAAGTTTGGGAAATTAATGCGGAATTTTTTTTTTAAACAAATAACTATTTTGATTCTGTCAAAAATGATTCTACCACCTATTTTGATTTTAAATGTTATAACTATGGTGGATCTGGTCACTATGCTGTGGATTTAAAGATACCCAAGCAGGATGCTAAGATGCAACCAGATCGTAGCAGTAAAGAAAAAAAGGACAAGAAGTTCTACAAAAGAAGAGGAGCGAGAAAGTACTGGTCGCTCAAGAGAACAAAAGTTCATGGGCTGACACAGATTCAGAGGAGTCCAACTCAGGGACATCTTCTTCTAGAGACAGTGAAGAAGAAGTCTAGTGTCTGATGGAAAATGACACTGAGGAGGTATTTGATTTCTCTAATATTGACTTTACGCGAGTAGACCTTGTCACCGCACTAAATGACATGGTAGAATAATGAAAAAGGTTTCTCGATCATTTGAGGAAGTTAACGCTGAACAGGATATTTGTACGAAAGCTGAGCCCGTAAGCTGAGATGATCAGCAGACTGCTCTAAGTAAGCTAAAAACAGAGAATGAGGATAAGGTCACAAGAGATGATGAATGAAAACCATTGCTTAGCTGAAATTAAGTTCCTGGACCAAGTCGTATTCTTCTTTACAGAAATTGCAAGGAGCTCTTAAGCCACCCAGTGATAGGTCTGGGTTGGGCTATGAGTGTTATGAAAGCAATAAGCAGAGACAAGTACTCATCCAAAGATGGAGAAATCTAAATTTCATACCATGAATTTTTTTAAAAATCCAGCATGGAACAATACGATGAGATAAAATATGATGAGTCACAGATTACAGCAAAGCCTCCCGACTGGCCAGGTAAATACTGTGGCATAGGATATGTTGCTCCTCGAAAGCCACAAGAAAGCTGTCTTAAAAAACGAATTGAACAGACTAGCGTGAATCCCAAATCTGGTGGTAAAAATCAAAATTCAACCCTCTCATGCTTTTATGAAACACAAACTATACAGTCCTAAGTATTATAAGCCCATATCTCAAGGAAAAATGTTGTACATCAGAAGTGTGATGCCCACGCCCATGGGTGTCAACGGATTTGGTTTAAATGAAATAACAAGGGAAAAGAAAGGCTGAATGATAATTATGTAAGCTGTATTTCTTAAACAGAAAATACGAAACGCCAACACAAATTGGCGCCAAGTATAAATAGCTGGAACAACTTCGAATATCAGATCTGATATAAATTTCAAAGTGCGATATTAAAAATATTGGAATTCTATATGAATTTAACATTGTTGTAATGGATCTAATACAGATTTTTCAAAAGATCAAAAACAACAACATCTAAGACGCGGAATTGCTGGCCATTGATAAACACAATCACCACAGCTGGTTCAGCTCCCGCCGCCCGTCTGCCCCAAATCTGTCTCACCTGCATCATTTAAAAGCTAATCAGCCTAGAGGCTCAGCAAGTAAAATCTGAGAATAACAAATTAACTTAATGCAGGCAAACATCTCATATATGAACATAACTTAGTTTAAAGGAAGGCATTTAAACTTGAAAATCTTTCATAAAAACAGATTCGGGACATAACCCATATCTCATCATTATTTTATTGTGATTTATGGCTTAGAAGCTCTCCTTAGGTCCTTTGGCACTTGATCAAGCTACTTCTGAATTCAGTCTTTATGGCATGAAGCCCTATATGAAGGGGCAATCGACACGCTCGACGACTGCTCACCCTTCCTTTATGAAGGGGAAACTGTCTTGACAGCTGCTCACCCTTCCTTTATGACCGTCTGTTATCTACGTCATAAATCCTTTAAAGATAAACTTTTCTTCCTTTAAACTCATATCTGGTTGAAAACAGATCTGAAACTCATCAGGGTTCACTTCTTTTAAAACTCGTTTCTCTTTAAAATCTCACTGAGCATCAGATTCGACTACTGGGGACTTATCGCTGAAGTGAAAACAGATTTGGCTAACGAAAATAGTACTCGGGCACAAAAAAGGTTTTAGTCGCAAAGACAGATCCGACTATGGTATAAATAAACAGATGTGGAATAAAGGAACAGTATCGTTAGCGTGATCAGATTTGACTTTAGATTTGATCATAGAATCTTGTCTCTAGCGTATAAAAATAGAATTGGCTACTGAACTAGTGTCGCAACATCTCGACGACACCCAAGATACCAGCTCCGCCTATCTAATCGGAACAAATCCCGATTTGACCAGCATCACTGATTAATTGGAGTCAAGTCCAGACGTCGCCGTTCACCAAGAAGAAGAACTTCATAATCTTTCAAGAAACTAGAATCTGAATGCTCAATGATTTAAAAAAAACACATCAACATTTGCGTTAAAAAATACTGGAATTCTTTTGAAATAGAAAACATATAGTGAACCCGATTTTTCTTTCCATAAACATTTTGGATCATTTCTATATCTTTAACATAAGCAGGCAAGCAAACAGAACTGAGGAAAATCAATATATGCTTTAAAAGGCGTAGCAAGGATCAGCTTTTACTTGCCTTAACACTGGATACATGGAGGCAGCTGGTTCCTGCAGAATTCTTCCTCAAGCACTACGACGAGCTCCAGAGAGTTTTAAGAAAATGAAAGATTTTCTTTTCAAATGAAAGTGAACGCAAACTTCACGTGAACAAACATATAAAAGAGCATAATTGGCATTAGGTGAAAACACTCGAGTAGGCATGGGATTCCTACCAACTATTTGTCCTTTTTAAAAGATTTGTAAAAAAAACTCCCATCTACTTTAGAAATTTGCCAAAGTATTTGAAGTGAACAATTTGCTCAATTTGAATCATTTTATTTCCGAAATCTGAAATCTGCTCGAGCTTGTGCTTTAGGCGAAATCTGTCCGTGAACCTTCCGCGCCGTGACTCAAATCTGAAATCAGCTTTTAAAACAATTAAAATGAACTTAAAGCTGAAATTTGAAATCTGGGAATATCAACATGGCCCTTAAAATTAAAAAGGGTTAAAATTGTGGTCTATGAATTTTCGGGGCGTTAAAACTCTACCCTTCTTATGGAAATTTCGTCCTCGAAATTTACTTACCAAACAGATCTGGGTAAAGACTATACATATCTGCTCCGGTCTCCCACGTAGCTTCTCATTCTGTTTGGTTAGTACACTGCACCTTAACCATAGGTATACTACGGTTTCTCAACTTCCTAATCTCTCGAAGAAGTATCCTCTCGGGTCTCTCTTCGTAACTCAGATCTGGTGCTAACTGAATTGGCTCATGACTTAATACGTGCGATGGGTTGGGAATATACTTCCTCAAAGCTGATACATGGAAAACACTATGCACTGAAGACAGATGCGGGGGCAATGCTAAGCGATAATCCAACGTTCCTACTCGTTCCAGAATCTCATACGGCCCAATATATCTGGGACTCAGCTTTCCTTTCTTTCCAAAACGCATTACTCCATTCATCGGAGCTACTCTCAAAAACACATGGTCACCAACCTCAAAACTCAGCTCCATTCGTCTATTATCTGCATAACTCTTCTATCTGCTCTGAGAAGCTCTCATCCGCTCTCTAATCTTCCTAACAGCCACAGCTGTTTGCTCTACCACATCTGGTCCTAAACCAGCTCATTCTCCTACCTCATCCCAGTGACGTGGTGTTCTACATTTGCGACCATAGAGAGCTTCGTAGGGGGCCATCTGGATAGAAGATTGGAAACAGTTGTTATACGCAAATTCTACAAATGGCAGCTTTGAATCCCAGCTCTCTGAAAAATCCACAATACAGGATCTGAGTAGATCTTCTAAAATCTGAATCACCCTTTCTGATTGACCATCTGTTTGGGGTGAAAGGCTGTGCTAAAAGTCAACTTCGTACCCAAAGCTCTATGCAAACTCTTCCAGAAAGCTGACGTAAACTTCGGATCTCTATCAGATACTATCAAAATGGGAACACCGTGAAGCCTCACTATTTCCTTTACATACAGATCTGCGTATCTGTTCACATCATATTTTGTCTTAACTGGTAAGAAGTGAGCTGACTTAGTGAGTCTGTCTACTTAACCCAAATGTAATTATATCCTTGAACAGTCCTTGGTAATCCGACTACAAAATCCATGGCTATGCACTCCCATTTACATTCTGGAATAGGCAGGGGCTTTAACATTCCTGCTGGTCTTTGGTGTTCAACTTTCACCAACTGACACGTCAAACATTCAGAGACAAATCTGGATATATATCTCTTCATTCCCGGCCACCAATACAACTTCTGGAGGTCCTTATACATCTTAGTACTCCCTGGGTGCACAGAGTATGGAGCTGTATAGGCTTCTACCATCAGATCTGATCTCAGGGTGTCTACTTGGGGCACCCACATCCGGCCCTGAAATCTGACTACTCCTTCTTCTGAAAAATAGAGATTGCTACCTCTTTCTCTATCTTGCTTAACCCACTTCTGAAGCTGCTCATCTTTCAGCTGACCCTTTCGGATCTGGTCTATCAGATTCGATCGTATGGTGAGGTTTGCCAAACTCATAGTGCTACCACTGGGCACTACTTCAACTCCAAATTTCTCACTATCATATGCCAATGGTCTCTGGACGCTGAGTTGGGTTAATCCAACAGATTTCCTACTTAGAGCATCCGCTACTACATTGGCTTTTCCTGGGTGATAACTGATTGTACAATCGTAATCCTTCACTAGCTCTAGCCATCTCCTCTGCCTCATATTAAGTTCCTTTTGGGTGAAAAGGTATTTGAGGCTCTTATGATCTATAAATATCTCACACTTCTCCCCATACAGATAATGTCTCCAGATCTTCAAGGCAAAGACTACTGCTGCCAGTTCTAAGTCATGGGTGGGATAATTCTTCTCATGATCCTTAAGTTGTATGGAGGCATAAGAAATTACTCTACGGTCCTGCATCAGTACAGCACCTAAGCCCAACTTGGACGCATCTGTATAGATCACAAACTTCCCTTGATAAGTCTCCAGATCTTCAAGGCAAAGACTACTGCTGCCAGTTCTAAGTCATGGGTGGGATAATTCTTCTCATGATCCTTAAGTTGTATGGAGGCATAAGAAATTACTCTACGGTCCTGCATCAGTACAGCACCTAAGCCCAACTTGGACGCATCTGTATAGATCACAAACTTCCCTTGATAAGATGGCATGGTTAGCATGGGGGCTTCTATCGACGCCTGATTTAACTGATCAAAACTGCGTTGACAATCTGGTGTCCAGTCATACTTAACTTGCTTTCTTGTTAGTGAGGTCAAGGGGACAACTATCTTCGAAAATCCTTGAATGAATCGCCTATAGTATCCAGCTAAACCCAAGAAACTCCTAACTTCTGAAACAGATTTGGGAACCGGCCACTCACGAACAGCTTCCACTTTAGCTGGGTCTACCTCCAATCCATCCTTAGATATAATATGGCCTAGAAAAGCCACTTTCTCCAACCAAAAACCACACTTACTAAACTTGGCGAACAACTGCTTACTCTTCAAAACTTGAAGCACTGATCTCAGATGGTCGGCATGCTCATATCTGGTCTTCGAGTACACAAGGATATCGTCTGTAAACACAACTACAAACTGATCCAAAAATGGTTGTAAAATTCTATTAATTAAATCCATAAAAGTTGAGGGTGCATTAGTAAGTCCAAAGGGCATCACTAGAAACTCATAGTGACCGTAACGGGTTCTAAAGGCCGTCTTATAGATATCTGCTGACTTACTCTTCAACTGGTGGTATCCAGATCTTAAGTCGATCTTAGAAAAGACTATCAATACCTTCAGCTGGTCAAACAGATCCTCGATCCTAGGAAGGGGGTATTTATTCTTAATGGTCAACTTATTCAGCTCTCGGTAATCTATACATAACCTTAGACTCCCATATTTCTTCTTAACAAAAAGGACAGAGGCTCCCCAGGGTGACGTGCTTGGTCTAATGAAACCCTTATCCAACAGATGTTGTATTTGTTCCTTTAATTCTCTCATCTCATAAGGGGCAAGGTGATAGGGTGGTCTAGATACAGGTGCTACTCCTGGCACTAAATCGATCGAAAATTCCAGCTGTCTATTTGGTGGTAGTCCTTGGATATCTTCTGGGAGAACTTCTGGAAATTCATTCACTACCTCCACATCTGAATTTTGGGGCTTGCTAATCGTAGCTAAGGACGATAGGCTTTCTAAAAATCCTACCCCTCCCTTCCTCAAACAGCGTTGAGCCTTAAGAGCTAATATAATGCGCGGAATCCTCCAAATCTGATTGGCCTCAAATATAAACGGGTCTCCTCTGGGTGGGTTAACCACTACAGTTCGGAACTTAAAGTCAATCACTACTCCATACTTGGTCAACCAGTCCATTCCCAAAATCATGTCAAACTCGGGCATCGGGAGCACAATCAAATTTGCGGTAATCAATCGCCCTTGAATCCTAAGTTCTAAATCTCAAAACAGTTTGTAGGATACTAACTCTTCTCCTGAGAGTACCATTACGCAAAAGCCTATAGTTACTTGGTCGGGTCTGATGGGTAACCTTTTAGCAAACTTGGCTGCTATAAAAGAATGGGTAGCGCCTAAATCTATCAAAGCTATGAAGGGCATACCAGCAATCAAGATCTTACCCGTAACCATCGTCGAATCTGTATTGGCCTGCTCAGATGTCATCACGAAAGCTCTACTGGTCAACAGTTGCTTTGTCTTTGGGCAATTCTTAATCGTATGCCCTGGAAACCCACATCTGAAGCAAATGTTCTGGCCAAGTCTGCATGGATCAGGGTGAGTTTTCTGGCACTTAGGACACCCGGGTCTGCTGTTTCTAGCAGGAACTGCACTAATGAGTTGGATCGGTAGGGGTTTCTGCTCTTGGGGCTTCTGCTGATTCTTATTCTGCTTCTTAAACGTGTTGGGATCCGGATCACGCCCCCCGGCGAGGCAGCGGAAGAACAGAAAAACATGTCCGGGAGACGATCAATACGATAAACAATATACAATATGACATTCATAGGGTGTTCAAAACACTACCTTGCTGGCAACTCGTGCCTGGCTCCGACCGGTTTCGTAAAGAAAACGGCACTTCACGGTAGACTGCGGTAGTTAACACCAATCAGGTCCACGACCGGAGACTAGATTCCTTCGTCATCCTGCACTAGAAGAGCTGACGAGATCTGCACGGACGGATTCTCCTCGTCAAATTTGGCCGGAACAAATTCCGACGAAGAGGCGGCGGCGGCTCTTTGAGAGAGAGGGGGGCGGATCTAATCTCTAGGTTTAGGGTTAATGAGAGTCTTGTGTTATGTGTATAATCAAGTCTCTTAAGTCTGTATTAAATAGATTAAGTGTTGGACTTGGACCGGCCCAACGGGCCCGGGTCCAACGGATGAACATTCAGTTCATCTACATCACCGAGACTTCATCGTAACCCCGATCGCCGATCAGATCGGACCGATCGACTCAGTTTCCAAAACTGAATACTATGATCTGAAAAACCATTTTTCAGAACCCCAGTGCAAAATGACCGTTTTGCCCCTCAACAGCGGGAAACCCCGGTTTGACCCCTGTGACCTTTAGGAAGTCGCACTCCCCAAAATCCTCTTC